>CM060841.1:3177500-3685000 GCA_030762175.1 Metallyticus violacea | reverse complement strand
ACTACTACTACTATTACTACTACTATTATTATTACTATTATTATTACTACTATTACTACTACTATTACTACTACTATTACTACTACTATTACTACTACTATTACTACTGCTACTAGTAGTAGCAGTACTTCTTCTTCCTACTACTACTTCTACTTTTTCTTGCCAATAAGCACATTAGTTTCTTCCGAACTAGTTCAACCTACACCTTCATAATTTTTTTAATTAATTCACTATATTTTTGCCCCTGTGGTCAAAGAGAGTAGACCTTGATCTGAGGTTTGCGGGTAAGAGTTTTGCTTCGGTCATCTCGCTGTCATTGTGTTGTTTTTGTTGCGCTCTAAGCAGAGGTCGTGTTCCCTTATTCGCGGAGCCTTGCAGTTTGCTTAAATGCTCGTAGCTACCAAAAGAGAGAGCGATGTAACAATCCAAGAGACAGGAAATGTTTATTAACTTATGTACCATTACGACTCTAGTTTTCTAATTAATTTTTTGGACGAGCCTGCCTTTTTCTTTACTGACCATTGCTGAAGTCGTTAGGGCGTGGACTCGTGAGCGTAAGGTTTGGGGTCCGATTTCGCGTTAGAACAGGCTTGAAGTTTTTTCCAGGTTTTCCAAATTACTCATAAACACCGGGGAGGCATCCTAAACTTAGGCCTAGAACGATTCCTTCCTTAAAAAATCCTTTCCTATTTACCATTTCACCTTATGTATTATCATTGCAGTAAAAACGGGCGTTAAACATTTTCATATTCGTCCCAGCATTCGCCTAAGCAACCCCTATGTCATAGGTTCCGAACCCGGACCTTCCGAATGCTGTCACTCTATTTGATAACATAACACCTCTACTCATACATAACACCTGCTTATTCTATGACCTCGCGTAGTGGCTGGTTCATTATGAATCATTCGGTGTATGTTTAATTTTGCCGAAGACATCATTTATTTGCTACTTAAAGGCTTTGCAACACGCTTACAGTGCTTACATTAACAATTTACAAGTAAACATTTTTTTTCCTTCAAGAAAGACAACGCCTTCCGCTATATTTCTTCTAAATATAAATTGAAACCTGGACTGTTTTACTGGACACTGGCTTTGTGCTGTGTTATTATCAACCAGTAATGCTCAATGTAATACATGTCTATATATCCAAAACCACTTTCTATATCTGACATGACCCTTGTGAGTGACAAATATTTCCATAACTACTTCTTCTTTTCTTATGCCTGTAACGTTTTGCATTATGTTGTAATTATCTCTTTTTGCGAATCTACGAGCTCCAGCAGCCGCAATGTTTGTACTTTCTCATCGACACTCGCTATGTGCCATTAAAATAGAATAACAACATAAGCGTATGGAAATTAGCGAAATCATGTTACTAGGAGTGGGAGGTTTGCCGGAAATCCAACATTTAAAAATCGCTCTAGCGATTGATTTTTGACAATGAAAGTCGGTATGCACCGTTTAAATAAAATAACAATTTTTGTGAAAATCAGGTAAATCGAGCCATTAGGAGTGAGATATACCTGAATACCGAAATGTAAAAAGAGTTTTAACGGCACCAATTTTTCTGCTCTAGCGTTCTGTAATATGTACCTTTAACAAAATGGACTTGCTGAGGAATTCGCTTAGTTTACGTAGCTCCTGCATGACGGATTTTTTTATAACCAATATGAATTATAACAAACAGTGTTAATCTTTTGTTAGCCCAATGCAGCTTTATTTTAGACGTTTTGCGCAGACTCTAGAGTACAAAACGTGACATTTTTACAATATAATTATTAAAAAATATCAATACTACATCCTTGAAACATTTAAAATAACAAGGCAGCAATACCATTTCTGGATGTGCATTTATTTATAACTCGGTTTTCTTAAAACAATAACATAATTAGTTAAAATTGTGCTTTAGCAAACTGAAATAAGCAGGTGTTCAAAAGAAACATTTTGCTGTATTATTTAGAGTTTTCATTTCAATACTTACCAATATGAATGACTATGTATTAAAATTTAATTCATTTAAACAAAAACATGTTAGTTTACTTATTGAAGGGGAAGTTTAAAACCAACGCTCTTGGCAGGTTCCATCCACTCTTCCCCAAACATCCCCACCATGAAATACTTAAATTTTAAAGACGATTCAATTGTTATTATATTTTTATGCTTGTATATCATTACTTGGCAACCTAGATTATCTTTTTTTTTTTTTATTTGAACAGAATGAAAAAGTGGTAAATTATTGGTAGGACTGGAATACAATTTACTTTTGTGTAATATTATCATCATTAAAATGACAGTAATACAGCCTGACTTTAATGGCTTCCCCTGCTCACTTTCCTTTCCAGAAAGTTCCGCTCTTCCATTTTGTATTCCATTGTTTCTGTTACAAGGTAGAGTCGAGATGGGCTGGTACGATGTAAAGATGACGAGCACTTTACCAGGTTTCTGCCCTGGCCCTACTATGGAAATACCCTTTCTGCTTCTTGCAAGGGGGTAGGGGCTCCGCCGTCGTGGGTGTGTTTTATCTGGACATCTATGTCCGTGCCTTACTGCCTTCTGGCACCTCTCTCACCTTATCCCTTCCTTCCGGAGGTGGAAGGCACAAAATGCCAGTTCTTGAGTAGTTTAAATTGTCAAAAGTCAAGCAAATATTGCTAAACTTCTCATAACATAAAAAATATTGACTTTCTTCTATCTTAAGAAACCTACATTCGATTTTAATCTAAATGTACTGGTGTGTTTCACAATGAAATCGCTGTTTGCTGAAGACCTGCACATATAAAATGAAAAGAGTATTTTGAAGAAGAAAAATAAAATGCAATTGCAATTATTGATATTTTTAAAACAATTTTTAAGAAAATCTCCAGAACAATTACTTTTTTTAGATTAAATAAAAAATAAACAAGATTGTGCTTTCTAAAAATACAATTTTCAAATGTGTTTTAATTATTTTGGCATCCACAGGCAATGGACACTACTGAAACAAGGGATGAAAGTATAAATTTTTGCGAAAGAAGTGCCCCAGGCCTAACCTTAAGGAGCCTCTTCGGCATTTGCAATTGATGAAGACGGAGGAATACCTAGAAGAAACATTAGTCAGGGAGGATTGTCCTGGCGGGATACAAACCGCAGATGAGAAACCTATACTATTTTTTTATATTTTTTTAAAAATATCTTACTTTTTCTCTACAGTTTTAATAAAACTGGTTTAAAAAGCTAATAAGAAACAGACGTAAAGAAAGTGAAAAAAGTTCCTCTATTATTTTCAACAGGAATGATGTCACAAGCTTGCAAAAAGAATAAGTAAACATTTTAATCATTAAGAATAACGTGAAACAGAAATCTCTTCTCCTACAAACCTTCTTAAATTTATTAATACATACATGATGTATATACATATTAATCTGGGAGAGAGCTCTAGGCACATCAAGAGTTTTAGCCGCTTGTACTTCAACCTTCGGAACAAAAGCGCAGCAGCTCGTTTAAAAAGATCGACAGCAAAGCGAGTTTGAGAGGAATGTGGTCCGTTTTGTTGTCGTCTTTGACGACGTGCAGAGACAAACATCTGCTACAAGGTAATTACTGGCCTTTAGGAGAAAATTTAATTAAACGCCTCTCCCCATTTCTAATTACAAGGTATGCAGCGTTACTCTCACTTTTTAATGACATTTCCCTCTCGGTAACACTGCAAAAGGAAGATGTCCTGTCACACGAACAACAAACGCTAATCACTCAACTGTTGCTCAACGGATGGAGCGTCATTAAAGCAACTACCGGGAGACTTTTCCTTCGCGACACCGCTCCACGTGAGTTGGCTGCAGTTGACCGAGTTCTGCACTTCTCGTGTAGTTCCCACGCTAGAAAGCCGGCCGGTGAGCCGGAGGGAAGGTTGATACAGAATGTGACAGGTATTGGTTAATTACGTTAACATGTCTGAAATGAGGTATTCTATTCCCCAAAGAGTATTTATGATTATGTGCGTACAGAATCAGCTCGTGATGTACAGAGATTGTTTCCCTAATATTCAACTTACAAGGAAGTTCGATTCACAGATTGGTGAATAAAGTTCATGAAACAAGAAGTAACTTTGATAAAAAGCGTACACAGTCATGTATATACTTATAGAAAAAAAAGTTTAGATAGTACTGGACATGCTCTTGAACGTTCCCGTTAATAAATCACTTCGACGTCTTTCTCAGCAAACGGGAATTTACTATTCCTCTGTTCAAACGGCTACAAGGCTACTGTAGTTAAAATCCTTCAAAGTGACTATAGTACAAGAGCTTAAACCGGGTGAACCTGCAACCGGTATAGATTTGGTTAATGGACTGTGAATAATGTGCATGACAGAAAAGTTTACCCTAACCTAATTTTCTTTATGGACGAATCTTGGTTCTTGATAATTCACAAAACAACTGTTATGGAGATCAGAAAAACCTTGGTTCATGACAAACCCCTTCATGATCAGAGTGTGGTGGGCCATTAGCGGCGAGAATAGTGCTTTTTTAAAGAAACAATTGACAGAGATAGATAGGTGCAGAATACTTTGAAACTCTTTATCCGCGAGTTAACTATGAGGAGCGTAGTCACGACTTTGCAGCGGCATATACAGCCCACGTCTCCTTGCATACAGTTCGTAAAATATTCGATGATAGAGTCGAAACTAACAATATATCGTCTCGATCCCCCGATTTTTATCTTTGGAGGGACATTAAAGGAAAAAATGTACAAGACAAATCCATCCGCACACATTAGATGAACTGAAAATAATATTCCTGATAAAAGTTCTTCCTTTTCTTAGAGGAAACTGCTGGAGGTAATGGTTAATTTCATAAGGCGATGCCAGAAATGAAAATTAAGTTTCAGAATCTTCTTGCGTGATAATGGCGAGTAAATGTACCTTTTAAGTGTTTAAGTGTTAGTAATAATCATAGCTGCGAACAGTCTGACCCTCGTTCACCGGGGTACCAGCTTGAGCCGACCACAAGAAGGAAAAATCGCCCATCAGTTTGTGTATAACTCACATATAACACTCGTGTTGCTTGTTTATTCCATGCGCAATCATTTCCAAATATTGATAATTATCCACATAAGTGAGTTTAAACTAGACATGGTTTGAAATGTAAACGTTTTATTTGCATCGGAACTGACCTTGTTTATTAGTTGACACATTCCAAGGTAAATTGTATGAATGTTTTACTTTCCTCTGTCACGCGCTATTGGTCGCCAAAAGAAATGTAAAATTTACTTTCAGTGCACTCCTCTTTTCGAGTGGTGAATCGGTGTGAACGAAAAGCTTCTGTTCTTCTCGCTAGCAGGTGAAATCATAATCGAATTGTAGCGTTTTACAAGGTTAGTAGGACGTTTGCGGTTTCCTAAGTGATGCAGGTTTGTTTTAGAAGTTTAAGAGGCAGACATTCCTGCAACGAAAGAGAGAGCCGACCCGGTGGGTTGACCAGAAGTCGACGATCTAAGCAGGTTAGCAAGCATTAATCAAAGTGATGTGTCAGGTTTGCTAAAAGTGCACTATGTTTGAAATATATGACAATTTAATGTTTTATGGATAAAAGACGTTTATCAGTTTCAATTTATTTCTTGGGGAAGTTTTCCTTTCTTATAAAATAATTTGTTCTTAATAAACCAGCTCCACTTCTATTTTTACATTGTCTTTTTAACTTTAGTCGTAACCTGTTCTGTTTCAATCAAGTGTTTTCTTCCTTTTTGCTTCTAGTCATTTGATTTTGCTTTGTCCCCTCTGCTCTTTCTTGCTTTGATCCTTTCTTGTCCACTATGCTTCATGTGTTTTCCCTCTCTTCTCTACATTTCCTTTCTGTTCTTTTTTCTGTTGCGCTCTTTTCTACATGTCATTTATCTTGCCCTTTTACTATGCTTGTGTCGGTCCTGGTGGTGCAGTGACAACCATACTTGCCTCCTAAACACAAGATCGCGTGTTCAAACCTGGCCAGGATCGATGGATTTTTATGGTGTTAAAATCCTAAATATGACTTCCTTCGGAAGGGAAGTAAAGCAGTTTACGGCACGATATAGAACCTCAAGTCTGCAAAAAGAGGCCTCTGAGGAAAATTTGTCGGCCGTTTCATGCCCTGAATTGAATGGAACGCTGATGATCTGAGATGATAAAGAGCGTCTGTAGATAAACCAAATAATCAAAAAATACCATGGTTGTTCTCTTTTAAACTCTTTTCATGTTATTTTGCTTTACTCTTTTTTCTGTGCTTTTTATCCCATTGCTTTTGTTATTTCTTGTTTTTTTTTTTTCCCTCTCATTGTATTCTTCTTCTCTGTTGTGTTCGTCTTTTATTTTATTTTCTCCAATGTGCTAATTTCTTTTCTAGTGTGTCTACTTCTTTTCTTTCTATTGTGTCATTTTCTCTTCTTTATTCTTTACTTTCTTGTCTTTACTTTTCTTCTCTACGATGCTCTTTTCTGCTATTTAGTTTTCTTCTCTGTTCTGTTCTATTGTGTCCTTCTGTTTTGTGTTCCTTTCTTCTTTACTGTGTCCTTGTCTTTTCTATTCTGCTCTTTTGTTCGCTTCTGTTCTTGTTTCTTCTGTTATTTTACCTTCAGTATTGTTCTGTTTTGTATTTTTTCTGTTCTTATTTACCCTACTCCTATCCCCTTTTCTCTGAGTTTTATCACTCGAGATTTCCACATATTGGATTGAATTGGTAGTGACAGAAGAAAAGTTTGGTACTTAACCCAAGGTCAGGATAGCCGACATTAAGGGATTTAAAACCAGGACCTCCCGAACGAGAGCAAGTTGCTGTCGGTTCCAAGCAGCTGCTATGTTGGGCCATGGTGTGTTGACAGTGCAGTTTCCTTCTTTTCTCTTTTTCCTCCATCTTCTTCTACTTTTCAACTTTTATCTATACCTTAATACTTTCCTCCCTCTGTTCTCGGTCTACTTCTTCTCTTGGCTGCTTCCTTTCCGCTCTACCATTATTCTCTTCTTCTGTTTCAAGTTGGGTGTTATCTTCTTCATCTTCTTGTTTTTGAACTGCCTCTTCTTGTATACATCTTTCTTGCCTTTCTGTGATTCTCTGGGATCTTCTAGGGGAATATGCGATTTCTGACTGTTAGATTTTCTCTCTTATTTGATTTTTGTTATTTACGCTTCTGCCATTTTAAATTATATTTTATTTGTTAAACCATTCAATACCCTAAAACCATCTTCATCTCTCAGGATGTTGCAAATGTACTTCCCTGCAAGTAGGCATCTTTCCTCAGCTACAATTGACTGGCATTCGAATGAAACATGTTCCGGTATATCGAGCTGTATTCATATTCTTTGCTGTAATTTAAATCTTTGCTAAGGATCGTGTCTTGTTACATAATGTAGACCCTTAATGGGTATGTTTGAATTGTAATCTTTGATTTGTGGATGGGAAGATTTCATACACTCTTCTACCCTTTTTGTTTCATCCTATTCTGCCAAATTTGTAATGAAGAATTTTGATTCCTTTTTCATTTGTACCATTTTGCTAATGTCCATTAATTTTAACTGTTTTGTTTTTAAGCTAATAAGAGGCTGATTATAAGCGGATTAAATAATCAATTGGCCATATATCCAAGATTAATTATAAGTCCAATTATAGGAGATGTGGAAAATGCCCCCGTATATCTCATTTTTTTTTTTTTGAGCTCCTTAAAGTGACCATTTCCTTGGTCTAGTTAATATATAAACTAGAATTTACTTTGATATTTCATGATGAAATTGTTTAAATATTAATTAGGCATCAATATTTTTATTATTAAAGATAAAATTATGTATCCAACGGTTGCCGTAATCATATTAGTTTATATTATATGAGAAAGAATAATTACAAATCGTTCAATTTTATTCTCCTCCGTTAGCGTTGCTGGCTGCTGGCGGGAAGGCCGGGTTCGATTTCCGGTACCTGCTTAGTAATTTTTCTAAGTTAGGAAGTTCTGGAACGGGGTCCACCCAGCCTCTGGGAAGCTGCCTGATGAAGAGGTGGCGATCTTCGATCTAGTAAGCCGCGATATAGCGATCGGCGGGATGCGGTGTGCTGATCACATGCCCCCTGCAATACTGCACTCTACCAATGATATCACGTGATGGAGGTAGAGGACGCAGCGGTCGTCGCGGTGAGCTAAGGCCCATATGGGGCTATGACACAGGCTATAGTGCGTGTAAAATATACCTGGCGTGCCTTTTCCCCCCAAACCCCTCCGACCATAGTTAAATATGATATTGTGATAGTTTTTATTCCATCAGCTTGGATATTGACCAACTAACACGTAACTTTTTGTGCTCTAGTTCTTGTATTTTCTGTACGTTTCTTAAAATTTAATTTTTAATCCAAATGGATACACAGACATTTATTTACTGCTTGTTTTTGTATTATTGTTGTTAATTTTAATAATCGGGCTCCTGTTTAAGTTTCTTTTTAAAAACATATATGATGATTTGTGAGGAGTATATCCAATTACGCACTAATTGTTTACATGATCGATTCGATCTCTCTTCTCTTTCCTTTCTACCGTTTCCTTCTATTATTAGTAGTAGATCGTCTGCATATGCGCTTATCTCTTTTATAATATCTAATTCTTCTAATTTCTCTATTAGAGATTACTGCCTGTGAGGAGGACTGAAATATGGAAAAATCTGGCACCTTTCAAATAAATAAAGTATGCATTTCTGATTTACATCTTGAACACCAGTGGTGGCTCTAACACAGAGCCTTTTCCCCCCATAATTCCTTAATTTAGCCAAATAAATTGTTAATTGATTTTATACAAAACAGTAGAGTTATTGAATGAACTCAATTAACATGCATTTTGAAATTTATACTATGCTCACATTTATAACAAACTACAATCAATTAAATGAAACAGTTTGAAAGTAACATAACAGTTAGTTGAGCATTCTTTAAATTTTCTTTTTATGTCATAAGTCTAATGAGAAAGAACATGGTATTTCGGCACTAAAGGTCACAGTTTTGTTTAAATCTTGATTCGCTACATTCTTCTTTCTTTGATGTGTAAGATATTACTGGTTACAATTATATGAGGTAATAAAGTTTTAGTGTCGAATTTTGCACTGTGCTAACTAACTTCCGATTCATATTCATAGCTGCAAATGCACTAAACCTTCTATAAATAAATAAATAACATCATATAATAATACATAGAAACAATTTCTACATAAATGGTTATGTTAATGCTGTCCGCTATATTTTCTTAACCAAGGTTACTTTTCTTTTGAATTCTATTGCCAAAATGTTCTGTTTCAATGCACCCCCACTCCTTCCCAGCTCAATAGTAGATAAGCATCTAGAACCGCTACCGATCTACAAGGTTAGGTCCATAAGTTTACGGCCTTATCGCCTTCACAAAATCCTTCTCTGGTGTCATAACTTATCTGTTAAGTAAATAGTTTCAGCTGTCACTTCCGCTCCGCTACGTTGAGTTATTTAGATATAGTTGCATAAAGAAGGATATGTGTAGAAGATTGTGACATGTTCAAAATGAAGTTTCGAGCTGTTATTAAGTTCATCACAAAAGAAGAACTTACTCCAAATGAAATTAAACAGCGATTGGGCGGTGTATGGGGAAGCATCCCCCTCATATTCTAACGTAAAAGAATGGGCCAAACTTTTTCGAATGAGTCGAGAAAGCGTTGAAGACGAAGAGCGTGCAGGTCGGCCCTTGGAGGCGCTCACTCCTGAAAGCATCGCTCTTGTGGAAGGAGAAATTATGGAAGACCGGCGGCTCAAAGCTACAGAAATAGCAGCAAGGTTGGACCTTTCTAAAACAACAGCCCTTCGAATTATTCATGAGCATTTAAACATGAATAAAGTTAATGCAAAACTTCTTTCCTCAGTCCAAAAGCAGCAACGAGTCTTCTGTTGTCAGGTATTTTTGGAGCTTTGCCATTGCAAGGAGAGAGAAGTTCTGCAAATCATTGTTACAGGAGATGAAACTATGGTTCTCAATGTCCAAAAGAGAATCAATGGAGTGGCGTAAATCTGGCAAAGCAGCGCCTCTAAAAGCCAAGGTCACTCAGTCATCCAAGAAGATCATGGCCACATCTTTTGGCATTGTGAAGGAATACTCTTCATTGACTTCAAGGAGAGGAGCATCACAGTAAATGGGGAGTACTATGCTGGTCTACTGCACAGACTACGTGCTTCCATCAAAGAGAAAGGGAGAGGAAAGCTGAGTGGTGGCGTGCGCCTTCACCACAACGCTCCTTTGCACACAGCTCTTGTTGTAAAGGAAGCTGTGAAGAAATGTGGCTTCAAGGAGACCGACCATCCACCCTACAACCCAGATATAGCTCCCAGTGACTATTTCCTCTTCTCAAAACTCAAGGACCTTCGAAGAAGGAAATTCAAGTGTGATGAAGAATTAATGGATGCAGTTTATGCCCATTTTGTAGACTAGACTTCTGACTTTGGGGGGGGGGGGGATTGAAATGTTAATTCAAAGATGTGAATATTGCAATAAAGGATAACTATTTCGAAAAGTGAACTATAGTTTTTGTCTTTATCATACCTAGAAAATGTTAGGCCGGAAACTTATGAACTTGCCCTTGCTCACTCAACAACATTTTGACTCGTTTTTAGCTGAAAAGTATACATTTTTTTCTTCGCGCTACTCCATCGAGCCAATGCATCCTAGTTAAGCTTAACCCTTCTGCCGGTAGATGGTGCTACGGTAGTTGAAGACGTCTCGCCACTAATAATAGTAGGATAATAATAGTAATAGTAAAAACTCAACTTGAAGCTGGGGTAGAGGTTACATTTTAACTGATGGGCTCGCATGCGTGCTTAAACCTAACGTAGATGTTGATGTGCGATCCCATCATTGTTGAAATGTAACTACTAAGTTACAATAGAGCTTTAGAGTGTTCTGTAAAACGAATATTTCAGTCGTTTAGGTTGGTTAGGTTAGATATTAGTTTAACTTAAGTACATTATCATAAAAAGTAATTTAATTCATTGTCTTAATGGCCCGGATAAATCTTTACATAGTACAGTTCAAATACCCAGATTTCTAACACGGTTTTGCCCAGTCTTTCCAACCAGCATAAAATATACCTATGCTTCCCCTAGCCATCGTTCGTTTTGGCTTCTGTGTGTCCAGTTTCATTTCCATATTTCAAGGCTGGTTTGTAAATTATGATATAAAAATGATTTTTCTGAATAATATTTTATTTTACTAGATATACCTCTACTATAACATAAACAGTATTTGTACAGTGTAATTCAAAAACGCGGCCTCACAGGATACTTCTGTTATTGGTGGAGACCGGATGTTCAGACATTAAAAAAGTAGAAAAGGGCAGGCAAAATGGCACTTAAAATATATGACTAAGCAGTAAAAAAAGAAGCACTACACGCCATTACTGACAAATAAAAATATTTAAAATGTAATATGAATAAATTTGCGAAAATAATAATTGATTTAATTTAATGTTCATTTAAATTGTATCCAAATTCTTTTTGTATAATAAGACACTATTAAATTATTTTATACTTTTAATTGTTTGTAAAGAATAATCATAAAAAATTCACAACCACTTTTCTCCTCTATATCATGGTATTAGTAATAGTATAATTTAAAAGAAGAGTCTATCCCTTGTTGAGTCTAAAATTCCAAATTCAACATTTCAGTGAAAATGTAGGTTGGCGTTAATATATTTTAATTGATATTATGCCATGCTATAACTGCAGAACAATATGTTGCTTAAAACGTTGGAGTAAGTCCATAGAAAACCTGACAGTTATGTTCTAGGAAACTTCTTTTAACCATTCCAAGCATTAATTAATCCAACAATAAATTCGGATGAAATAGGACAGGCAGACAATTATGTAAAGAATCTTATATAAGTTTACTGATTCTGAATGCATTTTTTAAATTGAAATTTAGTGCTTTATTGGTGGGAATAAGAGGCAATCGAACCAATGCAGCTGTTGTAAAGTAAAAATGGGCAATAAAAGTGAAAATAAAGCATTTTCATACTTTTCAAACTAGTTTTGGCTTATATTACTGTAAAACAAGTATATCATCTTCCCCCGAATAAAAACTCACTTTGTATACTACAACGTGTCGGTCCTGGTGGTCTAGTGGTGACCATACCTGCATCCCAAACCCTGCCAGGATCGATGGATTTTATTTTCGGGCGTGAAAATCCTAAGTATGGCTTCCTTCGGAAGGGAAGAAAAGCCGTGGGTCCCGTGTCGTACATTTACGGCTCGAAAAAGAACCTCAAGCCTGAAAGAAGAGACCTCTGAGCAAAATTTGTCGGCCGTTTCACGCCCTGAATTGAATGGGACGCGGATGACCTGTGATGTTAAAGAGCGTTCGTAAATAAACCAACAACAACAACAACAACAACAACAACAACAACAACAACAAAGTATACAGAATGATCCGAACTCTGCCGACAAACTGTCACAAGTTCTTCAGGGATCTTTTCTGAGTGTTTTGATACAAGGAATCCATGTTCTCCAGTGGCTCATTACCGGGTAATTTCATTGTTTTCGTTTTGTAATAACTCAACCACCTTTGTATCTGTTTACGCGAAAAATTATTGTTTCCAAACAAAACGCAACATTTGACTGTTGTAGAGAATGTTTACATTACGGTCCGCCACCAATTAATCAACTACTCATCACCTCCTGACAATTGCAATTATTTATTTTTAAGAATAGATGACAAAAATTACGAAAAAGATGTGAAAATACCCAAATTGCACTGTTACACTGTTTAAAGTAAATGTTCAAAATGTCGACCTCCATGACGCCTCATGAACTGTCGCACACGGTCTGGCATCCCCAGGAGATTGACGCACACTGTCCTGCCCACAATCAAAACAACCAAGTCCATATTAGTTACGACAGGAGTCACGTACACTAGCTTCACGTAGCTTCAGAGGAAAAAGTCCATCAGTGTCAGACCTGGTGATCGAGCTGCCCATGGAACAGGACCACCACGACACTCCATCTGTTTCCGAACTGCTCATCAAGGCATTACCTAACGTTCACTACAAAATGTGCCGGCGCCCCATCGTGTTGAAACCACTTACCTGTGCAAATTATCAGCGGCACATCTTCCAGAAAATGTGAGAGGACATGTTAAAGAAACGTTTTGTAGACCTATCCATTCAGACTGTCGGGTAAGGCCCAATCATAGAATCGTTAACGATACCAGCCTATACATTTACAGAGAGTTGGTAGACATTTTCATACTCCTAGATATGGACCGCCAGGGGTGGCAGAAGTCGTTAAGGCGCGGACTCGTTAGCGGGAGTCTGGGATTCGAATCCCTCCATGACCGTCCTCCCTGACTGGGGTTTTTTCCAGGTTTTCCTCTGTCCTCATAAATGGCAAATGCCGGGGAGGTACCCTAAACTTAGGCTTGGAACGCTTCCTTCCATAAAAAAGTACTATCCCAATATTATATCATTTGATCTCATATATCATCAGTATCCACCACCTGTGGTGTCTCTGTAGCAAAAACGGGCGTTAGACACTATTCATTCGCAGATATGGTTATTCCGACTGTTGAACATGCCTCCCTCGTCTGTGCACAATATCATAGCAGGAGATACCCGGTAATGAGCCACCGGAGACCATGGTTCCTTATATCCATACACTCACAAAACATCCCTGAACAACTTGTGAAAGTTTGTTGGCGGAGTTCGGATTCATTCTGTCGTTGGTACTAACTGAATAGCAGGCAACATTATAAGGCATACACTGTTGTCTACCTATTGCTATTCGGCACGGAGGACATTAAGGAACATGACAGTATCAATGGCAAGTATTTTAGTTTGTCATTGTTCGTGTGTTCAAACACGAGCCTGTACTAATAATGGAAGTGTATAATATAATATACAGCATATTGTAATTGAACTACTCTAGTTTCTTTAGCGCAGGACTTTTGAATCACTCTGTATATCCCGAAAGAGTATCAGATGGCATTAAAATCTTTTCTGACCACCTTGTGAGCCCCATGAATACACAAGTGTGCAGTACTTTATAATATTCGGCTTCTATGATCGCCGTAATCCGTTTATCTCTTTGTTCCATGACAAGAATCCAAGTTCTGGTGCTATTAGGTGCTTAAAGCCAGAAGGGGCCATCGCCGACTTCTTGTCATCATTCTCGTCACTGTCTGATGCACAAGTAGGTCACAGCAAGAAACATGATAACATAAGAACTATTAAAACTGATGTCTAATACGGAAGAGAGCACTCTCCTTTTTTTCTAAAGAACTCAAACCAAACGTGACGCTGGAAGTGTGCCGATCGCTTTCCTGCATCAAGACTGTGGTAACAAAAGAAAATACTTGGGCTAATTGCCTCAGTTCCTCAGAAAGAAATTAGTTTGTCACATCAATTTTCTTTTTGTATACTGGAAACCATTTTAACTGAACTGTCGGTAAAACGTCACAATATAATGGTCTCACAGAAAACTCTGTTTCTCTCGTGTGCTCTCTTTGGGGCTACTGTTATATTCCAACCGTCTCTTTCATCCAGCGGTTAACGTTTGATCTTTCTGAACGTGTTTCCACCGCTCGCACGGGCTTTTGCGTCTCGGCAGCTGGACATGCTACAGCCGACCGCGCCTGTACCCTGATTTCGCTTCTTAAAACAGTGTATAAAAAGTAAAACCCCGAAAAAATCTTCCTTCCTTAGCTAAACAGATATTGTCCCGGGTAAACACGTTCCACTTACACGACTTAGTTCGTCCACTGCAATATTTCCAATTACTTCAGACTACCCCACAAATAAAAATCATGGATTGTTAGATCTGAGGAGCGAAAGGGCTACACTCCAGGACTAATCGACCTGCTTCAAACACTGCTCTAATTTTACCCATAGGCGTCTCTGTTTTATCAGCTGTGGCGGTTTCCCGTCTTCCATCAGCTGATAAATGGGGTAAGAATGTCATTCCAATACCTCTCTCCAGTCACCGTCTGCTCGTAAAAAAATTATACAAATTATGCGTTTTACGCTGTCGTACACCAAACTCTAATTTTCCTATCATAAAGAGGAGTTTCTTGTATACAATTTACCGCCACTGGTGGCCGAGGCCATTAAGGGGAGGACTCGTGAGTGGGAGGTCTGGGGTTCGAATCCCTTAGGACCATTCTCCCTGACTGAGGTTTTTTTTTCCAGATTTTCCTCAGTCTTCATAAATTAGAGAACTACCCTAAACTTAGGCCTGGAACGTTTCCTTCCTTAAAATAAATCCTTTCCCAATACATCATTTCATCTCATGTATCATCAGTGTTACCGCCTGTGGTGCCTCAGTAGTAAAAACGGACGTTAAACACTACTCAAAAAACTTGTATACAACTTGGGTTTTCAGAACAATAACAGCGATCATGCACCATACAGCACAAACCTTGCCTCCGCGGATTATAGCGTATTTTAAACATTAAAAACTGATCTTTCCAACGTTTTGCAAACACTGTTTTTTAGGGAGATTGAAATGATAATGCAGAGATGCGAGAAAAGCATTGAAGTAAAGGGAGGTTAAGTTGAAAAACGATACTGTACAAATTATTCTATCACCTATCTAACATGGTCAAGCCGGAAACTTTTGGATCGTAATCTCGTATACATTACAAGAATTCATTTTTATACATGTCATTTACAGGCGAGTTAAAAGGTTGTCAATCAAAGTCCCAAGTGTGTTTTCTCCCTCTAGAAGACCTTTACAGCTACTTGTAAAGAAAACGGGATCTATTCTCTATAAGAAGCGACAAGAAGAAATGTGTGCTCATTGAGACGAAACTGGAGAGGGACGGAAACGTAGTTCTAAAAGAAATATCTCTGATGACCTGCGCTGGAAAAACAAGTTCCTCAAACCACAGCTTGGAAAGCTACAAAACTGTTAAAACTGAAACATGCACACCTATAAAATATAAATAAAAAATAAATTACACTTTGAACAATGTGAGTATAATATCAATAACTAATGAAACAAAAACAGATTAAAATACTAAACTATTCACAGAATTGTCTCTCACTAGATGTCGAACATTTATTATATGTATATGTAGATGATATAGATGACGTACCCTTCAGAAAATTTTATAAATATAACTCATTAGGCTTACTTATCAAAATATTACTTGTATTTACATATAACAATATACTTCCATTCAAAAGTTTATAAAAAAATCTAAAATTTTAGCCTAAATGTTTTTTGGAAACTCTTCATTTACGATTCGGTCTGAGCCCTAAATATCTTCTTTACTGTTTAAATTCCCATCACTATCAAGACGATACAAGGTCTAAATGCCCTAAAATCTGGTGCGTTATAAAAAAATTATGACAGCATTTTACAATGGCGTACTAAAGAGCTAAAATGTACTTGGAGTTTGTTTATGAGGATTGATTATCTCCTGTCATGATGAGTAGGCATTGCTGATTTCATCCTTTTAGTTATCTCTATATTAGCAATGTAGTCTAAACCTAATTACAAATATTTTCTATTTCCACAAGTATGGGTTTTATGTCAAAGTCCTCAAAAATGTCATGAAAATACATTTGCACCACTCGCTTATTGCAGAAACCAGTTAAGTTCAAAACATTTTAGCTTCTTTATAGCAAAGTTAAACAGCACAAACTTCAGATAAAAAGTATTGAAATGTATACTACTTTCAGCAAATAAAAATGTTAAATCACAATCAAAACATTTAATCTGGTACTAGACAATTATTTTTGTTTTATCGAAATTGATCAACTTAATGCTTGACTGCTTTCAGTCTTCAGGGTATAGATGATATCAGAGTTCTGCAGTATGATAGACGAGAGGCTACCACATCCCAGACTTCTTGAATTTGCGCCCATAAGCCATCTTTTGTCCTTCGTGCATGTGCAGGGAATGTGTGTGCAGAATATTGCATTTAGATAGAACAAACACTGAAGGAAATATTGTAATATTTATTATAATACATATAATATATTCATGTTAAAGCTTGGTGTGTGTGGGAAACAATACTACGAAGCTAATTTGTCATAATAAGTCACAAAGGTTTATTAAAAAAGAAGATGCATGCCGGGAGGCGAATGTGCGCTCTTAGCCACGCCATCACTGCACACTCTGCCACAGTGCTAACAGAGACAGCATCTTTAGTTCATGCCATATAACACAACTGCTGCAATGGCTACACAGCCTTGCTGGTTGCCTTATGAACCACGCGTTTCAAGTAGTAGAATTAGAAGAATTTTTCCTTCAAGAAATGACTAAATTTTTGTGTACATATCTATTGTGATTTATGTTGTGACAGTTTTAAGTTAAAAGAAAGCCAGAGTATTAGTCTAATATTCTACTTTTGCTGCATGCTACCGTTCACACACATGTAAAATTTAACTTCTACTTCGGAATTGTTTTATTAAGGGTTTCAAAATGACCTTAATCATCCCCCTATATATAGAAAGTTAATAAAGGAGGCTCCAGATGTTCATAATAGGAAGCATTTGTCAAAAGAAAAATATAGATCTAGTAAACACAGTTTCTGAAACAAGTGCCTGATCAGATATGCTGTCATTCTTTATTTTACTTTATTTTACCCAGTAGTTAGGAAAAATTTATGAACTGCTGCCCCAATTTAAATCAGAGTTATTATATTAATTAATGTTATGTAACTTATTTATTATAATCGGGAGTGTAGTAGTATCATTTCTATCTTCTGTACATGTGTTGGCAGTTTATGTATGACATGATTCTCTTATCAGGGTGGAAAAGCCCCTATTTGCTGTTCTTGACCTTGCAGAGAAACTTATTGCCCACTGAAAACAATATTTGTAAGGATGACCCAAGCAAGACCGATATTTCCTGGAGAAAATTTCTAAAGCAGAGCCCTTGAAAAAGATATTTATTTGAGTTCTGTTAGAGAATTGTAAAGCAGGGTAGGCGTAATAAAACACATGACAACTACGGGGGTGAAAGACAGGTAATAACCTCTCGAAGGGAGATTCTTTTTTCATTTAATACGTGAGATATGTGGGTGACATGCAAGAAGTTACGTAGTACATATGACCAATAATATAGCAGAAAAGGGCCGGAGGTAAAATATTTATCCAATAGTAACGCGAAGATGGATAGATTCGGGAGAGAGTCAGACTGCTATGTTTATTTATGCTTGTAGTTTTGCAGTGCGAGGGGCATTGACAGTTCAGTCAGTGTAAGTGTTCAGCGAAACGGCAGTCGTGTCTCAGGATTAGTGGAGTTCAGGATCTGTCGTTATTAAGTGAAGTATTATATTTGTACCAAGTTTTAGAGTTATTAAAGTACACCAGGACGTCAGAGTGATCATCATAATTGGTGCAAAAGTGGCACATGTAACAGTTTAATTCAAGAGGAAATAACGGCGCTTCTTTAAGCATAACAGCTTTTGTTAATAAACCGTGCTTCATTTCACAACGTCATAAATTTAATCATTCTCCTGTGAAGGCCCTGGTAAGCTCCGTTTCCTGTGATTTCCTAATCACAAAAACCCAGCTAAGAAATAAGGGCTAGTCTAAGAATCCAATTAATCAAAATACTTCCATAATCTTCCCTCCGTCCATTACAAATTAATTATTTCCTTACTTCTTTGTTAATGCCGCTGCAGTTACCACGCTTCTTCAACCCTACAGCTCAAAGAATAACGAACGTATTCTTGGCTGTTCATTGATTAGTGGGCAAGCTATGTACACCAAAAGCTGTATCGGATAGACCAAGGAACAGAACTTCCCCATCTAATTAGATACGTCGAACGATTCGTGGAAAAATGGGGTTGTGTCCCACCGGACATGAACTGGGGAATTGAATGCAAATCTCAAGCATTAGAAATAGATCACCACTGCCAATCATTAATTACTTTATGTATTGTTTACGCGCCGAAAAAAAAATACCATTTTGAATGTAGTACAAAGTTCATTCACTGAATCGTTCATGACGTAAATATTACAAATAAGTAACAGGTTTAACATTCCTATTCACATTTTGCATGTAGTAATCATTGCTTGCAAGCTTTCAACATTTCCTAACCGCTTTGTAAATTATGTTCGATTTAGAAGGCCATGAAATCGTGATCTTATAATCTCCCCATCTAGAAATGTGTATTTAATGTAAATGTTGTGCTGTTGCAGGAAACAAATTTAATGATACACATTCCAAAACATAAATTTTTATGTACTCGTGTTTTTAAGAAGCAACCAACATTCGTTCAATAAATTACACTATAGTAACTCGTGCCATAAATAAATATTTTTGTTTCATCACAGGATTAGCAATTGTTTATGCTTCGATTATAATTTACAACATATATACTCCTTTTTCTGGTTAAATAATTTAACTGAGGTTCAGGATGTAACTAAAGTTAGATACAGAACGCTAACATTACAAGGAAAACGATGCTGTCATAATATATATCACACAGACCTGCCTCGGGGTGAACAAATGACAATCGTGACAAGTGATAAGAAAACAAAGCCCAGCTTGCTCGAGGCAATAACAATATCTCCTCTCTTGTCCTATATCATACTGTCCGTTGCAGTGCCTATTGTATAGACAAATTAGTTTAAAAAACAAATTCCCGCGGGAATGATTGGCTAATATTCTCACTTAATTTTCACATCCCATCGTACTTCTTACCCTGAACTTTTCAATGGTTGACTGAACGCTAAAGATGGAGAAACCTCTGCGAAACAAGAGATTTTAAGCTTAATGTCACGGCTGTTCAAACGACAGTGCTAATAAAACGTAAACAAATTCGACCCTGGATGGCAACTCTCTCCATTACGTCACGTTACGCAATGTTTCACAGTTCTGTGCATCGCGCATTATAACCTGAAATAAAGGAAAAGTCTTCTAACGGATGCCACAGGTTTCTCGAATATCCATATTGCTTCCAATTCCAAATGCATTCGATTTATTCTCTTATCTTTTTAACTGTTGTATTGCCGGCTAGTGATATTTACTTACTAGCCGCATTTCCCAATGAATATGGAAAACAAATGAGGTTCTTAGTGGAACACTTTAAAATCATACTTACGTAAAAAATGTAAATTATTACTATTAATTTAAAAATACAAATTATATTGTTACAAATTTATTATTAAAACTGAAAATATATGAGGTGTCCTGCTCTAAGAAGTGTTATGTGTACATTATGCTAATAAATTACTACACGATAACAGCCATTTTTCGTTAGCTCTATTTGAATTATTAATATTTTTATTCTTTACCTCCTGATAATATATTCACAAATTAGTAATGTTTTATATTAAAAACGCATATTTTAAAAACTTTCAATACATAAATATATATAAATATACCATATATTTAAACTTATTTAGTAAGTTTAGCTTTAAAAAGTGCCTCGCATATATACGGAAAATGTCAAATAAATAACAAGTTTCTAAAAGAGTGAAGCCTAAAGGCAATGCTTACTTGTGCATATGAGGATGACTTAAAAGTCATCTTGTCGGTCCTGGTGGTGTAGTGGTAACCATACTTGCCATACTCAAGATCGCGGGTTCGAACCCGGTCAGGAGCGATGGATTTTTTCGGGCGTAAAAATCGTAAGTATGACTTCCTTCGAAAGGAAAGTAAAGCCGCGAGTCCCGTGTCGTACATTTACGGCACGAAAAGAACCTCAAACCTGAAAGAAGGGGCCTCTGAGCAAAATTTATCGCTCGTTTCACACCCTGCTTTGAATGGGACGCTGATGGCCTGAGAAGTTAAAGAGCGTACCTAAATAAAAGAAATCAACAAGCTAATAGGTTCAGTCTTTAATAAGACATAATTTATTTTTCGACATAGCCTTCACGAAGAACGCACTTGCTCAATTTCTCCAGGTTCGTAATTCCCTCGTGGAAGTCCTCAAAATACTCATTTAACTCCTGTACGACCTCTTGATTTCAGTAAAACTTGTGTGCAGCCAGGATAGTTTTGAGTTTCGGAAACAGGTGGTAATCCTAGGTAGCTATATCAAGTGAATGCGGGAGTATTTCAGCTCGTAATTCCGTCAATTTGTCCTGAACTACGCGGCTTGCATGCACCGGCGCATTGTCAAGGTGAAACACCTTTTTGGCCATTCTTGGACGTTTTTCCGTAAGTGCTGTTTTAGTCGCTCCAAAGAGATACGCAATATTCTCCAGTAAAGGTGTTTTCCTTCTCCAAGTAGTCAATCAAAAAATTCATGTTGCGTTCCAAAAAATTAAAGCAGCGGATGTAACGCATTTTGCCTCGTGCGGTTCACTGTTTCGTGTTCGGTGTACAACAATCGGTTGCATTCTTCTTAAACATTTCCAAAACGTCGGCCGATGTTCGCATGCGATTTCGCTTTTGTTCCGGAGTGAGCAGACGCGTTCATTATGCAAAATAAAACGAACTCAGATTCCGTGTCCTCTGCTAACTCGTGCAGTTTCACTCTCGTCTGTCAGGCAGAACTTTATTCAGGAATTTCTGGTCTTACTGTTGATTTTGGAACTCCAGGACTTGGTGCGTCCTCATTGCTTGTTCTGCCACGCTTAGACTCGAACAGTTCCATAGCAAGGGCAGGCAAAACCCTCACATGAATTCCCTTTACGTTGTCCCTCCCGGAAAAAAGAATTGAATCACACCACGGATTTCAATCTTTTCCATTTTTCACTGAAACGCCTGTGTTTCAACAACTGCCAAACATTGAATTATTTGCAAGCACAGAATATAGAAAGCAAACTTTAAGAACCACGTGTATAGACCTTGACCTTGCCTCTATTAGTATACGAACCAGGTTACTTATCAAACCATCCATGTAAATTCAACTCGCAAGCTACAATCTAAGCAAGGCTCAATGGGATAGTACTTATAAATTACACACACACAAAAAAAAAAAAAAAAAAAGAAGAAGGTAAAAATGTTACGACGGCTAAATTTTAAACTCAAGCTCAATATAGCCTTGAATTAGAAAGGGCATGAGTCTTTTCTCCCTCAGTAGCTGGCCGTTTGCACCTACGCCCCCAGTGGAGGCCCCTCCGAGAGAAGGGATAGGATAAGGGAGATACCGGGCGACCAGAATCTAGAGGCGGTGAAGTATGAACGTACACGGGGTTTCTAACATTCTTCCAGATGATTAGCAAAAACAAATTGTCCTGCAAAATTACAGCAACTTTTATATAAAAGTATTGTTATATCCCCTCATGTACCGAGGGTGCCAAAAATGTTTACACACTTTTACAGTAGATATCTATTTATTATATTTCAAAGTTAGAAGGAGAAACAACAGTAATGTGTAGTATGGTGTTCTGTGAACAGATGTGCCTACATACATTATGATAGCGTTGCTACAACAAAATGGAGCCAAGATTATCGTCTGAACAGCAAAAAGCAATTTTGAAATGGTATTGGAAAGCCGAGAATGTTGTTGAAGTTCAAAGGAAATGGAGACGTGTGTACAGAACAGAACCGCCAACGCAGGTAACGCCTGCACGCATTGGAGACAAATTAGAGACTCGTGGTACCGTATGTGATGTTCACAAGGGCAAATCTGGAAGACGCGTCACAGCAACAAGCCCTGCGTTCAAGGTACTGGATAGGACGAAGAGGTCCGATTGAGTTTCCACCCCGTTCTCCGGATCTAACTCCCTTGGACTTCTACCTATGAGGAACTCTTAAGGATGTTGTATACCGTAGAAAACCAGCTACACTGGCAGCACTTCGGGAAGAAATTGAAACGGCATGTGTTGCAATCGCTGGGGGACACTTTCGCAAACGTTGCTCAATCAATAGTTCAACGTACTCAGAAGTGTATCGACGCCGATGGTGGGCAATTTGAGCAACTGTTGTAACTGTAAAAGTCTTAAGATGAATAGTGCTCATCATTTTCTGTTTGTGTGAATTCAGTTTTTTATATTAACATTAGTGTTTTCTTTACTTGAAGTATGTATACATTTTTGGCACCCTGTGTGTATATATACTTTCATATTAATAATGCTAAAAGTGATAATGTGAAATGTTCGATGTCAAATGATCTGAGATTCAACATATCGAAGTCGAACTAAGTAGAGATAATAAAGTGCACAAATCATAAGATATTTTGCGTGTTAGGCGTCGTCATTATTCCGAAGCTAGGCATTTCCCACATATATCAGTGCCCATATTCCCTCCATCACTTGTCTGACGAGAACAGATGGAAACTGTCGAAACGACATGCGTCATTCTCCGTATAAAAGACATGTAAATTAATAAGAGAGAGCTTTTGTCTGGGGGAAAATGTAAACCAAATTGAAATGTTAGGGAAAGTACTGCTGAAGTAGATATTATCAAATACATGCTAGTGGTATTCAGTGTATGCTGTATAAAAGTTTAATAATTGTTAATTTCTTTAAAGATAAGCGTTTAAGTTGACCTTTGCCAGTGTTTAAACAATTTCAGCTTGGAACATGAGCTCCTCTTTAAACTTGTTGGCTTCTGGGATTTCAGGGATAAATTTAGTCTTGCCAAATGTATAATTTTAATCTCCTCTATTTGCATTATTGCAGTCGCAGGTAACCGTTCAAACCAAACGTCTTCATTCGTTTAAGTATCCAAATGCTAGAAACAGAAACAATGAAAAATGGGGAGGGAAGTAGATAAGGAATTTTGCATCTCACTTCTGATAAAAAAATGTGTCAAAGCGAAGGCATAAAATGGAGATAGAAACTAAAGTGAAACCATGAGGTAAAAACAGAATTATGAGGATTGTTCAAAAAGAAAGATGATAAAATATAATTTTACACATTTTGTTAGCTTAGTACGTAATTTCATTGTTGTCAACTAGGATCCCGCCTGTGAAAAGTGTGCAAGTTGAGACATGTTCAGTTCCGCCTACAGTAAAATGGAGATGACATGCGACGAACAATGTGCTGCTCTGAAAGTGTGATTTCTTCTACGCAATGTTACACGAGGTCTATGGGTCAATGCTTCATAGGAAAATATGGCATAGTTTTGTTTTGGTGTCTCATGCAAGCTCTCAAAAAAGTGTGTCAATTTCTATTTATATTATAAGATTTAAGCGGTTTCCATGAGTATCTTTATATAGTATAAGAGTCAATTGCTCTCAATAGCCATCAAAATGTCTAAAGGGGTACCAGCTGCAAACCACCCACTGTCCCTTAAGTCTGCCACTCATCAGTTATTATTTACCTGGCCTGTGGTTTGCGTTCTTGCTTTGCGAGTGCCTAAATTGATTTAAATGCTTAAGAATTCCAATATCTACTGATCAATTTGTATTTGCAATATTATGCTATGACTTCATAACATAAAATGCAAGGCATAAACGAATATGTTAATTTTTAGAGATAATATGGTAGTGTCATGACACTAGTCCTATATTGTGAGAGTGTTATATTCATGAGCATCTCCAAAACTGGCGAATGTGGCCAGCTACTGAGTGCCCATGTCAATGAGCAAAATGGTGAATATGCACAGAGACCGTTACATTCGGAGAAAGTGACAGCGTGGGCCTGTGTCTTCCCACATCACTGAGAATGCACATTAACGTCACATCAGAAGTGTATAAGGAGAAATTACTGGACGTTTTCAGGGATATTTGGACACATTTTATAAGCACAAGCAAGTGTTTCAAGATGGAGCGACTGACCTCCCATATTGATCATTGAATGATTACGCACTTCAACAGCTGTTTCCCAGGCGACTGATTTCTCAGATATTGCATATCCTTCACGGAGACTTGATTTGTCTTTGTTTAGTGTGTTTTTGTTGGGGATATTCCTTGTAGTTTAGACAAATCGAAACAGGGGAACAGCGTGATGATAAACAGAATGTCGTAGACAATATAGAGAACATGCAGTTGTGGGTAATCCTGATGTAGGGAAAGGCACGTCATTGTATGCACATCCTTGAGGGTACATCACTCCTGTACATTTAATTACAAAGATGCACTTTCGCGTTGAATACTTTGATCTACATTAAACAGTGCCGGGAGTTACGTCACAGCCATACAGTAATTTGTCTCTTGCTAATTAAACTTAATGTGACAGAACTGGAAGCGTGTTACTCCTCTGCCTCGGGCAAGTGCTCAGGTAGCCTTACAGACTTAATAACAGGATCCAACGGTCTCTTGCCTTTCATTTTATAATGCACCGCACTGCTCAACTACCAACGGGCTTTAGGCGTTTTCCTCAGTTATGTAATTAAAAAGTGTAACAGGCGTAAAGAGTAAGAATTATAAGTCTTTCGCTCTTAAAGCGTTTCTGAGGTAGATAGATAGCGGGGAGAGGAGAGGTTGGAATTTTGTCAGCCTATTGTGCAACCCTATAGGAACAGACCTTTCACTGCTTGCCAAAATCTGATCCCTGAACGAGGTTCAGTATTTTCGTTACAATGTCAGCTTCCGTTCCCAGGTCTTCCCTGGCTATAAAATAATTGTCTCTTTCTTACCGGCCCAAGATCGCGGGTTCGAACCCGGCCAGGACCGATGGATTTTTTCGGGTGTAAAAATCCTAGGTATGGCTTCCTTCGGAAGGGAAGTAAAGCCATGGGTCCCGTGTCGTACATTTACGGCACGAAAAAGAACCTCAAGTCTGAAAGAGAGGCCTCTGAGCAAAATTTGTCGGCCGTTTCACGCCCTGAATTGAATGGGACGCTGATGATCTGAGATGTAAATAAATCAATCAAAAAAATCTTTCTTACCGGAATGGGCAATCAAACAGAATACGCCAGGCTGTCTCCTCATCCTGTTTGCACATCTATAAATAGGTTTGTCTTTATAGAGTTCCATTTTACATGTTTTCTGAAGTGACCATGTTCAGCAACTACTTTCATTGTTAAACACCACCTTGGTCTAGTGGTTAGCGTTGCTGACTGTTGTCTGGGAGGCCCAGGTCCAATTCCTAATAGCTACTTAATTTTTTTTTAAGTCTGGAACGGGGTCCCTCAGCCTCGTGAGGACAATTGGAAAGTTGCCTGGTGGAGAGATGGTGTTCTCCAATCACGAAAGCCGCTTAATAGGCGACCGGCGGGGTGCCGACATGCTGATGATCACATGCCCCCCCGCAATACTGCCCTCTCTCAATGAAATCGTAAGACGGAGATAGAGGATGCAGAGGTCGCCGCGGCAGGCTAAAGGTCACTCAGGGCTGTAGCGCCAATGAAAAGAAGGAGAATAAGACTTTCCTTATTCCTCTTCTTTCCTGTTTTAGGAGAGGCGAGGAAAAATTGCTTGAGCCTAGGACAATTTGCTAGCATGTTGGTGTACGATTCTGAGGTAAATACGATAACCTCATACTGAGTACTCTTACCCAGATTATCGCAAAGTTAACACCGGAAATGCTGTTAGAAATATGACGGTTAGAAGGTATGGCTAATAAAGGCGTGAGGAGCTCGAATTTAGAAAGATGAATGTTAGAACAGCTATTGTAGGAACGGGGAAGACAGCCTGGCAGTTTGTGCCCTATGCCCTCAATGGAGACATCTCTGGGAGGAAAGAATACGGTGAGGAAGACACTGGGAGGTCAGCATCCAAGATTAAGGCAAGGACGTGTTACTAGATAGAACCAGGAAACTTACGGGGCTCCCATGAAAGGAGTTTGAGCCTCTCAATCGAAACAGTCCGATCCAATATTGAACGTGCTGACTGTGTTGAGACTGAGAAGCGTTTTTGAACACATATCCAGTCATAAAGTGACCTGAACTCAGTATTTTAAAATACTTAATTTGTGTACCGTTTTAATTTGAATTTATCTGTATATCTCAGCAGAATTGCACCTACAGTAACCCCTTTAATGCTTAATAATGATTTAAAAAGTATTGTACCTGTACTTGCACATCGCTGTTTACTAAAATTAGAGATGGTGAGTAACAATCACCCACATGTGGATACATAAAGCAAATGGTGTGTGTCTGTTGCAGATGATGGAGGAGATCTACGTGGTTAAAGTTCGTACAAAGCCGGATGCTGCCAGACTCTATCCAAGTGAACGGCGATATTCCGCGCTCACTGTTGGCGGCTTGGGGGCTGTACACTTGGTGTTAGGAGCCACGAGTCTTTTGTTGGGCATACTAGGGCTCGTCTTGCAGGAACAGGATGACTGCTGGACAACTCGTTACGGAGGAGGGCTCTGGTTAGGAATGTTTGCCCTTACAGCAGGTGCAGCTGGTATGCTCGCCTGGAGACGGTAAGCATAACAAATCTCAACATTTTAGAAACTTCAGTAAATAAAAATACTATTACCAAGTAAGGCAGTGTAGTTCCGCACACGGGTGGTAGCAGAGGGCAGGGGCTTTGAGAGAATATTCATATTTGAGTAAAGTCACCCGGCTGTGCTACCAGTAAGCACTGGTGGGATCGGCCATCTAGCTCTTCGTTTCTCTAGTAACATCAACATACGAAATCGGATTATCCAAGGAAAACCTGCTCAGTAACTGATTCTTACTCCCCTTTTGGGTGTTTGGTCCTCTCGGTTGAAGAATGGTCATCGAAAGCGTCCACTCTTTTACTAAAATATTCTTTATATATAGAAAATAAATTATAAACAAGATTAACATTTTCTAAAGTTAAAACATTCGGCTAATAAATCATATAAAACCGCTGTAAGGATGAGATCATGGCATGAAGTTATTACATCCTGCTTTTAGAGATAATGAGGCAGAAAAACTGATATGGTTTGTGTTTACGTATGCTAATGCCCCCATCAATAAAATTATTTTGTACATAGTTGAAAGTTGTGTAAACGTCTTTTGACCAACTATTGCCAGACCGTTTAGAAAATGCAATTGTCGCTTTCTGTTACCTCAATTCCCTTTCGCATGCTGATGGGTTTGCCAGTTTGCACCTCCCTCCATCACCGGTTGTTCTCTCCTACGCAAGCAAACAATTCAGATTTTGTTTTCGAAATAATTGATAGCCCTTGGAAAAATTAGTAAAAGCTAAAGCTAAAGCAAAATCGGAATTTCATATGTCATGAATTGATAATGAAATATTTTAAAGTATAATGAATTCAGGACGGATTTTTGGTAATCGTCAGAAAGGATTCAAATGTACAGAAATGATATTCGTAAACTGTCAAGCATTATTTTTACCTTTTTTTTTTTTTTCATGTTGCTGTCTACTTTTGTTTTTTGTCACGGTTCTGCTACCAAAGTAATGTAATTAGTTAATTAATATGAATATGACATCCTCTCGTAGATGCGTGGACAAGATTTAAACTTAGAACTGTGTTGGAAGGAAAAAAACTCCCAAAATATAGCCGAAGAATGAATAATTAATTAGAAATATAACCTATTTTAATCAACAACGATTAAAGCATCGTATTCAATTTTTAAATAAACTCCTCCTTGGAAAACGGCGGTGTAACATAAATCCTTGAAATAATATCAAACGTAATATACAATAATTATTTATAACCACAAGGCTTAACCGCTTTATGAATTCACAGAGTTAGATAATGAATAAAGAAGTTTAATGCGGTCATATTAAAATAATTTCAACAACTTTACCTTACATTACAAGTTTTCCCGCCGAATTATCAAATTACTAAAAAGAAAATTTTAGTCAATATATCAAAATTCCTTTTATAGCTCAATGATAAAATATTATCGAACTTAATAATACCTGGGTAACTGGGACTAGTGAACGAAGAAAATATCAGACCCAATAATTTCAAATGTATAATCGAAATATGTTTACTCCAAGGCAATCTCAAAGGCAAGAGACAAAATAAATAAATAAATAAAATCTGTATACAGATACACATCTGTATACTGTATACAATAATTAACAAAGTTACTGGCAGCCAGTAAGAATTACAGCAGGTAGCCAGCTATTCTATCCTAAATTATTACATTACTATACTACTATAGTACTACTAACCAGTACTTTCTGTTAAATTTACACTCAACATTTAAACATTACAGTTATTAATCTTCCAAATCTCTTTAACCCATCTCAATCTTACTAATCACCTTCTCTTTAACAACTTATTTCACTTAAAGTTCATTATTCACTATTAATCTTTCCTAGCATTTCATTTGCTCAGCGAGCAAACCAGAAAGGTTCTATCACTGGTTACTACAACAATTGACACTTGTTCCAACCAATACAAATAAAATCCAGTTGGCGAATATTCCTAACATGACAAATATGAAGAGAATCCGGTAGGGAAGGAAGACATCGGGAAAAGGGGGGGATGCGCAATAACGACACATTTTTAATAAGTATTCTTTTGTTTTTGCAATTTTCCATGTTCTTGCAGTTTAGTGCTTAATTTGCAGGAATAAGAAATTACTGTTCGATTCAACGTAGCTGTAAATACTATTTTGTGGTTAATTTCATTTTGTAAAGGAAATGAACTATGACTAGTGGCGTGTTCATCCCCCCCTAGGAAGAACGTCGGGTTTTCATTGTAGGCGAAAGGTATTAATTTCTGAGCTGTTGCATAACTGACATGTAAAACAATCACTGCATACGGTTCCGACTACAAAGACTTAAATAGCAACAATGAAAAGTTTTTGGATGCCTCTCGTTCGTAATGAAAATGAGAGTATTGACTGATTCGCCGTCGTAAATTTTCACCGACTTCCAACTTTATTGCTCTGAAATGTCCGGAAGCATTATTATTTTTTTTTTATAATCAATTGGAATAGACTGTCATTTCACTATACGTACCTTTTTAATAAAAATTTAGAATAATGGAATAAATGTTTTATTTGTTTTATCACACAAAAAGGAGCTACTACACGAATTTCAGGTAACAAAAATAAATCAATAATTTTAGCAATGTAATTATCATTGTTTTAAATTAATTTTTGGATTGGATTATTTGGAGCGTAGGAGGACACTTCGGTACTTCACGGCTGGCTGTCTGCGCCTCCGCCCCCATTGACACCTCTTGG
This sequence comes from Metallyticus violacea, assembly GCA_030762175.1. Lineage (NCBI taxonomy): Eukaryota > Metazoa > Arthropoda > Insecta > Mantodea > Metallyticidae > Metallyticus > Metallyticus violacea. The sequence goes on along the minus strand of CM060841.1, from coordinate 3,655,129 downwards.
AAAAAGAAACCACCGGGAATCTAGAATCCATTGGTCGGTTTTAGTGGTCTACTGGTAAAAATACTTGTCCCGTAGGTCCAAGATCGCATGTTTAAGCCGACCAGTGTTAATGGATATTAGCGTGTAAAAATCCTAAGTATGGCTTCCTTAGGAAAAGAAGCAAAGCCCTTGGTCTCGTGTCGTACATTTACAGCCGGTAAAAGAACCTCAAGCTTTAAAGAAGGGACCTCTATCAGTCGCCCTGAATTGTATGGGACGCTAATGACCAAAGCTGTTAAAGAGCGTCCGTAAATAAGTAAACCTGTTAAAAAACCGATGGAGCTGAGCTTCTGTAGAAATGTTTACAAGCGCAAGCCACGACCACGCTGCGCTAGCCCACCTCGCCCTGGCGCTTTCGACCTGTAAGAGAACCAACGGAATGAACTTTGTTTAAAAGAGAGCGGAAGATTCGTAGAAAGTAAAGATTTACCCCAGCAGCCAGGAGGGAGCAAGTGAAAACTCAAGGTCAGAATGACAAACCCCAAAAATTTTGAACCAGAACCTCCCGAATGCTAGCCCCAAGCGTTACCGCCTGAGCCACCCCATAAATTAATTCTAATAATATGTACTACTTTTTACTACCTTTATTATATACTTTAAGTGTCTTCTGCCTGCTTCTCCCCTGCCTTTTCCATGCCTAAACACCCGGTCTCTATTAATGGGTACTTTTATACACAGGAATGGTACACTTAGGTGACACAGCAAAGATACACAACGTTCGACAATTAAACCAAACAATTATTCCCCTACTTTTTGTGCATGTGTAAATAAATTGCAGGTAATAATGGTGGTGTCATGGAGACATGAGGTAACAGTATCGTGTAACTCAGCGAGGAATTAACAACAGAGGATCTACCGGGAAAATGCTGTCGAGTTGTGTGGAATAATCTGAACTTTTTCTGTCATTTCACAAATATCCCGATTTAGAACTTGGCAGAAAAGAACGATTCACGTACTGTATACTTAAATTTTGTGGCTGACTTTGTTAAGTTTAAAAATATTTCATTTGGATTTTCCATTGTCGTAAATGGTTAATTTTACTCTAAGTTATTAAGCAGGAAAATATTAAAAGTAATTGTAATAGAAATTGTAACATATCAGTGCTGTTATAAATATTTTATTATTTTTACGTATGTATTTGTGTCATTTACTAAATTAAAACTTCTGTATATTTTGGTATTAAATTTAACACTATAGATCTTGTTGCTTTGCTTACATTGCTATGCAATGGAAAATATTTAGCATTTTCATTAATGAACCTAAGCCATAGTATGAAGAAACCTACCGAAGATTTGAGAATTCAACTGTAAATAAATCAACGAATAAAATAAATATATAAAACGGTGGTTTCCCCTTTAAAAATCAACATAGTCCACAGATTACTTAAGCATTTGTCTCTTTTCAGATGGTATGTGGATAACAACATCCGGTGGTTCTTCGCCAGTTGCACGATTTCCGGAACTGCATCATTGGTGTGTCTGATCGTCACTGCTGCTGCCTTGGCCGCTATTCAGGAACAGCGCAGTCGCCACAACTTCATTTACTACGATCAAGGTGTCGTGAAACATCTACCAAATGGTTTTCATTCTTTGTCTCCACCTGCTCCACTCAACTTACTCCAAACAGCTCGGCAACAAGGATTATCCTCCACCAAAAACCCAACAATTGAGCACTTGCAACAGTGGGAAGAAAACCAATCAGTAAGATCACTTGACAAGGAGACGTTAACGAATCACAACAGAGAAAATGAGTCAAATGTCAACCGCTTTACCTCTCATACTAATGGAGATAATACAGAAGTAATAAAAGAGCAGATAAGCTTAGCTCCCGATACAACTTGGAACCCACCGTCATATATCATGCACATTGACAACAGAAAACACATTCATGCTGATGGTATCCAAACAACAGCGGCTTCAAAATTCACTAGAAGGAAGAAATCCGCCCAGACTCAGATGAGTGCAAGCCAAGAAGAGTCACTCAGTGCCAACATTCAATTGTTCCAAAACAAAAGTGAACAAACGCAGCAGAAAGAGACCGCATCCCATCAACTTGACTCTGATATGACACTGCATCCTGGAGAGGATGAAGATTCCTACATCGTGAAAGAACGACAGTTTGAAGATGTACCATCAAGCCTCCATCAGATACGTGGAGTTAGCGCTGGCAGGGAAGTGAGAACGGTGGTGGCCATTAACATTCTTGTCGCTTCAGCGCTTGAACTAGCCTGGTCCTTGCTGTCTGCTAGCATTGCATGGAAAGGCATGAGGAACAGGTACAACGAAGATGCACCCAATGGCGATGTCGTTGTTGATAGAGCAAGAACAGTAGAAGGCGTCGAAAGATCTCCCCCGCCACCACCACCTCCTTCTTCAGATGCGTATTCCAAACATGATGGCGAAAAACCGTCTATGGAAGAATTCTTCCGTAAACCTGACATAATATCCAACCACCATCGCCGTCACTTTTCAAGAGTAGCTGGTAACAACGAACGGAATAATCGTCATGTAATAAGTACCGTTTCAGAGAGAATAGACCATTTTCTACCCATGCAAGAAAGCACTATGGAGTACCAGGAAAGAGTGCACAGGTTCCTTGCGTCCAATAACTTGGCTGCGCCCAGTGACACAGCGAGTAATATTGATTCCACTTGATTGTTACGGGCTGTAAAACCGGGAACCTTATAGTTAAAGTTGGTGACTGTCTTAAAATAAATACAAGATATATATAAGCGTTAATAGCAAGTCAAAGATAAATGCTGTGATTGAAGAGAATACGTAAAATGGGTCGGCTGTGGAAGGGGATAGTGAATTCCTCAGAATGTAGGCGGGGTGGTTATAGAGTCTGAAACCAAACGAGCAACTGGAGATAATTGTTCATTGTAGAAGAGAGGGGCATTAGAAGAAGGAAGTGCAGTTGAGTAGAACACATTCGGAGAAATCACTAAGCCATAGTCCATTGAGGAAAATTGCTAAATATCGTATTTCGTATAATAGGATCGGTTCCTCATAAACGAACTTTTTTAATAGTGTTTAACGCCCGCTTTCACTACTGAGACACCCCGGGCAGTGAGCATTGATAATACATGAGATGAAATGATATATCGGGAAAGAATTTTTAAGGAAGGAAAATTTCTAGGGCTAGGTTTAGGGTACCTCCCGGCATTTGCCTTTATGAAGACTGGGGAAAATCTGGAAAAAACCTCAGCCGGGGGGACGGTCCTGACGGGATTCGAACTCCAGATCTGCCGCTCACGAGTCCGCGCCTTAACGAATTCGGTCTCCTATGGTGGTGATAAACAGCATTCTAATAGACCGCTGGTAGATGGAAAGATCAGAACTTGAACAAAGTTTCATGATGAACTTACAAAACAATGAGGCACATGAGCCTCGAAATTGGCAGAAAGTTTTGAAAACTGAAAATTTTCGTTGCAGTTTCTGCATTTTTAACGAAGGGTACTGTTTAGTATGTCTCCGTCCCATGGAGGATTTTGAAATCTCAGGTGTATGCTGTGATTGCATCATCCCTGTATATAATAACCGCTGCAATGGCTGCTTTAAAAGCTGGCGTGTTAAAAAGAATTAAAAAAAAAACAGTAAAAGGTTTAAAGGTGTGCGATGGCGGACATGTGAAGTGTATTTAGTGAGTGTACTGTTTATCATTCTCCTGTGACTTCAGACTTTATAACCACCCTGTGTATGTAACCGCCGTCTGCAGTGAATTCTGTCTTTACATGTTTCGATATAGCTTTCTAGCAGTGCGTGTGGTAAAGTGCCTATTGTTAACTGCAAGGTAATCAGTTCGTGGAAGACTGAAATACAGTGGGCTTCACTCAGCCTGGGTGGTGTTGAGAGCCTGTCTACGCACCTGGACCTCGCCACTATACAGGATGAATGATGTTTGTGTCATTGTGTTAATGAAAGGTGTCCTTTCTGTATGTTTATAGGAGCCACGGTTTGTTGTCCTCATAGAAGAGAGATATTTGTGCAGACATTCGCAAGCACCCAAACTAGAAAATGCCGAACAGTGTCTGAACAGCTTAGCGGGCGAATATGTGTTTGTTATTACTAGAGTTATTTTTAGTGTTTCATTATACGTTTGTTTTGAGAGAATTCTGTGCGTAAGGCATAAATGTGATCGAGGTTACCTTCAAACTAAAAAAGAATTATCAACAACGATTCTAAAGATTGTTGGATAAGTGTTAAAATAAAGAAGTGTGGTGATATCTTGAAATAAACTCCTCTGTGAGTACATTATACATAAAACAACTCTTATGACTAGAGTATGTTACCTAACAAATACAATGCAGTGCTTTTATTTGTAATTAAAAGAGAAACTCCTGTGTATAATTAGAAGTGAACTAATCTTTTAATTACCTTATTCTTTATTTTTAATTTTATTTAAAATATAGTACCAGATATTTATTCCTTCTCATGAGCAAATCTTGACCGTACAGCTGCAGAGTTCACAGAAAACAGTGAAAACAGAATTTTAAAAAAAGTTAAAGATGAATTTTATAATTTTATTGTATTTTTCACCTTGTGAATTCACATCTGCAAAAAAAATCAGAGAAGGAAATAAAAATCAGTAAACACAATTACAAAACTAACTTAATTTTATACCGCTATGAAATTTTCAAATACATATAGCGTGTTTCATTATAACTATTCATAATAGTATGATGTGATAAAGAGCACATAATTATACTTTTTTCATAATTCAGAAATGTCCAGAAAATTTTAAGTTTCGAAGTATTGTGAAATGAAAAAAAAAAAATGTTTGTAAGAATCTCAACGGGAAAGTTAACTTTTTGCTTTAATTTCAATTGTTATTCAGTAAATTATTAAAATGTTATAAAAATACGATTCAAATTATAAGAAACGATCAAAATTTTGGCCATCATTATTGACACAAAGTATAACGTCGTGCGATTGAACGAGAATTTCAACAACTAACTCTTCTTCTGTGTTGATAGGTGTCTCATAAAAGATGTTTATAACCCAACAAAAACCTCAGTCAGGGAGGACGGTCCTTGCAGAATCAAACCTCAGACCTCTCACTCGCGAGATCGTGTCTTAACGACCTCGGCCACTCGTGTCGGTCTCATATTTAAGATAAAAAAATCAACTGGAGTCATGTCTAGGGATTGTGCAGCCCAAGTGGTAGGCCTGCTCTCCCAGTCTAATGCCATTTAAACAACTTCGGTAATTTAACCCAAAATGTACTGGTGCATCATCTGGTTGAAAGACTATACTAAACGGGACAAGTGACTCCAGAAGCATACTCTCCAGAAAAGTTCCATAACCCAAATATTTATCCGTGCAAGCTGCTAATATGACCCCACTGCCCGATTATTATAAATTTCAACCGAAATATTTACAGAAAGCTTCCCTTGATTGCGGGTATATGCCGAGTGACAGTGTTGTGATTCGCGTCACTCCAAATGTGCCATATCTCTTCCGTCTGACAAAAATCTCCCCGCTTTGGAAATCAATGATGGTTTTACGGGATATTTAGCCTAGCATTATTTGGATTGTCTTTGGCCATTTCGACTTCTTGAATTTCCTCCAGTACTCTGAAAGGCCATGAATTCGAGATGGGCGGAAGATTAGCTGATACCCCATCAAATCATCAGTAATTTGTAGTATGTTAAGATAATCATCTGCGATTAACGACTTCACTTTTTGGCTAAGAAATGGGTACTTTTCATACTCACATAACACTCTCCATACGATACATGGGTAGTATACACTGAACACTAGTTCATGGTTTATTTGCACACCGCACCAAAGCCTCCTCTTCAAAATCTAATGTTTCATTTGCTCAAAATCTAAATTGGCCACCATCTCAAAGACAATCTGTCGGTCATGGTGGTCTAGTGGTAACCATACTTGCCTCGTAGACCCAAGATCGTAGATCCAACCCCAGCCAGGTTCAATGAATTTTTAGAGCGTAAAAATTCTAAGTATGGGCTTCATTGTGAAGGGATGTAAAGCTACTGACCCCATGTTGTAGATTTAGGGCACGGAAAGAACCTCAAGACTGAATGAAGAGGCCTCTGAGCAAATTGTATCGGCACCTTCACGCCCTGGTTTGAAATGGACGCTAATGACCAAAGCTGTTAAACACCTCCTTAAATAAAATAAACCTATTGAAGACGATCTAATCTTGAAAATATTGTATGGCAGGGATTTTTACGATGAGCATGTTTCTCAATTGGCCGTACATTCTTATGCATATTTGGTAACTAAAAGTCTGAAAAGCCAATGCTTATTTAAAAATTGGATATTGATTATACAGATCTGATTTAAAATTGTTTGACAGCTTAAAGATACCTGGCATTTATCTTCGAGAAAGGAAAAAACCCTTACCTAGTCAGCTTGATCTGATCGGAATTCGAAACCAAGACCTCCAATCGCTTGTTTATTTTGGTTTATGTACGGACGCTCTTTAACAACTCGGGTCATCAGCGTCCCATTCTATTCAGGGCGTGAAACGGTCGACAAATTTTGTTCAGAGACCTCTTCTCTCAGGCTTGAGGTTCTTTTTAGTCCGAAATAATCCATCGACCCTACATTTAAGCCGCGATCCTGGGTCTACGAGGCAAGTATTGTTAGCACCAAATAACCAGGACGGAAGTTAGTAGTCGCTAACGCTACCGTTAGACCACGGAGGGGATCCTGACTTACTTTGTTTAATGACCTATAATGAAAACAAATGATCTTCAATTTTTTTTCTATGGTAACAGAAATAGCTGAAACACAAAGTCAAACATGAATGATGATAAATAGTTTTGACTTTTATCTTATGATCAGACAGAAAGGTGCATTTCTGAACAATTATTTATTACGAAACAGTGTTTAATTAAATGCTCTCTATCACATAAAAAATTGGGAATATTTATATTGAAACACCATTTTCTTCTTAATAATATTTACATATGCAATCAAAATGATCACTTAACATTTTTGCGCACCAGGAAACCGAGTTCTCGTTCGGTCTCCATTTGGTGTAAGTTATCGAATTTTTCGTTACTCTTAAAAGCATGTAATGAAAGATAACGGACATTAAAATAATTTGGTCATCAGTAAAACATTTCCTTCATCGTTCTTAAAACAATTAAACGTTTATCAAAACTTAAGAAAATCCTATTTAAGACACTAATTATAATAACATTGTTAGTGCTGAAAGGATATAAATAAATACTCCCTACTATCTTTTAAGCCCAAGTGAAATATTTCAAGTTTTTTTTAACTATTGTGTAATACAAATATGGCTGCGTTATATAATATAATTATAGTAGAGGCACTTCGAACACCTGCAGCTTATTTAAAGATAGTATCTCTTCGGGTTAACCACCTATTTCATTTTGAAATTAGTTTTGCGAAGATTGGTGTATTTTTGATCAAGTATACCTCATTGTTGTGCTGCGCGCCTATCGTAAATGTATCGACTAATCGAAATTATTCTGGAGAATGTTAAGCCAACACAGTTAACCAGTTATTGCATTTAAATCATTTGGTTGGCTATATCTCACAACTTTTTAAGAAAATGACGTTTATTGCTTTAGTTAATTATGGGCTCCTGAGCTGAGCATAAATTGAATTCTTTAAAGGCCCAAAAGGAGCTTAATTTCCATGGGCGGTTCTTCATTTTAGAATCAGTGTAGAGAGAAATGGCTGGGAGGGGAATGAGCCCCGAGGTTGCATTTAAATCCTCGAGGGCTACGGGTCCGGATACTAAATCATTTCCGAGCCATTACTTCAGAAAAGTACCTCTGCGGAATGCCTACTGGCTTCGACATCTTGCAAATGGATATAAAAAGTTATACAGGCGCTGCCATGAAGCTGAACCGCTTCGATTTTGTAATTCTTTGTGCCCTCCATCAGCTTTTGTGCTCTTATTCGAAAGTTATATTTGAGTATTAAATCGAGTGGAAAAACGAAGCGCTGAAACCCCGAATTCCTGAAGTTCACAACCATAAATTCTTTGCCAACACCTCTGCTGCAAATAAGCGCCAAACATTTCTGTTACGGACGAGGAGAGTTTTAAATATTTTAAAGTTATGTCGAGAAGCTCGAATCTGTCATTTAGTCATATTTTCATGTAATGATTCGATACTTTCTCTCATAGATCTCAATATTATATATCAGCTGTGACAGAAATAATATCGTTCGCCATAAAATGCATTTTAAGAGTTTTTAACATCATGTTATAACAGCCTTATTACAAGCTTAATTTCTTGCAGTCTTTACATTAAAAATATATGATAAAAAGCATTCATTTCCAATAATGGAAGAAATTCCCTTGGCCAAAGGTGCAATATACCTATCTCAGCAGTTCTGTCAGTGTTCAAAGATATACCTTGGAAACCTTTTTTGACAGTCCTTCAGAATCACCTTCATCACTGCTTCTGATAACGGGAAATGCCTCCCAAGGTGTTTCTTCAATTTGGGTAAAAGTAAAACGTAAAAGGTGGTTTATATACACTCTAGGAGTGAGGTACACACTTCACGTGATTTTACGGAGCTATTTAGCAATAACATTTGCAATGTGCGGCCGTGCATTATCGTGATGCAAGTTCCAGCTTGTTGCTCGGAAATGTGGCCTTTTGAAGTGTGTGATAGGGGCCTCGCAGAGTTTTCAGAGCAACCCTGTCGTATTGCCCAGTTACATTTGCGTTTGCAGATACTACAGGCTGGTAAACCATTTCTTGAATATGAATAATGAGGTGACCATAACTTTCCCAGCAGAAGCAACCAACTTGGGGGGGGGGGTTGATAACTGAGATTTACATACATACTTTGTTATTTGCTCTCAGCATCGACCGCCACTGATGGCCGAGGTCGTTAAGGTGCTGGCTCGGGAGTGCGAGGTCTGGGGTTCGATTTTCACCAGGACCATCCTTCCTGACTAAGGTTTTTTCCCAGGTTTTCCTCAGTCCTCATAAATAAAAAATGTAGGCGAGGTATCCTAAAATTAGGCCCATTACGCTTTATTCCTTAAAACAAAATCCTTTCCCAATATATCATTTCATCTCATATATGTTCAGTGTTGTGCCTCAGTAGTTAAAACGGGCGTTAAACACTTTCTTCTATTTTCTCAGGATCGAAATGATTTCTTCAGTAATCATTGCCGTTAAAATTTCTCTATCATCATCTTCAACTGCGTGCAAACTTGCACGCGAACATTCTTTTATTCAGGAATCAGCGAATCATGGAAGTCACCGTGCACAAACACTTCTCATGTGCCACTTTTCAGTTACCAGCGTGTCACCCAGTGAAATTTTCAGAATACCTTTGCTTAATACCATTCGACAACCTGACAGCAGCGGTGATAAATGTTTTCTTCCTTTAGAGTACAAACTGGAGTACCGGGTCCACCTTTTTTTTTTTTTAAATGTATTACCTCCTCTTTTTTAACATTTTAAACTTCAAGATTAATACAGGGAAGAACAAACTCTCCGTGGTCTTCCGGTAACATTGCTGCGGCCTCAGCTGAAGATTTGTTTAAAAGATTGCGTGTCACCTTCTTTTGTTGTAGGCGAAACTGAATATGTCTCAACTTGCTCACCTCTCAACAGGCCGGAACCAGAGTGACAACAATGAAACTAGTACTGCTTGTTCATTACACATTAACCTAACAAAATACAGTGAAGTTAAATTTTGGAGTGAGAAAATATGCCTGTAAAAAACATAATCCTTTATTTTACAGCACTTGCATTAACCTCAAATGTTAAATGTGATAAAAAATATACAAATGGCCATGAAGTCCCCATTTATCTTCTACAACCTTCTAAAAAGAACTAAAACTCCAAGAAGATGGTGTTAAAAGGAATAGTGTAATACAGCACAAAAAGTATTTAATTAATTGATAAAGAAGGCATGGTAGTTTCTTTATTATTTTAATGATGTGCATCTGTTACTTGTTCCAAAAAAGACGGTTTCCAGCATTAAATTCTATTATGAAATTTCTCAATATTTTCAAATTCTCAGTTCTATAGCTATGCAATTGAAATGTAATAATGGTGCAAGCAATGCAAAAAAATCTAACGAATCTAACATTCGTTCAGAAAAACCCAGCACTAAAGTTCAGAGCAATTGTGGTTTTCTTCTACCCTCAAAATTTTGTGAATTGATATATGAATTTCAATCAGTTTGGCTCATTTTCCAAGAGTTATGATAAGGTCATCCCATTTTTAATGGACATGTTCTCTTTATAGGCTCAGTTCTTTTGTCTGTTTTTTTAGAACAAATCCTCATTTTTAAGAAATGAGAGTTTTATTCACATTCGTTTAGACTTGAGCAATACCTTTTGTTGTTCCATCACATAATGATACTATTGAAAGGATTTTTTCAATAAGGCAATCTTGTGAAAAAATGTAAGAAACAGTTTATCAGTAAAGAGAGTGAAATCAATTCTACAATTAAATACAACCTAATACAATACAGAGATTTTCATAATTCCTTTCTAAACCAAATATCTCAAGCAAACAAGTTCTATTTGTAATGACACGCAATAATAGAATAAATGTGATGGATGTATGAATATGTAAATGAGAAGGAAAAAATAAAAAATAATGTTCCGTAATCCATAGAATGTGGTATATTAAAATCATGTATTACAGTGTTTTGAAACATAAATTTTTCATACTATCACTGTGTATTCTTTTTTTTCAAGTTCAGTTCTGGCAGTAATGATAGGCATTAAAGTTGTGAAAGAGACAAAAACATTAAATTTTTCATATACTGAGTTATATTAAGTCATATATTGGACATTTTTCTGTACATAAATTTTCCATACAACTGTGAATGTGTCCTATATGTTACTGTGAGATATACAGACCCTTCCTAACCATCAATAAGCTTGTTTTGTTGAAGTTCTGACTAATTTAGGCACAGTTTGTCATAGGACCTGGTTTGTGAAACTGTCTCTAAAATTTATCTCTAATCACCTTAGAGTAAAACAAATAAAGCTTCCACATGTAATGGAAATACTATTTGTATTAGCTGCCAAATTTTATGCACTAAAAGCAGTCAGAAGGATTATGATTTGATTTGGTTTGGTTTATTTAGGATGCTTGTTAACATCTCAGGTCATCAGCATCCCTTTCAATTTAGGGCATAAAATTGTCAATAAATTTTGCTCAGTGGCCTCTTCTTTGAGATTTGAGGTTATTTTATGTGCCATAAATCTACAACAAAGGACCCACAGCTTTACTTTCCTTCAGAAGGAAGCCATATTTAGGATTTTTATGCCTGAAAAAATCCATTGGCCTTGGTTGGAATTGAACCTGCAATCTTGGATCTATCTAGGCAAATATGCTTACCACTATAGTCACTAAGATGGACTAATGTTAATGATGATGATTCTTGTAGGAAATTTTATTTTTGTAACATTCAACAAATATAGTCTAATATTATTTTTTTAGTGCATTTTATAATTATTTAGATAAATAATGTCAACATATAATTCTTTAAAAAAATACATTTCTATTCAGTTAAGAACTTTCAAAAAAATATAAGAAATTTTTAAAAAGTTCTGTTGGAACTTACACAGTGAAGTTTGTTAAATGTAAATTCTAACTAATCTGTCATCTAACACATTCTTACACTTCACTTACTTTTAATTATGGTGGGATAGGTTTCCAAGAGACATCCTCTCCATCTTCAACCAACTTGATGACTGGTAAGAGAAAATAAATTTATGAGGACCTGTGGCTCTACCTTGGTGTTGTTTTTTTATCTGGAAATTTATATTATATTCTACTGTAATGTTGAAATTCATAAGATGATCCCTATGTTTATGAATGTAAATCTTCTCCCATGTGTCCAATTCTGTATGTCCATGTGCTTCTTTAAGTAACTTTATTTCTTTTTTTATGTTGTGATTATCTATCCAAAAATGGTGTGCTGCCACTGACCTATCTATCTGTTTGTACTTAACGTTTCTGAGATGTTCCTTTAACCGTGTTCCTATGTTCATTTTAGTTCTTCCAACATATATCTTGTCACATTCTTTACATGTTATTTTGTAGATACCTGACTTTTTCTCCTGTGAAACGTAATTAAAAGTGTTGTCCACTAAGGCATTTTTTAGAGTGTATCTGTTAACCTGTGCCAATTTAATGTTAATATCATTAAAATTTTTTTGGAATTTATTCATAGCTACTGAATGGTAGGATGATTTTTTTTAAAAACCAGTCTCTCTTTTTCATTCAATAGTGTGGTGGCATTTTTTTCTTCTTTAGGAATCTATTAACTTTTTTGTTTACTAAGTTTTTATTAAAATCATTTATAATGGCAATCTCCTGTATCTTCTCAAATTCTTGTTTGTGCTCCTCTTTACTGATTGGTAAATTCGCCAGTCTATGTGTTAAGCTGTTAAAAATTTTATGCTTGAGCTACGAGGTTGAACCCATTTGATTTTATATAGTTATCTGTGTGAGTATCCTTTCTATAAATTCCAAATTCTTAATTTCCATTCTTCTTATTAATTTTAATATCTAAAAACGGCAACATTCACTTTGTTTCTGTTTCAAGTGTGAAGGATGTATTCCTGTCTTGTATATTTAAAAGTTTCACCATAAGACAACAGATTAGATAGAATTTACTTTTCATTTCAGGTTTATATCTATATTTTTTTGTAGCTCATACAATGACATGTCACATTTTTCATTGCCCTCCTTAGCTAATAATAACATGTTGATTGATTTATAGATGAATCAATGCATCAAAAAACTATCTTTCTACTGTTTCCTTTTATTATTTGTTGAAACCATTTTATAATTGGAATGTTATTGAAACAGCAAAATGAACAGCAAATAGTGCCATTTATTAAACATTTATATTAACCTAATTATTACAAAGATATAAAACCACATGCAATTCAATAATGTTACACTGTTTCAAGGTAGATTACAGAACTTCCAATAAAGATAAAATGGAATATATTATTTCCTTGCAAATTATTAACAGAAAACCTCTACTTTTGACCATAAACTTCCAATGCACAAATTGTTGGAGGAGAAAAATGTAGTAATGAATTGGAAAATATTTTATATTTTTTATTTTTAATAAATCAAAGAACAGCAAAATAAGAGGATCAACATTTAATTTTCATTAACTTTTGTTTTTTATTCCTTAATTCTTAAATAGTTTTTATTTAACAACAGCGTTTCTCTACATTGAACTCCATACTTTTCAGCTCAATAAACCATTTAAAATTCAAAATTTAATTGGCCTCTATAGTCATATTCTATAGAAAGTTAGTATGCTCTGCAGGCTCAAGTCATGCCTCAGAAATGGGTATTTGTGTTAAAATACATTAGGTTAAGAACAATGATTAATCAATTATATACTTTTGGCTAGATGTATGTGTCTGAGTTGCAGGAAATAGCAAACTGCTTAGAGTGGTAAGGACTATAAAACCTGTAAGCTTTCACAATTTTTGCAGGCTACTGAATAAATAAAATTTTGAATTAAAGTACTTCTGCAACCTTTTTTTTAATACAACTTTAATTTAGCAATTGATCTTCATTTTGGTTAATCAGAATTTTAATACAATCAGGGCACTTTACTTTTTTTCTACCCTACCTTTCTCTACATTGAAATTCTGAGTATGACATCTATTAGCTTGTTCTATAGTGAAATAACACTCTTAGAAATAGGAGTGTATTGCAATGAATAGCACTAATAAAGATCTGTACTTGCAGTAAGTGGCAGAACACATACAGTATGTGTGGCAAGAAGCACACAATTTAGCATAGAGTTAACAGGATGTAGGTTTGAGTATGCAACAAACAGTATTTATCTCTATGTAGTAAATAACTAGAATTTTCACAGTGCAATTTTTTATGAACAAACATTTTATATATACAAAGTTAACTTTTAGCCTTTATATACTCAAAAGATACAACAGAAAGTAAACCTCTTGAGGAACATGAAGAGAACAACCAAAAAGAGTCATTAACATTTAAAGAAGAGAAAAGATTAGGAAGATCTTATTCACAGGTTAGAAAATAATTATTGAAACACTATAAAAATCAATGTTTATGCCAATGAATAAGAAAAAAGAAATTAGCACTGAATATTTGTGTGAGAAAAATCTTATTTTAGTGAGAGTTTCTGCATAAACTTCACATTAAGGAAAATTAAGAGCATAAAACTAGTTACTACAGCATGAAAGTTACTGGGAAGAAGTACAAGAGAATGCTTCCAAATTATACTTTATATGTGTTTGTCACTTCATGCAGAAACAATTATTTACTTTTAAGATAATTCTAATTGTTTTTCTCCAATATTTATCAATTATATTGTTCATGTGAATGCCCAGAACTTGTTATCTTACTTTGATAAGTTTTATGAACTTTTCTCGCCTCTCCAGCTACATTGCATCCTTAATTCAGAAACTTGGTTGAAACCCTCTCTTTCTTTCCACATATCCTGGCTATTCTCTTCTCCATGTTGATTGCCCGCAAAGGAGGTGTGGGTGTAGCAGCTTACATTAAATCTGATCTACAATCCAAAATCATTTACCATAGTCAACTGAAGTTGAAATACTCTTTTTAGAAATTACAGCTTCCTATCATAAATGCTTTATCTCTGTAGTATACAAATTTCCAGAAAAAAACTACTTAATTGAATTTGAGATGTTCTTGTTACGTTTTTGCCACATTAGGTACATATTGTTATGGAAGTCAATGCTAATGTCATGACAAACACAACCAATTCTGCTGAACTAGTGACACTATTCCAGTGCTGTGGTATGACAATCCTTCCTCTACTGATCATGCATCCACTATGACACTGAGTATCTTGCCACTCTCTGTATATACATACATAATGAAGCAACATTAATTACAAGAAACAAGCTTGTAGCAAAAAGAAAATCACATATAACAAGTGAAGAAATACATCAACACAATACAAGAATAAAAGCAGATCTTCATATAATGAGAACACCAAAGCACATCAAAATAGTGCAACTGAAATTATACAGCAAATTATCACTCCAAATTAAAGCAATTGAAAAGTTAACTTTATTTAAAAGGGCAGTAATGGTATATGCATTTTATCAATATCTATTTATTAATAAGTTTTTAAATAATAGTGATAGTATTTATACTGTATGATATAAAATTTATTTTATTGTACAGTTAACTATATTTGTAAAGTTTTTGAAGCTAATTTATTTATTTTTCTTTTGATAAATCATTTTGTTCTAGTGTTTGAATGAGTTTTAAAGATTTATTTTACGCTATGGTATAGCATATGATAACTTTGTACATTATATAATTTTAAAGTAGCATTCTGTGTACTTTATGATTTATAAGCACCAATAAACAAACAAACTTTTAGACTTAATTATAACAAATAATCCTAATAGAGTTTTGACTCCTGACCAGCTTGTCTCCCTCGATGCCATCTGCATTGCTTATGTCCTACAGATGCCTAAATTGCCACCTAAAGCTGTTACCTTCAAACTTGAAACACATAGACTAAGAGGCAAATGTCTAAATAACTAAAGGGACACAAATACAGACGAATACAAACAATTACAAACAAGACAAGATATATATATCTTAATGAACTCCAACACATAACAAATTTTCATGAATGCAGCATTTAACAAGTACCTTAAATTGTTAATGTCATGAACTGTATTGTATGTATGCTAAACTTAGGTATTCATTTTTTATACTAAACTCCACTGTAAAAAATGAATACCTAAGTTTGGGATATATTACCACTCCATTGTCAACAGCTTCTAAGTGCAATATTTGTATTGCATGTGTCTTATATATTGTAATTGTAACAGCCCTTGTGAAGTGGAAGAGAAGACCTTAAAGTCTTAACTTCGCCAGATAAAATAAATATTATTATGTACAACATGCAACTTACTTCTTGCTTATATATCATTGATTCTTCTGTGTGTGTGTGTGTGTGTGTTTTTTTTGGGGGGGGGTTAACATGCCTTTCAGTGATGTCTTGAAATGGCTGCTTCTTCATTTAGCAACTCCTTGTGGATGGAGATGCTTCCCAAAGATGTTAAGTCATTTGCAGAGATAAGTTCTGATGCATTTAAAAGTAGTAAAGCTTCCCTCCACAAATGAGGCATTTGTTATAGGCAATGTTACAACTATGGAAAAGAGTCTGCATACCTCTTGAATAAATATTTGTTTTTTCTGATTCATTTTTACATATGTGTAATGGAAACTTATTTGTTAAACTCATATTTTCCAAGAAAATCTCAATTTCTCTTTTTTCAAATGACTTATTCTCAATAAATTTAGATAGGTTTATTGAAGAATGGTTATGTACTGATAAGAAAAGATCCCATGAATTAGGAAGTATTAGCAAGGAAACAAAAATTTGGAAATTTGAATTAAGTTAAATGTAGCATTTCAAAATATAATTGCTTATATTTCTAGAAATGCTTAACTTGTGACAACTTACTGTATTTCCACCCTTAAAAATTTCCCCTTTGCTTCACTTTTTTAAAAAGACTACTAAAGATTTCATTAGTTGTTTTTTGTTCAGTGAACTAGTGGGTATTTTTCACTTGTTTCTTACAGAAAACTAAGTAAAGGAACTCCCTTTGAAGAATAGAAATAGAAGAACCATTGTCTGAAAGAATTTATTTAAACAGTAATGGAAAATGTAAATTCAAAATTCATTCATGCTATTAAGATGTTTATTTAAAAGCTTAACTGCTGTCTCATCAGATTCCAAATCTTTGGTGATTTTGCAAAACAGTGATTTCAAAACATTTTAATTTAAAGTCCACCAGATGTCTGTTGCAATGTGTAGAATATGTTTTCTACAAAGGCAATTAGGACATAATATCTCTAGCAAACTGATAAAAAAAGGAAGCGATTCCATCAATATCAGTCAAAAGATACAGCATTGAGAAATCAATTTCACTTTTGTGAATGAGTAAATTTAACCTATGGACCAAACAATGAATGAAGATCCCTGAGATGGAAAGTTTTTATCTTCTTTTATATTGAAATGTTATGATATTATACTAGAACCATTTTTAACATTGTTTTATAAACTTTGTCGCTTAGTCATATGGTCCAAGTATTATATCCACAAATTCAGCAGCGCTTGCAATGTTCTGTCACAATTGATGCCAAAATGCCCAAAAAGAGTTGTGTGCAATAGTCATACAATTATGGAATATTAAGACTTTGATATGATCATTAACGCAATCCATAATACAGTCACCAATCTCATTTTATACATTTTTGAATCCCCAGTAAATATACTTTTGATTTTAGCACAGTGATTCTGTTATTTATAATGGCCTTGTTGAAATTAATAAAGACAATAGTTCTTTGAAAATTTCTCAATGTTCATGCAATAATGACTGATGTTCAGTATATCCCCTAAAACTTTCAGATTTTATTTTCTTTCTTTCTTTAATTATTATTCTAACTAGCAGACAGGGCCAACAAAACAGTTTTTGTAAATAATAATTACTGCACAAGGACTATACAACACATTGTTAAAATGTTTAGTGTAATATTTTATATTATTTTTTCCCACTTCTTATGGCGATTAATAAAGAACAGACTTTGGAATCTACTAACAATACATCTCTTTTATCAGATTGTGAATATGGTGTCTGAACTATATCATTTAACATTAGTGTGTTAAACTATTACACTAATAACTATTAAATAAAATTAATAGTGATTCTCTAATTACATAGCCATACTCTGTTAATCCTTACGAATACATCACTAACCACTCAACACCAGGTTTTTTCACGGACTAAAGGGCTCAAGGTATTTGCACCCTATAAGGCTTAATGTTCCAGAAAACCTTCAGGCATATTATATTTAATACTGTTAAGACCAAACAGCAATACAGGCTAAATGGCATTACAGTGAGAAAACATTCAAAAGCAAAGCATAACATGCTAAGTTACTTTCCTTTCAATAAGGTCAATGAATTTCAATGCCCCAAGGGGTCATACAATTCCTCAAAATCTGAATTCATTGCTTCACCATAGCCTCACAACAGATTTTAAATTATATGTACTCATTCGGTTTATGACAACATACTGTAAGCATGTGGCTAAACATTGTAAAGAAGAAAGGAAAATAGTATGATCCAGGATTCAACCTGAAGGTATTAGCAAAGTACTTTCTTCCATCCACCCCTCTCTTTCTCGTCCCACATTTAGCTCATAACATAGAGATCACTAGGAGGGAAGAGATAATA
Source organism: Metallyticus violacea (assembly GCA_030762175.1). Taxonomy (NCBI): domain Eukaryota; kingdom Metazoa; phylum Arthropoda; class Insecta; order Mantodea; family Metallyticidae; genus Metallyticus; species Metallyticus violacea. Next base: position 3,636,857 of record CM060841.1, on the reverse strand, counting down.
TAAAAGGTATACTTTTGAATTTTTGAATATCTGAATTAAAAATAGGTCATAATAAAAAAAAATATACTAAATAGGAGGGATTTCATTGGCTTCAACTCAAAAATCATCACTGTTGTACAACATGAAAAATCCATTCAACTAATATACCTAAAGACTTATAAAGTAATTTTTGCACAAAGCATGTGTTTTGGCAATGATTTCAAATTGGAGGTTGGAAACAAACATTTTTTGTTAACATTGGAACATGGATAGATGGACAAATTGAAGTGACGGATGAGACTCAAAAGATGAATCCTTGGCTTACCAATGCCCTAACCATTTGAGCTGTGTTTCCCTATTTAATCATAACTGTGAACTTCTCCCATCTGGGTATATGTACTTTGTAGACCTAAAAATTTCCCTATCTGACTTTGATTTGAAGATATGATCTGTTAGTTTTGAACCAGAAAAGAATTAGTACATTATATGCAGTGTACCTCTATAACAGATTGCAGCTAAAAACAGAAGTGTTTTTAAATGAATAAGAGCACAAGTCTTAATAATTGTTTATTCATGTTGTTCTTAAAATACATTTCAGATTTATGGTTATAAAATTTGAGCACTCTTTTTAATTCAAAACCTCTTTTACAGTATGCTGAAAATATATATATATATATATATATATGTAGTAGACGGCAGTGTTTGAATTCACAGTAATTGTTCCAGTATATCGTTCATCAGTCTCATCACAAATCAGGCCAAATTTTGTATTTCTATCACATTCTAATCACAGGATGGAGGTAATCAGTATTTTCAGTAGCATTAGTCATGAACTTAGAACTGGAATGTACATCAGATATTACCAAAAACTAAGTTTAACTTTTTGTATTAGAAAGTTTATATAATAATCAGTACAATGCACCAAAAAACTAAAACTAATGACTCATTTAAAATACTTCCTGATTAGCATACTGTTGCACTAATAAACACAACATTAAATCACCTTAACTTTCACAAATAGTCTAAATAAAATGTACAATGTCATTCATAATAAATTAAAATAATAGTCATTAAAGATCACAATAGAGTAAAATCACCCACTGACTAATGTTCACTTGAATCACATGCACATGTTCAAAACTGTTTAATGTTTTACAGGCACTGCACACAGCATGTCTTCTTTCTCTTTTTGTTCTGTGTAACTCATCATTTCAAGTTCATTGGCTAGATGACTGCCTTGACTCAGTTGATGTATTGCCACTCTGTGTAGCTGCAGCTCTACTTGCTGGTGATACTAGACGCAGGGGTTCAAATCCACTATCACGAAAATATGGGTGTAGAAGAGCATCTGCTGCACAGATGCGCTGATGGGGATCAAATTTCAACATACACTGCAAAGAAAATAAACATTTTGAAATTTTTTTATTAACTTAACAAATCAAAAACATTGTTAGTTATCAAAGTGCAAGTTTAAAAATTAGGAACACAGTCTTCCTTTTATTTTTTTAAATAAAAAAAAATTGGAATTTTTTAAATTCATTCAGCTCAAAGAAGATTATTTTGAGAAATCATTTTTTGTTTTTGTTTAAAAAAAAACATGTTTTTATCAGGCTTATCAATCCTATTCTCATAGGGCTGATAAAATAATAATTAAATTTACTTTATATATCGTGAATATATCTAATGCTAATTTTGTAACAAAATTACTATAAAAACAATATAAATAGCAAGCAAATAAATTAGAATGATTAGGCCTTCTACTTTTGTATAGGTACCATTCAGGTTTGAAATTTCATTCAATTTAAAAGCTACACATGTTTCATATTAACAGTCATTTTAGGTCATATTAATTACTTTTGAAACTCTTTGGGTAGGAACTGTAGGTAAAATGCGAGAATGAACGATGGGAGGAAGGAAGAAAGAGATGGATATATTGGTAGGCAGAACGACAGGGCAGACTTCAATTTGAACTTGGCTCTTAAGCCGATTTGCCACAGATGGCAGCTGCTAACCAACTGATTGCTTGCTTTCTCTGAGTTCAAGTTTCATTCGGTAGATGTCTCTTGTAGTTTTGCATGTATAATTCGAACCAAAAGTTCGAAAGTAATTTAAAGTTGACATGTGCGCGTCCTATTCAGTAAATATTTACTGTTATTATTTACTCGGTTAAATGAACTAAATACGTATGTGCCGTACGTACCAATTTCGCGTCGAAATAACGGATATAATGTGAATATGTAAATTGAGTGTACTGTGAAAAATATACAATGATGTTTGACATAACCTTACATCGCAAGGATTACCGGAGAAATAACAAGGTAGGGATAAAGGAACTGCATATCAAGAACAAATAATATAAATGAATTATTACCGATAGGTTATCTTAATTATCGACATTTAATAATTTATGTTTAGATTACATATCATAACTTTTTTGTCATTGAAATTCGATTCTTTTATACGCATTTAATAATTTGTTTTAAATTACATATATCATAACATTTTATTTACAGTCGCATTATTAATCATAATTTTATTTTATATATAAAATACCACCAATTTAGAAGACACTCAATTAAGAAAACAAGTTTTCCATAGTGGGCTGTGTGAATTTACATTTATTGTGCATCCCCTAGATATAGAATAAGGAAGAATGCCTCAGGATAGAATAGGTGATTCTAGACTGCTATTCTGGAAGATGAGGGATTTGTTTACAATTTATTTAGTTCACAAAACAATGTAAAATGTTTCTTGAACTAATGCAACTGTACTATTGCAGTTGTTGCACACAGAGAAGTAAAGCACATATTATATTCTATACCCTTACACATTTAAAGAAACCTGCATATAAAATTCATATATTTTATTTAATGTTGCTTCTGAGCATGAAGCTCGCAAATGCCCATATCAAGATGCTGTTTTGTTCATAACACACATATTGTTTAACTATATATATTTTACCAACCAAAAACTCTGATAATGAAATAAAATTTGTATATATAGGAAAGCCATTATTTTAAGCAATATCAAAACTTATAAATTTTTATAAGTTAGAATAGAGTATTTGGGATGTAAATATTCTCTTTTAACAAAGAGAGATGATTTATAAATTTGGATGCAGATTTCCATAAGCATATGCAATATATAATTAATAGTCATTAATTGTGCAAAGATAAGCATGGGGTCATCCTTGATATTCCCATTTCTACATAGAAATTAATTTTATATCTAACCTCAAACTAGTGAAAACCAGATAATTCATGTTCCTTTACTGTACTCAGCATTTGCATAGGCACTGACTTCTGTAATATATTGGAGGTCCAACCTTACCTCTGCGATACTTTTTGACAAGTGCATTGATATCAATGCTCACCCTGATATAAATAAAACTTTAATATTTATTAATGGTATGCATTAATAAGCAGATAAATTCAAATAAAATGTACAAGTTTGTGATCGCAGTAAACTGACATACATTTTGTTCAGTAACTTTACTATTAGATTTTGTTTTAAAAATCTAAAAAAATTGAAAACACGCAAATCAATAAAAAGATTTTTAAGAATTAAAAAACTTAAGAATGACCAATTTAAACAAAATTGGTGAATGTCTGCTGCTCCAACTCTTTTCTTTATGTTTTGGTGACATTTTAAAATGAGGACTGTATTATGACAGCTCTGTCCCACTGATGACTTTAAACAATTCTTCAGCATTCTAAGACTCTAGCATGATCTTTCAGCTGTACAAGTAGTATAAATTTTGTTCATTCTAGAAGAATTTTGGATGTACATCTATCACTTTTCAGAAACTGTACAACTGAGGAATAATATCTTGGGAGCTTTGATCCCACAATTTCCATCAAGTTGCAATGCAATATCAACCTGTCAGAATCAATATCGTCTTCAAAAATATTTGCAAGATCTAGTCATTATGAATTGTTCAATATTGACCAATAGTATGAGAAGCAATAGAAAGTAGACATTAAATTTAAATGTCTATTACTTAAAAAAGCATAGAGATGGCACAACTGTGAGGAACACTTCCAGAATCACATCTTTTTGGAGTGCTAGTTATGGCTCTTGTAAGTGAAGAGACTTGGTATGTCATAAAGCATGTAGTACTTGTATGGAATCATTGTTGCCAGTATTACTCAATGTTGCTGTTGGTGTTTTTCTTTAAAGCATTTAATATGAACTTGCCCAAACTAAAATTTAACTGTGCTAATATTATATCACTCTTTGGAAATAATATAAAGGGAGCTCAGTACCCTTTGCAAAAACTTTGGAGGGCCCAAGCATCTCCATATATATTGGATATACATGCATTAAATATATTACATCTTAGCAAAAATATTGCAATTATAATACTATAGATGACATCGTAATTTAATGTAAAGCTGAGATCATGCAACTGCTGGTGGCCAGGCCACCTCCAGCCTCCTTAAGACTAGACACTAATGGCACATTTCGTATTGGTGAGCAATATAAGCATACTCTTCCAACATTTTTTTCATAATAATTGTAATTGTTTAGTGGGCTATAGAAATTCTTGAATTTATACAATGCAGGTATTTCCTTTAAATATTTCCTGAGACAGTTGAATGAGACCTTTGGAATTATTAATAAACTTTTGAAAAAATTGCCTGCATCCATTACATCATGAGCTGTATTATGATTGTTAACGCTGTCTTTTGCAGTTTTAAGTTTGAATTTACTGAATTACCCCAGAATATAATGTCATAGTTTAAAATGGAATTAAAATAAGCAAAATATAATACCGTAACAGTTTCTATTCCTGGCAGTCTTTTGACTATACACAAAATAAAAATATATTCTATTTACTTTTTTTTTATTTCTTTTTCTTATTAGATCTTTAATATGAGATGACCATTTTAAATTTTCTTTCGACAGACTTCCAGGAACTTGGAGTAACTAGTATAGCTAATTATCTTATTATGAATCTCGATAATCGGCATCTGAAGTGCTATTTCTGCACAAAATTAATGATGACACTGACTTATTCTTGTTAAAGATGAGTTTTTTCACAGTGATTTTTAATGCTAATATTGTTGAAATCAAAATCTCTGCAAAACATTTTGGCTTTCATTGGACCATGTAAGATTTAAGATAGTAATGTAGAATTGATCCCAGCACAAATCCCTGAGAGACACCAAATTTCATATAGCTTTACGGTAATGAACACTTAGGTATTTAAAACTTAAATGTAAATTGGAACGTGCACAGTGAAGATAATATATTAATTGATATCATTGTATGATTCAGTTGAACTACACACTCTTAAAGCTTCACTTACTTTTCATAAATGTATGGAACCGGTTTCAAGAACATTTAGTTCCCATCTTCAGCCAGGCTAAAGTTCAACTGAGGCTGAACTTGTACCTTGTACACTTACAGTACACTTGTACTGTAAATGTTCCTGGCTCCATAAAATCCACAAGAAGGATATCTTTTTAGTCCCAAAAATAGTGGGCATAATCTCTTCTTCATCGTGAAAATTTTTGTAGGTCTTCCTTAAACTGACAACACCATTGCTTGATTTTCCTTTACTCATTACATATGTCACAATGAATTTCAGCAACACTCCCTTTTGCATTGAGAGTTTGAATCACTGAATGGACTTTCCAACTGGCAGGATTGCCTATTCTCACACCATTATAAACCAATGTCTTGCAAAGGCAAAGAATAACCTGTTAACAATATGCCAAATAGTAAACAAATGAAGCTTCTGTGCCTACGTAATCCACCCAAATATAGCCCACATTGTTTCAACCACCCCTCTGTACTTTTGAAATGCCCCTTATATTTAGGTAGTATCTTTTGAACCTGATATTTCATCTATACTAGATGACATTTTATTACTCAAATTTATAATTATCTAAATAATTTCTTGTTCAGTTGCTGGTATAAAAATTCTTATTCTCATTTAGTGCTACACTTCAGGGTGAGCCTTGGCGACTTCTGCTTCCTCTACCTCTGTCTAAATACTTTTTTGATACAAGGAAGTATTGCAGGGGGGGCATGTGATCAACATGCTAGTACCCCCTTTTTGTGATCAAAGGCCAACTTTTCATCAGGCAGCTTTCCCAATTGTCCTAATGAGGCTGGGTGGACCCCATTCCAGACCTCCCCTACTTAGAAAAATTCCTAAGTAAGTACCAGGAATCGAACCTGAACCTCCTGGCCAGCAGTCAGCAATGCTAAACAATAGACCAAGGAGATGATCTGGCATAAAAAATATAAATCATACATTAATAAACTCTGACGTAGCTGCACAAACACATGCAATTTTACTGGTTTTCAATTCTATATGGCAACAGCATATAATACACCTTTACACCCAAAGAAAGCATACTTCACTTTAATAATTTTCATCATCATTTTAGACATTTGAAGTTTGATTTTTTTACAGAAATACTTGTTCCATATCCTACCAATTTTAGAACTGATAACTGGTGGCAAAATATTGTGGCTTTCTAATAAAAACTAAAATGCGGGACCAACCTGACATATCTAATCCCATACGACAAATTTCGAGTGTTTAATGTGCCGCTTTCATCTAAACAGTAATACTCTGTCATATTATACCTGGAAACTTCATTATTGTTGTACATCAAAGATTTAGTGGAAAATATGAATATTTCTTGTTTCTCTCATATTATTAAGAATATTTGAGCATGACTTAATAACCGACTCTCACTTCAGCAATTATTCTCTTGTTGGCACTAAACTGTGCTGAAAGTGATTCCAGAGATGTGACAATATTTTTTTCCTAGTGAATTCCGATACATGCATTCCTCACATGTATGATATCAATATAACATCTGGTTAACTGTGATTTCAGTTCCAGGAAAAAAAGGGCATCAAGGCTTTTCCCACACTACATGATTGCATTTGAAGCATATAAATATTCAGTACATAAATTAAAAGTGGTAATTTTTATTAAAAGTGCAAGCATAGACAAAAACCAGATATTAATGTAGTTAAGCTCTTAGAGCTGTAGTACACACATTAAAATGCAAGGGGGAAATTAACATTCAGAAAACTTAAAATGGCATTATCACATTTAAAATATCCTCCATTTGCTTCTACTTATAGAAGCAAACAGTGGCTAGAACAGTGGCTTCACATAGAGTCGCTGAAGAGCTTAATTTTTATTAATAAATATCAGCAATTCCATGAATTAGGAATTAGTTTTGATGTGCCCAACTAATGTCTCAAGCTAGTCAATACCATTTTGCATCATCAATATAGTTAGCACAGACGAACATAGTTTATACAAAATAACTCACAACTCAGAATTACTTGTAAGTCAGATTCTATCATTCTCATTTTGTTAATGGAATTTTTCACTCTTTCTGGAATTTGATACTGACTTAATTTATTCCTATTTTTATGGACATGTAATTTAACTAAATTTGATTCTGTAATACTCTAGTATTTTACAAAATGCATGTTTATGCAATGCAACTTTGGATTCTGTATTAGCTTTTGTAACTTACTCATTTTTGTTTCTTAGTATAAAATGGAATAATACACATTTTTCATTGTTTTTTCATACACAGTCAACTTTATTCACTTTACATCTTCATTGGCAAAGCATCATTTGAAAATCGAACTATGCAATACTAACTAAAGACACTAAAGATAAGGAAATCCCTCCAATAAAGTATATGGCCTAGTGGCCCCTGATGGAGCTGGAATGTTAAGCACTCCAGATTGGATTGGATTAGCTTAAAAGGAAGATGTAATTAGATTAATGTTCCCTGATACTGAAGCCTATTGGCTTATTGTATTATTTTCTATCTTTGTCATTTCTGTATCAACCTCATACAAAGTTTATAGGAAATTTTTCAATGGATTTTTCTTATGTCCTATTGGATTACTAATCACAAGTAGGTTGCATTTTCTATTAATTAAATATGTAGGTAGAACATATTTTAGACTGCATCCAGTCATACGTGATCTCAGCCCCATTGCATTGTCAGTTACTGTATGGTATATATTTGTTACTTGTAATAATTGGAAGGACAGTATTTCAGTTTTGTGCTTGAAAAAATATTTAAAATACAACTACTGAAATATTATTGTAGAAATGACTAATATTCTGAATGTGTCTATACAAATCTCTGGTTTGTATGATGCATAATTAGCGCAATACTTGTCATTGATTCACACTAGTTCTTATTACTCAGCATTAAACTAATTATTAACTAAACAAAGAGGGTGATATACACTTTCAAGATTCAACAGTCCTGCATTATGATGCAATTTAGATAAGTGTGTTTTAGTGTGTGTCTGTGTTCCCTTTTGTTTAAAATGTCACAAGAAGCTTTTCTGTACATAAATGTGAAGTGTTGAATAGTCAACTTAGGAAAATATGTATAGTATATACAAATTTTTAAAAAAATTATCTTGTCCCAGGTATAGAGCTAGAGTCAACTTCTTAGAAGCTCAAGAATTGGTTATTAACACTTAATCTGATATATAAAAATTAATCAATGATGCTCGTTTTGATGTGTGCAGTTTCCACCCACATGCACACCCACTTAGTTGTTGGTCCTGGTGGTCTCGTGGTAAGCATATTTGCCTTGTATATCCAAGCCAGGGTTTATGATTTTTTCAGATATAAAAATCAAAGTATGGCTTCCTTCGCAAAGGAAGTAAAGCTGTGGATCCCATACTATGAATTTACAACATGTAGAAGAACTTCAAGCCTGAAAGAAGAGGCCTATGAGCAAATTTATCAGCTGTTTCATGCTCTGAATTGAATTGGATGCTGATGACCTGAGATGTTAAACAGCATCTCTAAATAAATCAAATAAATAAAACTAAACCCAATTATTAAATAATACAATGAGGATAAATTTCTTACATCAATTTGCTTACTGTTTTGAATTAAGCCATCTCAGCTGTTGACCCATTGTAGTTTAGTTTCGTAACAATGATACGTGCAAGTATAAGCTGACCTTCTGCATATAGTATAATGCTTCACATGGTTTCAATCTCTTTATTGCATAGTCTGCAGGATGGATATTTTCTTTATTTATGCTTCCTCAGACTGCATTGTCCCATCAGTAGACCAGTTTATTTGGGGGTCTGTTTAGTCTCCAGATGTCAGTAGCATGTGATGAAGTTAGTTAACTCAGTCATTCAGTTACCATGCTGATTTCCATTAATGCTGATAAACTACTCATTAATGAACCTGTGCACTAACTCGGGTCCCTATATGCTTCTTCAGACCCTTTCCTTCCAAAGCATTTACTTTTTCACTGTCATAACTTCCTTATACATTAAATTGTTTCATTAGTTCAACAACGTTAGTGGTGATAATGCTGTCTACACTATGCAGCATCTGCCTCAACCTCTTTAGGGAACTAAGATAGTGTATAATGTGATCATTCGTTAAGTGATCTTTTATATAGTACAACTTTCTTACTAAAACTGAGTAAAAATACATTATGGAACAACATTCCTAACACTTGTAGTGGTATATAGATAATTGCCGATTGGCTAAAATTTGTATTACACTTACCCTGATAGAGAAATTGTCATCCTGTAGAATATTTTAGATTTTCCTTCCTTCTCTTACCTCTAGGTAGTGCCATGCTTCCATACTCCTTTTTATATTGCCTTACTTCTTGGCACATGTAGTCATCTCTTATCTTTGGTATAAGTATGTTTGGTTGGACTCCAGCCTTGTTCCTGCTCGAAGCTAGGTATGAACTCATGGTGTTCTGTGATATCCTTCTGTGATATCCTTCAGTAAGCGTTACCCACAAAATATTTCTTTGAAAATTAGCTAATATGCATCACTAATTTCTTGTGATCAGAGCAATGACCTGGGTTACTAATTGACTATTTATTTTAGTATAATTTTCCTCACATTTATTTTTCACTCTTTGCAGTAATTTTAATTGTAATAGTTTAGTAGGTTTTTAACCTTGTTTACTCTTCTTATGCTCCATATTAGAACTGTTTTCCTAACAAATTTTTCCACTATGATTTGGTATATTTGGAGGATTTATAAGAGAATGTTGCATGTTAAACACTTCATGATAATTATTTTCATTTGATTACATTAGTTGTAGTGAACATTAAATATAAATTAATATTTCATTCATTTACAATTTAAATTAATATAATATTAAAGCGTATGTTTTGGAATATTGAGTATTGGATTCATATGCAAATTGTTTATCCAAAAAGCGCCTTTAGGGCCCTTTTCTCTGGTCCACTAAAGGAGTAATTAAAATTATTAAAATTTTTTGGCATTGATTATTATTTATGATGACTTCATGGAACCACAGCAATAACATGAAGTCATCCTAAAAAAATAAGTTTATAATCAAATCTAATATGTATTAATTCAAATCATAGTATGATTGAGTTGAACTAAACACTCTTATTGCTCCACATACTTGTCTATAAATGTAGAAATGCATATGATGCCTCAGTTGTAAAAACGGGTGTTAAACACTATTCAAAAAAGAAATATACAAATGTAGAACATTTCACGAACCTTTGTTCGCATCGTCAGCTAAAAATCGACTGTTGGATACTTCGTTATGCTGTGGGAATGTAAGTAATAATGAAGTATCCAACAGTCGACTTTCTAGCTGACAATGCAAATGAAGGTTTGTGAAACTGGTTCTACATTTATAGACAAGTGCAGCAATAAGTGGAGTGTTTAGTGACTCAATCATACAATGATTTCAATTGTATGATTGGCCTCACTGTAGAAGATCCATTAGCAAGGGAATAACAAATATAAAGGCTGAACTTGTGTTAAATCATTTTCTTAGAATAGATATCACTGAACATCCGAACAGCCTTGACTTCAGAAGAAGGAACAAAATATTTATCAAATCAAGAGTCATATTGAGGCTTTTGGAAAAATGTTTGCAAGTGTTAAAGTCATGCAGAGAGATAAGTAACTTCAGTTTAATACAATGCAGAGTATGTACTCAACTTAGGGATGAACGATTCTCTGACTTCGGCAATTTAAAGACTACATTCCAGCTTTTTGTTGAGCCTATAGTTGCAAATGTATAAAAATAGAATCATGAACTTAGGTAGAATTGTGTAAACCTTAGAGTGACTATCTGCTTGCTTCTAAAACCAATTTAAAATGTGAACAGTTTTGAAATATGGGATGTCTGACTAGGGGCTGCTATTTAGGTGAAGGGGCGCTTGACCAAATATTTACTCCATTAATATATTTTAATTTTAAATTAGTAGTAAATATGTTAAAATAATGTAACTGGAAATGTGGGTGATGTGATAATAATAACACCTACAAGACTTGCACATGTTTAAACTTGGATATAAAAGAGCAGTATAGAGTATTGTCTTCAAGAATGTGAAGCACGCACCTAGTAGGCTCAAGTAGCTGGGTGCCATGGCAACTGTCATATCAGGACTGACTAGCAAGGATTATACTCTATGGTTGTAACATGTAGAGTGCACAATAATCTCCTGCTGCACCTTTAGTTACTGCTTGCTTTCATCTCTGTGGATGCTGTGCATGCAAGTTTCAGTTAGATATGAATCCTTTTGGTGATATCAGAGCATTTTGTTAGAAATGTCCTTTTCTTGATGGATAAAATGATGATAACATAAGACATTTTAACTGTGGACACATTACAGAACTCCTTGCAATATGCAACCTAAGAAATTAAGACATACGATGTTTATTTAAACAGACTTTTTCCACAAATAGTTATCAATGCAATTTTGTTCCTAAATGAACTAGCATTTTGGTGCGACGATGAAGCCACTATTACAATAAATTGTGAAAATTTCAAAGAGCTTTTGATATTACTAATATCATGAAATTCATTGGAAATTCAACACCATTACAAAGATAAAAATTGGGGTTTAGCACTGATTCGAAAAACCATCAAAATAAACTTCTTCACTGTATTTCACAGTACATAAATGATTATGTAAATAATGAAATAGAATCTAAACTTAGGTATTCATTTTTTACACTAAACTCCATTCACTTACACAAAAGTAAGACGCGTTTCAGGAGAATATCTCCCATCTTCAGTTGCTCGCTGAACCGCCATTACTCAAAACTATGGCTGGACAAACGGATGTTCCTGTGGTGGCCTCTGTTGGTTGAAATAGGAAGTTGTTGAGCTCATCCATAGGAGGAAACTCGAAATTCATTAGGTTTTCTATATTTTTTAATATGAAAATTTTTTCCCAAGTGGATAGCTCCAATGGGTTGTGAAGATGTTTCAGCAGTTTAATTCCCGGTTTTATTTCATGGTTTTTGGTCCAAAAGTGAGCTGCTACTGCTGATTTATCCACCTGTTTAAACCGAATATTCCTAAAATGCTCTTTCCTTCGAATTTCCAAATTTCTTTTTGTTTTGCCTATGTAGCTCTGTTCCCAATCTGCACATTTTATTTTGTAAATTCCTGATTTCTGTTCTGTTGATATGGAGTCTTTTACTGTGCAACCTAATAAATTCTTGATGTTGTATCTGTTCTTTGGGGCTTACATTATCCCATGTTCTTTGAAGATTTTCTTGAACTTGTTGCGGTAAATTGGATGGTAGGTGAAACTTTTGAATTTGTATTCTTCTTTTGCATTTTTCAGTGTAGAGACTTCCCTTATCCCTTTTTGTCTTTTAGATTTATTGATATTTTATCACTGTGTCTTTGTTGAAACCATTGATTATAGCTGTCTTTACTATTTGTTTGTATTCTATTTTGTACTCTGCTTCTGTGAGTGGAATATTCATCAATCAGTGTGCCAAACTGTGAAAAACTGCATATTTATGTGGAATGGGGTTATAACTCTCATTTTTATGTAATTTTCTGTGTGTGTTTCTTTTCTGTAAATTTCAAAATTCAAACAATCTCCATTTCTTATAATTTTTAAATCTAGAAATGGTAGGCACCCATTTCTTTCTTCTTCTATGGTAAATTGTATGGATTCATGTTGCAAATTAAGAAGTTTCAGGGCATCTATTGAGTGTTTCTTCGGTATTATTGCAAAAATGTCATCCACATACCTATACTATGACTTGAAAATTAAAGGGAAGACTTTTGTGATGTGTATTTCAAATGAGCTCATGAATAATTCTACTAGAAAAGGTGACAAAGGGTTTCCCATAGCTAGGCCTGAAACTTTTTAGTAATATTTTTTGTTGAAGCTGAAGCAATTTTGTTTAATGCAAATATTAGTAAGTTTTAATAAGTCTTCTATTTCTTCTGTTTTTAAATTTATTGGTGTTAACCATTTCTTTAGTATAATCATAAATTTCTCTATAGATATGCTCGGGAATAAGACTTTTACATCAAATGAAACCATTATATCTCGAGCCGTAATTCTGCTATTTTTAAGTTTTTTGACTAGGTCAACTGAATTTTTAATGCTCAAACTTTGGAATCTCTTAAAAGAATTGAAGACTTTGATCAATTTTTTTGCTACCTCGTATGTGGGTGAATTGATATTGTTTATTATTGGTCTCATGCTGTCATCATTTTTATGTACTTTAGGTGGTGCATAAAGCCTGGGTAGTACTGGATTACTCTGTGTAAAAAATGAAAAAAATGAATACCTAAGTTTAGGTTATATTGCCACTCTATTGTCAACAGCTTCATAAGTACAATGAAATAGAAGCTAGATCTAAGTAGATGACACCACAGTGATAAACTCAAGACATTGCGTGCTCTATAATGCTGAGGTTTGTTAACACAAACAGTGCTCTGGTGGAATGTTTGCAAGGATTCTATGATGCAGGTGCTTGAAGAACATCAAAATTTTATTTAATTTAATTTTTGGGACTTTTTGACTATAGGCACTAGTTAATAAGCAATTTGTTAAGTGTGGTGGACTTTTGTAACAGTGATGTTTTAATACATTAATGAATATAATACAGTTGAGCTGAATTTGTAACACTTACATCACTTACTATTTAAGGAGGAAAACAAGTTTCAAGAGCTAATTGCTCCCATCCTCAGTTCCAGGTTGACTGCCGGTTTTATTCTTCGTGTTGGTTTGATTTGTCTGGTGGTGATTTGATGAACTTCTGTATTAGGATGTCACTTGATGGGATTTCAAAGTTAAAAACATCGTTTTTGTTCTTGCAGATATAAATATTTTCCCAGATTGTAAGTTCTGTTTTTCCTGTGATATTTTTAAGTAGTTTGGGAATCCTATTAATACTATGCTGTTCCTTCCAAAAATGCCAAACCACTGCTGATAAAACACACATAAAAACATGAGCAAAAGAACACATTAGGAACATAAATCAAAAACAGGAAGAAAAATCAGCAGTGGCTTGGCATTTTTGGAAAGAACAGTATAGTATTAACAGGAATCCCAAACTACTTAAAAATATTACAGGAAAAACAGAACTGACAGTCTGGAAAAACATTTATATCTGCAAGAAAAAAAGCCACGTTTTTAACTTTGAAATCCCACCAAGTGACATCTTAATTCAGAAGTTCATCAAACCACCACCAGACACAAACCAAACCAACACAAAGAATATAACCAGCAGTCGACCTGGAACTGAAGATGGGAGCAATTAGCCCTTGCAACTTGTTTTCCTCCTCAAATGATAAGCAATGTTAGTGTTACAAATTCGACTGAACTATATTAAATTCATTAATAGGCAATGTTACAATGGTGCAAGTATCATGCCTGGGCAGTTAAACAGTCTTCAGAACAAAATTATGGGAAAAGCTCCTTCTGCCATTTTTGTGCATTTTTTGATGCACCATTTAAATCTTGTGTTGGAGCAAAGTTTCACAAAATACAAGAATATCAAAAGACCCCTCCCCCCAAATCTGCAGGTGCAACTGAAAGCTTATACCAGTTTTTTTGGACAGATATTTCCCAAGCCACATTGTTTGAAAAATGAACCAATTCTGAGAAATAAAAGTAATATTTTAACTGAAAAAATGATTGAACCGATTCACACAGATAAGGAAATTTATGCAGAAGCCTATAAATTGTTCTTCATTATTCTGACCATCTCCTCTACAATGGCATTTGTGAAAGGAAGCTTTTCTGCCTGAAGCAGATAAAAACATTCTTGCCAAATGCAGTTTCAAAAGACAGACTTTCTTCTTTGGTGAATATTTCCATAAAGAAGGAACTATTACTTCAGCTAATAAGGAAACAACCAATGACAAGTTTGTGTGGCCCAGAAGGATCAAGTCGGTCCTGTTGGTGTATTGGTTACCATACTTGCCTCCTAAACCCAAGATCGCGGGTTCGAACCCGGCCAGGACCAATGGATTTTTTCCAGTGTAAAAATCTAAATATGGCTTCCTTTGGAAGGGAAGTAAACCCGTGGGTCCCATGTCGTACATTTACGGCACGAAAAAGAACCTCAAGCCTGAAAGAGAAGCCTCTGAGCAAAACTACAGAAGAGTGTATAGTTCAACTGAATCATACAATGATATCAATTAATATGATTAGCTTCACTGTGCAAGTTCCAATTTACATTTAAGTAAAACTAAAGAAGTTTCTTGCTGTAGAGGATACAATCTGAGTATAGATGTAATATAACATGTAAAAGTTAACATCTAGGTAAACTATGCTCTTTCAACAAGCAAATATAATTAGTTGCTAATGAAAATAATAATTTGACTGAAAGATGAATCCAAACAGAAGAAGGAATTACAATGAAATTTATACTGAAAAACCCGGCATTCTCACATACTATAGTTTACACAAAATTTATATCAGAAAAGTTTAGCCAACACTTTCAACCTTTGGAATGGTTGAATCTATTATTGTCCTTTTAAATAAGATGGAACAGCTTATTGACATTTACTGGGCTTCCAGAATATGTCCTCACTGCTCACATGAGGTTTTGCATTCTGGCCAAGGCTGCCAGCCTGCCTGTCTTTGAACTTGAGTCTACATACACTTTGTCAATGTATTTTTGTGTGCAAATGTTATTATAAATATTAATCAGCTCATCACATTCTTGAGGAATTTATTTGGAAGTTCTCATTTTCTTTCAGAACTGCAATTCATGATCTTGTGAATAAATTTGATATTACTAGTTCAGTTCAAAACAAGATACACAAGTGAAGACGTATGGTTTTAACAGAAAACTGTAGATGAAATTGGCCCCAATCTTGAATGTGCCAAGCACAATAAGATGGGATTTCAGTGTCTTCTGCACACACAGCAACAAAATTGTTGAAATTCAAACCTTACAAGTGTACACATGTCCATGGTCTACAACAAGGTCATCCCATAGCACGTATGTATAGTTACGGTTGATTGGCCCAAAGTTTGTATTCTTTTCAGACAGGACATGGTTTCACCAAAATGGTCTTGTAAACACTTGCAATACTTGCTGTTGATGTTGTGAAAATCCAAACTGAAACTGAAACTTGTCTTTTATGATGGAAAAATTGGAGTTTGGTGTGCAATTAGAGCAGGATGCATAAGACCCAGCCCCAGCTGTGGCATGCCCCAGCTACCAAGATGCAAAACCCTGTGAGTACTGTAAAGATTCATTCTGTAAGCCCTGTAAATAGAGTAAATCAAATATATTATCTTCAATGTTTCTAAAAGAAGATCAGCAAAATTTGAACATGTACAACAATGAAATATGTAGATTTAACTATGTATTGTTATAAATGTCATTATCATTTTCCATTGTTCATTGTCATTCCAATCTGTCCATCCATTGGCCTGGATCTCATTGCTATTTCAACTGCATCATGATTTTAACCTAAACTAAAAGACGCTTTTGTGTATACTACACTCTTCTTATTATAGAATTTTATATATTTCAACTGAGGACTTGGACCTTGTTTCCTTTTCAACATATTTTGTAATGACTTTTTCCTAATCAAGTTTTTATCTATTGATTTTAAATTTGTAATGGCTAGTTCTATATCCGCTATAAGGTTCAAGTCCTCCGTTAAAATATATAGAATCCCTTAATAAGAATAATGTAGTATTTACAAAAGCTGACAAAGGCAACAAAATAGTGATCTTGGCCAAAGAGAATTCTAGTTTGAGAATGCAAGATATTTTGAACAGTAATAACTTTATTAAAATAAATACTAATCCTTTAAATAATTTCCAAAAAGCTATAAACAACTTTAAAAAGGGGCGCATTATTTTCAAAAATTGATTGATACAAAATAAAAGCACATAATCCTTCCTTAGCGAAAATTTTTGGTTAACATAAGATTCATAAACATGAAACCTATAATTAATAATATTAATACTTCTTGCTACAATTTAGCATTTTGTTAACTTCACAGTTCAATACATTTCCTAGATTTGAAAGTCTAAGTTTGAAAAATGCAATGGATCACATCAAGAGAATTAAAGATTATCAACTTTCTCCCAAAGACACTTTAATTTCTTTTGATGTCAAAGACCTGTTCTCTAGCATATTGCTTGAAAAAGTGGCTAACATCTTCTAATCTAACAGAGAAACACATCAATGAATACATTAATTTTACAGAATTATGTTTGAATCAAGCTTATTTCACTTTTTTGAAATAGAAGTTTTCAGGCAAAAATCTGGATTAGTCATGGGCAGTCCCCTGTCATCTTCTGTAGCTGATCTATTCATGAGTGCATTTGAAACACACATTACAAGAGCCTTTCCGTATAAGATTTTATAAGATTTAGTAAAAGTATGTGGATGATGATATATTTGCATTTGTTCAAAAAAGACATAGAGGATGCACTTAAACTGTTGAATTTACAAGAATCTACAGTAAAATTTACAATAGAAATGGAAATGCATAATATTTTACCATTTTTGGATTTAAAGATAATTAAAAGTAAGGACAGATTGGATTTTGGCATTTACAGAAAGGATACACATATGGATAATTACATTAAGGCCAATGGTTTCATTCCAAGAACGCATAAAGAAGCAGCTTTTAACAGTATGACATACAGATTAATTAATGTGCCACTCAACAGTATTGAATATAAGGAGGAATACAAGTACATAATAGATACCATTTCTAATGGTTTAAAAACAGATGATAGATCAAAAAATTATAAGATTTCAGAAACAAAAGAAAACTAAACAAATTACCACATTGAGTGCTTTATCTAAAGATAAGATCTATAAAAAGTTCACTTACCATCCACAACTGAACGATAAATTTCAAAAAAAATTTAATCAGTACAATATTACATTGGCTCCTCTAAAAGGATATGTCGGCAAATAGCTGAAACTAAACAAAGTACATGGCAGACCCAAAGAGGAAGAGTCAGAGACATATCAGATAAATTGCAAGGACTGTAAAAAGGTATACACAGGAAAAACTAAGAGAAATATAGGTATCAGAATGAAGGAACACATGAGAAACATTAGACACAAACAGATATAAAAATCAGCTATAGCGGCACATTTTTGGAAAGAGCACCATGAAATTTATAAAGATATTAATTTACTGAGAGCCGCCCAATTTCCTAAAGAACTGAGTATATGGGAGAACATCTTTATTAAGAAAAATGAACACAGAGGTATGAACTTTGAAATTTCAGAAGCGGACAACATTCTGTATAAGTTCTTTCATACACCACCAGTCCCTTACAGTTACCTGCCTCTCCAACCCAACATGACTCGTTAATTGTATCAGTTGACAATATGAACAACAGTTCATGAAACATATCCTGAATTTTAGCAAATAAAAGAGTGAAACGCTCAAGAGTGTTGAATATTTTAACCATTTTGAACTTTAAACTTTCCCTTGGGAAAGAAGTTTTAACTGGTTTGAAATAGGTTTATACAAAATCTAGTCTTGATATTTACTAATTTGTAACTTGTATGAAACAAATGCCCTTTCTTATTAAAAAATGCATTTAAACATTTAAAGTTCACTAATAAATGCACTTGCATGAATTTGCACATGTTAGCACAATGGAAAAACAATTTTCTCTTTTAGAGCAGTTGTAAAATTTTTCTAATTTTCCCATAGACCCATATCTCTTTCTGTTATAGTTTTGACCACAGTTTCTCTTCAAATTATTGTCCTTCTTCCATGATCTTATTTCCCAGGAGTGGAACAGTGATATTGTACCCCTTGCAGTCTTCTGATGTGCCCAAATAAATGCTAATTTCTACTCCTGTTTCCTTTCCTGAAGATTTAGTCAATTTTTTCTATTCTCTTATAACTTCATACCGAAACCTTTGTATCATACAGAACTCCATAAGCCAACCTGCACAGATATTTTGTTTCTGCTTTACATATATATATACATGCATACTCAGAGTTCCAAAAAATTATGCACACTTTCACAGTAGATATCTATTTAATATATTTCAAAGTTGGACCGAAAAACAGTAATGTGTAGTAAGATGTTCTGTAAACAGTTGTGACTTACATGTATTATGACAGTTTTGCTATATGACAGGTAAATCAACAATGAACAAATGAAGTCAAGATTATTGTATGGTCTGTAAATAGATGTGACTCACATTACTTTATGTTGTAGCATTGCTACAACAAAATGGAGCCAAGATTATTGTTTGAACAGCAGAAAGCAATTTGAAGTGGTATTGGAAAACCGAGAATGTTGTTGAAGTGTACAGAACAGAACTGCCATCTAACCAGATCTAACTCCATTGAGCTTTTAGCTATTGGGAACTCTTAAGAATGTTTTATACCGTAGAAAACCAGCTATACTGGCAGTACTTCAGGAAGAAATTGAAACAGCATGTGCTGAAATTGCTGAGGACATTTTTATAAACATTGCTCAATCAGTAGTTCAACATACTCAGAAGTGTATCGACGACAATGGTGGGCATTTTGAGCAACTGTTGTAAATGTAAAAGTCTAAGATGATTAGTGCTCATCATTTTCTATTTGCGTAAATTCAGTTTTGCTATGTTAACACAGTTTTTTCTTTGCTTCAAGTTTATATATATTTTTTTTTAGCACCCTCTGTTTATATTCACTGTTTACATATGTGAGATTGTAACATTATTTTCCTTCTCCCTCCATCCTAACACTAAATAATTGTTGGGATAGTCTAAACTTCTAATATCAGTATTAGAAAAAATAAAACATCTTTTTCTTAAATAGACAAATTTTTCTGTGTGTTTGAAATGTGTTTTCTATTGTTTGATATGCCTTATCTGCAGCATCTATATTTTGATAGTGACATTTTCTTACATTAGGGTGTAACAGTGATGCAATAAATATGACAGTAAGTTAGCACAGAAAAAATATGGTACAGTGCTCACATAATATTTTATCTTACCTGTAGCAGATCTTGCTCTTGTTCGTTGATATCTAAGATAAGTGGTTCACGTTGCCGGTATTGGCTAAATGTGGTATAGCTGAGAGATACTTTTTCTGGCCACTCTGAAGGTGAAGGTGTTCCTATAACCCTAGAAAATCACAAAATTACTTATACATTACATCTATACATTTGCATTTATAGATTTGTCTAAATATTATACTACTGCTTCTATATAGGAGGATGGATAAAAAAACTAACAAGATCTTTTGAACACTCTTTATTGAATTAATATATGCAAAACAAATATAAATCTATTTTTCCACATAGCTTCCATTGTTGCCTATACATTTTTTCCCTTGCCTGCCAGCATTTTTAATTCCTTCTTCATAAAAAAAAAATGTTGGATGGGTACACAGTCAAGTCTTCTACCTCTCTGCTATTAGAAAATTTTTTCCACCTAAATCTTTTTGAAGGAGTTCAAACAGATAACAAAACAGCTGAATTTTGACAAAATATACTTTATGGTGGATATGATCCAAAGCTTTCCAGTAAATCTCTTTTTGCTGCAAACCAATCCAAAAGCTTTTGAGCAAAATCAGTCCTTAGAGCCTTTTGTTTTGCATTCAAAACTCTTGTGTTATGTAACTCCTTTTTAGTAAGTGTTTGCACACTTCAATAACTTAGGTTAGATGCTACATCAATTTCATGAAGTTATTCATCAGTCATAAATAAGGTCTTGAAATTGCATTATGATTGCTCTGGGATGAACAGCATATGTCAGCCTCTCCAGAAGAACTGTGCCACTACAACACCTAAAAATGTGTCATTGCTGAGCTTTGCACATAATCTGCAAGTTTAACATCTTCACATACCAAAAAGCAAATAAGACATTATGCAATGAAAATTGCATCTTCTGTTCACTGGTAATAATAAACAAATGTAGAAATAAGTTTGCACTGTTGAGCAGGTTAAAACTGCATGTTGTTCTGCATTAATCAAGTGTGAAAGTATCCCAAACCAACTTTAAAAGTCTCATTCGTATTTGTTTGACCATCATAATTAAGGTCTTTACGAGCTTATATAGCTTAGCCATGTTTCATTTGGAGCCTTTGGTCTATAAGCTTTCAGCTTGAATACACAATGAGATTATTTGAGTTACAGGCTGGCAGAGCACAACTGTACATTGAGAGAAGTCGATGTAAGGGCCATATAATGCATGTTTTTTTTTTTTAGATCATTTGAGAGAGGCTTTGTGAGTGAGTAGCTGTTATGCATTTATGTGCTACTTGTTACTTTCATTTTATGTGAATTGTATACTAATTGTTCTTCATTAGTTAAGTCACTTTATAATCTTGAAGAACAGATTTTTATGTACATCATATATGTTAAAATAGATTCTTACAGAAAAGTGCCTAGCCATTTCGCAAGAAAATATCCCGACAATTGTGTTCTAGGTAGAGGTACCATTTGCAAACTTGTTAAAAAATTGTTAGATACAGGATCTTTTAATGACAAGAAATGTGCTCGAACTGCAGTGTTCTTACAGAAAAAAAGTTAGATGAAATACACAAATTACAAGTGTACATGTCAGCGATGTACTGCCATTGAGTTGGTCCTGATGTTGTAGTGGTTACCATGCTTGCCTTCTAAACCTAAGATCACACATTTGATCCTGGCCAGGACTAATGGATTTTTTGGGTGTAAAAATCCTTGGCTTCCTTCACAAGGGAAGTAAAGCCGTGGGTCCCGTGTCTTACATTTACGGCACGAAAAAGAACCTCAAGCCTGAAAGAAGAGGCCTCTGAGCAAAATTTGTCAGCCGTTTCACACCCTGAATAGAATAGGATGCTGATGACCTGAGATGTTAAAGAGCGCACATAAATAAATCAAATAAAAAACAGCACGATAAAGAATCTCAAGCCTGAAAGAAGAGGCCTCTGAGCAAAATTTGTCGGCCGTTTTACTCCCTGAATTGAATGGGATGCTGATGACCTGAGATGTTAAAGAGCATCTGTAAATAAACCAAATAAAAAAAAAAAGCCATTGAGGGGCATAATTTTCAATATCTTTTATAACACGATAAGTGCTTATTATTCTCAGTTATAAATACAGTATCATTTTATGCTTTCAGTAAATATTGAAATACCTACTTATATATTGCAACTCTATAAACCTTTATCTGACTGCAACAATTGCACTTCCCCAATAAGCAGCTCATAACTTAAATAATCTTAATGTATGAGGAAGAATTGATGAGTAACTGGGGGAAAACCTTATGAAAATGAAATAGAATAACTTTTAGCAACAAAGAACTTATTTCATTCATTTTTATGATAGAAACCAACTAATTTCTATTCCTTTCACCAATAGGTGTCATATTACATACAATTAATGATGAATGTAGGAATCCACACAGTGAAACAATTGTAGAGCATTAGGTAGATTAAAAGTAAAACTACTTAAAAGCATGTTAACACATTAAAAACACTCTTCACATTCCACTCTAAAAATTTTTGAAATTAAAACTGGGACATGTTTTGTGATACCTTGCTCACATTGTTAACCATAAAACACCCGACGGATCAAACTGTGTTAGAGATGTCGGTGACTGTGGGTGCTCTGGTGGCTGTTAATGAACTTAAACAAAATGTTGTCTGCTTCTGGGATACTGAAATTCATGAGTCTTTGCTCATACTTCTTTATGAACATTTGTTCCCATATATTGAGTTCGACTGTGGGTGCTCTGGTGGCTGTTAATGAACTTAAACAAAATGTTGTCTGCTTCTGGGATACTGAAATTCATGAGTCTTTGCTCATACTTCTTTATGAACATTTGTTCCCTATATTGAGTTCCTTTAAATTAAATCCCAAAATTCCAGCTTGTTATTGCTTTTTATAATCTTCAAACCGAAAAAACGTAAAGTTTGTTAATTTCAGTTTCTGTAGTGAATTTGAACGTAGGTTCCTGCAAATTTTATAATTTGAGTGCATCTTCTACATATTTGTTTTGTACATTGGCAAAAATATCATCCACGTGTCCGAGTTTTAATTTTAAAAGTTTTACTTTTAATCTACCTAGGGTCATATTACATGTTCGATGCTATGGCATTTTCATCCCTTGCTCTGAAATATCACTTTGGCTGCTATGAAAGTAGTAGTACTTACTTGGCAATCACATTATCAGTTAGTTTTATTATGATAAAAGGTAACGGCTTTAAAAGCATAAAGCAATTGAAATACTTTTGCTTTGCACATGTTTTGGCCTGATATATACATTGCAGTGAAAGACCTGTTAATGCAGGTGGGCAGGAAGTAGAGGTTGATTGTCTGTAGTAAACAAAGCTTTTTAAACACTTTTATTTAAGTATTGCAATCAAATTCAGATATGGTCATTGTATGAAAGTGAAGCTTTTAAGAGGAAACTCCTTTAAAATCAGATCAGCACATATAGTGTAACATATTCAGTTGCTTAAGTTGTGGTAACAATCTTCCACCTATGTGTCAATGGTAGGTGAATATTCCAACTATAAATTTTTAAATACTTTCCTGAAATACTGCAATAGATTTCACAGTATACAGCCAGATGCAGTCTTTGGAAACTTTCTTGACACAAAGTCATACAGAGTGTTAAAGGGGTCAACAGAAAATTGTGAACTTAGTGATGAAAAAGAAACGTATCACCAGCCCCCATACAAAAGCTGTAAAAAAAAAAAAAAGCTAATAGCATACATATTTACCTAAAAAACCATAAATTTTAGATTCAATATACAATTACATTCCTTCAATATGATACTTTGCCATATTTATCACCCTTTGCATTATTATTTCTACTGAACACCAATAGCAGTTCTGCTTTTGTTAATACCAATGAATGAGCGCTCATTTGGGAACACTTTCCTCTGGGTGGTCCCTTTAACTTGGGAATAGAAATCCAAAGCAGAGGAAGCACCATGGAGGATACTAAAATAACTCCTACTTCAACCACACTAAAGCAATGGCAAAAACAAATAGCATCCAATTATGTGTAATCATCTTGATGTGCAGTTATGACATACTAGTTACCTGTAGTAATTGAGAGGGCAGCATTTCTATTTTAGGCTCAAAAATATTTAACATATGGCAGGCCATGGCTTACCCTGGGCTGTAGTGCCAAATGAGAAGAGAAGATATATTGCAGGAATATTATAATCAAAACTGGTGTAAAATTCTGAACATGTGTATACAAGTATCTGTTTTTGTACAATGTGTAGTTAGTGAGATAATGGTCGTTGATCACTCTGCATTCTAAGTACTCAGTATTAAACTAAAAATTCTGTTAACAAAATAAAACAGAATTCACAGAAACAGAAAATGATGAGCACAAATCATCTTAGACTTTTACAGTTACAACAGTTGCTCAAAATGCCCACCATTGGTGTCGATACACTTCTGAGTACGTTGAACTACTGTTTGAGCAACATTTGCAAAAGTGTTCTGATCAATTGCAGCACATGCTGTTTCAGGGTCATCTTCATTTAATGCATGCAAAAGTCTTGGGATGAAAACTTTCAATTTTGCTGTTTTGATAATATGACATATGCTGGTTCTGCTAATCCCAGTCTCATATGCACAGTGCTTTGTAGATTTCTGCAGAGTGCTCAAAATATTCCAAAATCATAGCCAAGGACCTGGGGCTTGTTGCTGTGTGAGGTCTCCCAGATCTGCCCTTATGAACATCACATATGGTACCATGAGTCTCAAATTTGTCTTGAATTTATGCAACTGTTACTCATGTTGACAGTTCTATTCTGTACACACATCTCCATTGCCTTTGAATTTCAACAACATTTTCGGTTTCCAATACCACTTCAAAATTGCTTTCAACTTTTCAAACAATAATCTTGGCTCCATTTTGTTGTAGCTATGCTAGCATAATGTAATGTGAGTCACATCTGTTTACAGAACATCATACGATAATCTTGGCTTCATTTGTTCGTTGTTGATTTATCTGTCATGTAGCAATGCTAACTAAATATATGTGAGTCACATCTGTTTACAGAACATCACACTACACATTACTGTTGTTTTTCGGTCCAACTTTGAAATATATTGAATAGATATCTACTGTGAAAGTGTGTATACGTTTTTGGCACCCTCAGTATATATATAAGAAAAATAATATAACATTATTAACAATGTAACTAAAATAACAATAATAACAATAACTAGAAAAGCACAAAAGGATAAAACACTAAGAAAAAGTCACTGATTAGTAATCGCTATATTTCGAACTGCTAGAGTTCATCTATGGCAAGAAGACAAATCATATATATATAAAAACAGAACAGTCCAGCATTGTGATAGAATTTAGATAATTCTATGTATGTGCCTGTGTTCGCTTGTGTTTAAAATGTAACAATACAAAATAGTGATTTCTCCATAAATAAACACGTTGTGTTGTCAAGGCAGAAAAATTATATATAATGAGTACAAAATCTTACAATATGTATCTTGTTCCAAGTATAGAGTAATTACTGATTTCTCAAAAACTCAAGAACTGGTTTTAGATTTGCTGTGATGTGTCCATCTGCACACACCTACATCATTTGGCAATGTTACTGCTACATGCAGTGTTTAGATGACCTTCACAAGCCTTTAAGTTTTGTATCTAGTATAGTTTTGTATAATGAGATACCCCACAGGATACAATTTTGCAATATCCAGGCTGGTATTTCAGCATATGAAACACTGTCAGAGGATTATTCCTACCTCTGAAGCCATTTCCCTCACTGTCCATTCCTTATTCATCTCCAGCAGAGATTGTATCAAATCCATAAAGTGTGCTGCAGTGTCAGGGTTACCTGCAAATGATGCATCCTCCAAACTATCATATCCCTGTCTGATATAATACAGCACATTGCCACACACTTTCACTAAGTCCTCGTGGCATTTTTTAGCATTTCTTCCATGCAACACCTCAATTGTAATCCATTGTTCATACTTAGAAAATATATCTTAGGATCACACTCTTTGGCACCACCACTTCAGACATTTGTACGCCTCCATCTGTGAGCCGTAATAGCAACAGTGTGTACATTGAATAGATCTGCCTCTCCTCTCGAATGCTTACAATTTGTTCTCTCATTTGTTGCTGTGCAATGTGGGAAAGATTGCCACTCTTTCTTTTATAAACGTTATATAAAGACCTGTATTAAGCCATTTGTGAGAGAGTAAGTAATCTGCAAGCAATATTTCAGAATTTAAGTGGGAGAATGGTTTGGCTTGATTTTTTAGTGGTTTAAGCAAGTTACATTAGTCTTGAGTTACTATAGATGCCAAATGAGGATCTTGCATCTTTCTTATCACTAGTATACGACCTTTGTTTTTTATTGGCAAGATATTTAGATAGGAATGGAAATAGCATAGTCAGGTAGTATGCCCTGACTGCAGCTCAAACCTGAGTCCACCAATTAATACACACACAACCTGAAAAAGCAATTATGTAATGCCAGCCCTGAAGATAGTTCTCCAAATATGTCCAACATCTTACTTGACCACCTGAAGACAACACAAAAAAGCATGTTAGGTTTGAGAATGATAACTCTTGATGTATTTTTCACTTCATGGTTCATCATTTGGATTTATGAGTATGACCTGGAAACCAAATACAATGGACAACCCTCTCAGATGACATCAACTAATGAAAGTAAAGTTCTTATAAAAAAATGTGAGGAAAAAAATGTAGCCACAAGAGTGGTCAAGTGGAAGATCAAATAACATTCACTACCTAAAAGTATTTTTAAGTTGTATTCCAGCTGTATCAGCAGTTAATTCTTTGTACTTTACTGTACAAGTATCTAGAAAGGTTCTGACATGCTTTTATTAAAATATTTTTGTTATAATAGCATTATATTTGAACAAGCCATATCAGAGCAAAAGATGATTACCAGTGGCATGCAACATTCTTGCTGGGAATACCCAGATTGGAATTCAATATCAGTCAGTTGTTCAAAAAATTATGCAAATATGCCATTCTTGTAACCTTTTGTAATTGTGATACTCTAAAAGATGGGCCATAATACTCTGTATGCATTTATTGCCACACCATGCACTGATTTTCTCATCATACAAAGGGTTTTATGTATAAAGTCAGATTTTCTGTGCTTCAATACTGATTTTATGATGAAACATGAAAATATAAATGGAACCATGCTTGATCAGTAAAGAGTATTAAGCCTGGATCAATCACTGTATCTTTAACATTCCATAACATTCAATTACAAAAACTTATCCAAATATCATAATCATCTGCCTGCAAACCATGGGCAAGTCTTCTTGTATGCTTTGAAGTGTTTAAACTACTCAATTTCAGAAGATAAACTGATGACATGAATGACAATTTTGTAAAACGATGCCAGAAATCTACAAACTTAGTATTTCTAACATTTTCTGTAATAATGTGTTTTCTTATTTTCACTGTAATTGTATTTGTAATTGCAAGAACTTAGAATTTGTGGAGATATTACATCCACTTTACCAGAAGCAATCACTCTGATTGCCAACCCACCTGCTGCAATAAAATGGACAATTAAAGCATGAAACAACTGGATATGCCAGTAATAGTTCAATATCATTGGCAGAACCACATAATCAGGCACAATTATGAACAGGGACCATCTACTGGAATGCAAAAAATCTGCAAAATACTAATGACAACAAGTAGTAGAACTGTATAGCAATGCTAGAAAACAAATGTAGCTAATATTCTATATCAGCCATTAGAAACCAACCAATTTCTCTAAATTTATGTGCACACTTATGTTTTGTTACAATCTACATTACAATATAGAAATCTGGTAGAATTCTGATATTTGTTTGTTGCAGCACTATATCGTGCTTCTTTGTTATTAACAAACTGTCTTGCAAAAGTCAAATGTAAATTCAATACATAGCTATTACTAACAGAAATGTTCTTGCGTATACCCCTCCTTCTTACCTAAATATTTTGTCCAGCTGGTCCCCTTCTGATGAGCCGCAGAAGATTGGTTTCAAGAGAAACAGCTCTGCCATTATACAGCCAACAGACCATATATCAACAGATGAGAAATATGACAGTCCTAACAACACTTCAGGTGCTCTGTACCAGAGCGTGACGACCACTGAGGTTAATTTCATTTCACAATCGTAAGTCTTGGCAAGACCAAAATCTGCTAGTTTCACATTGCCTTCTCTTGTCACTAGAAGGTTCTGCGGCTTGAGGTCACGGTGAATAATGCGATTTGTATGCAAGAAGTCGACACCGCATAGAATCTGATACATTATCTCCTGCAAAATCATAAACTGATATTAAGATGTATACAGAAATTTTCAGTTATAACACAAGTGCAAAACATGTTACAGCAATTCA
Organism: Metallyticus violacea; assembly: GCA_030762175.1. Lineage (NCBI taxonomy): Eukaryota > Metazoa > Arthropoda > Insecta > Mantodea > Metallyticidae > Metallyticus > Metallyticus violacea. Next base: position 3,608,263 of record CM060841.1, on the reverse strand, counting down.
GCATATTTTGGGGGGCTTAAAACAGTGCAATTTGCATTGAGTTTAGAAATGTTATAATTGTATCAGTAACATGATATAAGAACTCGGCTTTAGCATATAAATATAGATAACTGAACTAAAATTAATTTATAAATCTAAGGATTTGAAGTAAAAAAAATACTTAAATGCCATTTTTGTGAAAATGGTGTCTTTACTGGAAAACTAATTTATGTATTTAATCCTATTACACAAATAAGGATCAAAGTCCAGTCATTCATTTATAGTATGTTTAAGGAAAGTCGGAAACCACACTGTGAAACTATCATGAATCTTATTTTGATTTAAAGTAAAACACTAAAAATCATGTCGTCATATTAAAACTTTCTTGAGTTTTGATATACAAACTTATGAATTTTTATATACCAGAAGCAGACAACATATTAACAGACCACCAGAGCAAACATAGCCGCATACATACCTTACCTAATTGACTTGTCAGTCATCGATTGATTGACAATGTGATCAATTTGTCTCACGAAACATGACCCAAAATTACTTTTAATAAGTGTGTTTGTGAAACTTCAAGAGGGTTTTAATGTGAAGACATGACTTTTAGTGCTTTACTTTAAATCAAAATAAGATTCATTTATAGTTTTATTAGTAGTCCACAGATAGCACAGGTAATAAGATCTAAGTGTCCAGCACTCCCAAGTGGTTATTTCATGCATTGTAGGCTTTGAGTCAGTTCTTTTAGTCTGATTAAAAGATATTTACTGACATTCAAATTTGAATATCATGTTAGAAAATGATACTAATAACAGCTGTAAATGACATAGGAAAGAAGAAGAAAGATCAATTGATTAAAATAATGTGTTTGCAAAATGCAGGAGAAGTTGTTGATTTTGGTTATTTAAGGACACTCTTTAACATCTCAGGTCATCAGCATCCTATTCAATTCAGAGCGTGAAATGGCCAATAAATTTTGCTCTGAGGCCTCTTCTTTCAAGCTTGAGCTTCTTTTACATGCTGTAAATCTACAACATGGGACCCACTTTCCTTCCAAAGGAAGCCACACTTAGGATCTTATGCCTGAAAAAGTCCATTGATCCTGACTGGGAACGGGAGAAGAGTAGGTTAACAAAAGTGAATGTGCAGTTCTAGCTAAATACCATTAAAAGGTGTTCTAAGTTGAATATGTTAATAGGGAAAGCAACTATTCCAGTACCCATATGGATAATAATAAGAAACAATTTATTTGATATCATTGTATGATTCAGTTGAACTACACACTCTTAATGCTTCACTTACTTGTCATAATATATAGAACCTGTTTCAAGAACATTTAGTTCTCATCTTCAGCCAGGCCAAAGTTCAACTATCATTCGTTGAGCTGTGGGAATTGCTCTGGTGGTGGTGTGATAAACTTGTAGTTATGTTTTCATCTCCAGTAGTGTCAAAGTTCATTAGACTGTCTTTGTATTTGTACGTGTAGATTTTCTCCCAGGTTGCTAGTTCCATAGGTCCTTGTACTGATTTTAATAATTTTGCTTTATTTGTTATGTCGCGATTTTGTGTCCAAAAATGATGTGTTACTGCTGATTTCTCTATCTGCTTGTACTTTATGTTCCTTTAACCATGTGCCTATGTTTCTCTTTGTTTATCCAATGTAGATTTTTTCACATTCTGCACAATTTATTTTGTAAATACCTGATTTTTAATCTTGTGAAGTACTGTCATTAACATTGTCTATCAGTAAGTTTTTAACGTTAAGTCTATTAATCGGTGCCACTTGATATTAAAATCTTTAAGAATATTCTGAAATTTTTTTGTAGCCCATAGATGATATGTGAACTTTTTAAAAATTAGCTTATCTTTTCTTGCTGAAAGTGTTGTGGTTTCTTTGATACGTTTTTGTCTCTCAAATTTCTGCACCTTTTTGTGTAGTAGTTCTTTTTTAAAACCATTTTTAACCCTGTTTCTTCTATTTGTTTGTATTCATTAAAATATTCTTCTTTGCTAATTTGTAGGTTAACTAGCCGGTGTGTTAAACATTGATAACTGCATGTTTGTGTGCCTACTTGTCATGAAGTGAAGCATTAAGAGTGTGTAGTTCAACTGAATCATACAATGATATCAAGATGATTAGCTTCACTGTCCAATTTACATTTTAATTAACAATTTATTTATTTGGACTCATGTCAGTGAAACATATAAGCTCTATATCCATCTCAAAGTAGAGATCAAACAAGTGCTATTTATATTGTACCTAATGGTAAAAGCAATCATGTTTAAGAATGCAGGTGAACATTCTTTGAAATGTTCTATTTGTTTTCTAAGAGAGAGCATGGTGGAATTGAAGAATGATAATCTCATTTACGATGATATGAAAGAAAACAAAAAGAAATACAGGAAATACACTCCTGAAGATGAAGTGTTGTTAGTGACCACATCAACTCCATACCACATGAGTTAGTCACTGTGGCAGAAAGACATCAGCTAAGGAATGCCTTAATGATTTAAACAATAGCAGTTTAATCAATGCATTGAAATCAAAATATGCAGAAACAGACATAACATATTACAGAAGCTTTGTTTTCATTTTCCAAATATGTGGCAATATAAACAATGTTTTAAACAGGGTCCTCCTCTACTGCATATAATAATGGGTTACATAGCATTTCTATAGATACAAGCATAGAACACTGAAAGTATTAAAATGTATTGTAGTAAATTTTACCAATGTACATTACCACAAACAAGCACACATCAAACAAGAATTTCCACAACTTAACGTCAAATAAAAACAACAACTGTTCACGTGATGTGCAGCATTGTTAATATATAACTAAATCCCTGCATCTCAGACAATTTGGATTTAGAATCATATAGGTCTTATGTATTACCTAAATTATTAAATTCTTACAGAATTAAAAAAAAAATTATCATTGCAGATTACAACATTGTGGAATTAATAATTTTTAAGGCAATATAACCTTTATCCTCTGAGAACCAAACCCAGGAAGCGGACACCTTTCTATGTAGCTAGCCAGATCTTGATCTACGAATTCAAATACCAGGTACAGAATCAGTTGTTGCTCTTTTTCCAAGCGTTGGCCATGACAGATATCCAGCAGTCTGAAATATAAAAGGCTAATTATCATTTTGTTTTAATAACAATGTTTCGAATACCAAGGTGCAAATATTGGGCTGGCATAAACATTTTTATGCCTAAGCATACAGATAATAAAAATAAAACGAATATAATTGGAATGTTTGTAAATTATAGGTTTGTTCAGATAGCACATGCAAAGATTTATGCAACTGTATATAACAAATTTTCATTTTATGACGATGGTTTGATAAACAAATTCATGTAAACACTAATAGAGGACAACAACAACATCTGCATATTATCTTAAATTTTACTTACTATGTATCAATATTCTATTGTCACAAGTCATTCTGGTATAATTTCATTAACAGCTGTTTAACAGAACTATTTCAAGTGATAGTGATAGAAGGATAAGATTGGAATCCATAGTATAATTCAATTATGTTTTTTTTTTTTTCTGGAAGAAACAACAGTAAATAAATTCATGAGAGGATTTCGTCTGCCTTGGATGGCGAATGCAGAACAAGCAACAAAGACCACCACGTCCTGGAGTTCCAAAATCAGCTATGAATCCAGAAATCATCGATAAAGTTCATGGGTGACATGAGAGGATTTTGTCTACATTGGATGACCAATGCTGTTCAACTTCGGTAGATGAGTTCAAGAGTGGCAGAACAAGCAACGAAGGCACACCACGTGCTGGGGTATCAAAATCAGTATTAATCCAGAAATCATCGATAAAGTCCATGATATTGTTTTGGCCAATAGACGAGTGTGAAAGTGGGTATCTCCATTGAGCTCACTACGGAGAAAAAGTGAAATCGGCCGACGTTTAGAAATGTTTAAGAAGAATCCAACCGATTTTTACGGCATTTTCTGACTCTGGACGAAACAGCAATCTAAACGGTGAACCGAAATGAATTCCATCCGCTGGAAAGGTGATGGCTTCTTTTTTTGGGGAGACTCAAAAGAGTTGGAGAAGTGGAGAACACTGCGCATCACTTTTGGAGAGATTGAGGACAGTGATCGCGGAAAAACGTCCTACAATGGGGAGGAGGGAAAAAACAGTTATTTCTCAATGATAGTGCATCGGTGCATTCAAGTCCCGTCGCTCAGGACAAATTGACCGAATTATGATTTGAAATGCTTCCGTACACCTGATTTGCTTCATTGGATTGCCATCTGTTCGCAAATCTCAAAACTTTCCTGGATGGACACAAATGAAAAGAATATTTAGTATATAGAAAATAAACGAATCATTTAACGGTCTCAAACCCACTTCCAAGAGATAAATACGGACCTGGAGAAACTTGGAACAAGTGCGTTGATCTACGAGGGGACTATATCGAAAAATAAAGTACATTGCGAGATTGAATTTATTCTCTATATTCTCAAACTAAGTTACTTATCGAACCGTGCAATTCATCTGGCTCCTGCAGTTGCCCAGAGGATTGAAATTTGCCTCAATAGACATTTTTTCCAGTTTAAATATGCGCTTAAATATACTTAACATCTCAAGCACGGTTCCTGCATCATTTTGTATTACTGTCCCGTCATTGTGTTAATATTCTCTCCTGCACTCTTTTAATATATTTTAATTCAGTTTTATATCGAAAGTACTGCTGCATACTCAAAAACAATTTCGGTTCCAATAAAAAATTTATCCTATACAATTTTTTTAAAATACTGGGAATACCTTTATGTACTAGTAATTATGTTATTGTACTAGTTAGGGCGACAGAAGACGTTGATATGGAGGGAAGATAGTTTCGAAGTCATAGCTGGGATGGTTAATGAAATGGGTGGTAAATATTTTACGTAATAATTTTTTTCTTTTAATTATTCTGTTGGGAGCTTTAGCTTTATATTCTTTCCTCCTTCCCAGTAAATAACTGGGTTTCTGTTCTTTTTTGTGCTGCATGCAGGTGCAAAATTACATTGTGTATATATAGCGTACAAGCTTTAAAGCCGATCGATAAATTTTGTTCACAGACCTCTTCTTTCAGACTTCAGGTTCTTTTACGTGCCGTAAATCTACGACACGGGACCCACGGTTTTACTTCCCTCCCGAAGGAAGCCATACTTAGAATTTTAAGCCCGAAAAAATCCATCGGGACAGCACCCGCGATCTTTGGTCTACCAGGCAAGTATGGTTACCACTACACCACCGGAATCAACCTGTACAAGTCTTGATGTCATTTTTCCTGGAACTCAGATTACCTTATCCAGCTGTTTAGAAAAATAGTCACGTCTCTGGAATTTCTCTCAGTATATGTTTATTGCTAACGTGGAAGTGAACGTAAATAATTTATTCTTTAACGAGGGTATCCTTATATATTATTAATAATACGAGAAACAAGAAATAGTTATATTTTCTATATAAAAGTAACAGTGGTTAACGCGGTAGACTTACCAGTTATTTGGTAACTATGTAGTTTAGATGAAAGCGGTAATCCTATACGAATATAGGACGATGATTGTCCCGCACATTAAGTGACCAGCCAAACAGCTATGTTGTGCTTAAACATCCTTTTTTATTGCTTGCGAGTATTTATTTCAGATGCTCTTAATCTGAGACTATGGAAGTAGGGATGTCCCTCTTTGTCAATTCATCTGTTATCTCGTTTCTTAGGAGGTTCACATGGATGGTATTCACCGAAGAGTTATGGTCCTTCCTGTTTTTATAAGCTGCCTGGCTTTGAATATTTGTATTTTGTTTGGTGCTATTGCTGCAATACCGGATTTTAAATGTATCAATTAGAACTACTTTTTCAAACTAGTTTGTTTTAAGCATTTGACTTTTCATTGTATGTTCTATACGTTTATTTCGACTTCTAGTATTTTGGCCGATTTCTGGTGGATAATGAGGGGAACAGTTTACATTGTATTCCGGCTCCCACTGATTCTGAATGGTTCATTTTAGAGCCATTGGTCACATGTGATGTACCCTGGTAACGCAAATTTATCTTTAAATATGCTAAAACATCCCATTTACAGTACCTTCATTTGGACGCGTGGCCGACTGTATTTCCAACCGGTTGTTCCCCCTCCACTTTATCGCGTCCCCATCTGCTGTACAGGAGTTGAACGATGCGAGACCACGTGTTTCAGTATTATAGTGGGTTAGTGCTGTTATAATGCCAAAAAGTCCATACTTTAGCATACATTATCTTCATTGTGGGTCCTATTTGACAATAATCTCTTGTAAAGAAGTGAGACTGTGATTAATAGATAGATTCCCTGCTGTTCGTGCTCCTCACAGAGAAACGAAGTCTTGTGAATAGTTAAGGAAAGCATGATCTGTTCTTGATAAGAAACCGAAAATAAAACGCCGTGTTCTTACAAAGGAAAAACTCGATGACATCTAAGAAAAGTTAGAACAAAGTCCAAAGAAATCTCTGAGAAAGCTTGTATCTATGCGCTTGCATATAAATCGGTCCTGGTAACCATACTTGCCTTCTAAACCCAAGATCGCGGGTTCAAACCCGGCCAGGATCGATAGATTTTTTCGGGCGTAAAAATCCTAAGTATTGGTTCGTTCGGAAGGGAAGTAAAGCCGTGGGTCCCGTGTCGTACATTTATGGCACGATAAAGAACCTCAAGCCTGAAAAAAAGAGGCCTCTGAGCAAAATTTGTCGGCCGTTTCACGCCCTGAATTGAATGGGACGCTGATGACCTGAGATGTTAAAGAGCGTCCGTAAATAAAACGAATAAAAAAAAAAAAAGCTTGAATATAAGGGACTATGAATACCCGACTAACCGGCAAACCGCGTGCTTCCCGATGCCAAGCAAATCCCGGTTCAAACTAGTGCTCTGCATATATTCGGTTGTTGCATAAGTTCGTTGTGTCATTTGTTATTTGGAGCGTGGTGCTGAATTTTGCAGATATGAAGATAGTTTGAGCTAAGTTTAATAGAAGAGTAAAGGCAGCAGGGGCTAGAAATGTTTCTGCTGTCTACGGGGAGAATGTCATTGAAGGAAGTAAATAAAGTGTTTATTGGCTCTGGCTCGGGGTAAGAAATCGATGGAAAAAAACATCACCTAATTCTTGTTTTACAACATCTGTCCCACACGCAGGGATATTTCGTCTTCTCAAAGAGCGGTACTGTATGTGTAATAAGAAGACCAGATGTGAGGATCTAGCACGGTGGGCAGGTCGTGGAATGGCCTTCCTCCGAAATGTCAGTGAACGAGCAGGTCCGTCCGTCCGTCCCTAAGTGCGGGAGTGCGAGCGAGCAGGCAGGCGTCACATTCCATGGCATCGGACAAGACACGTATCTACATGGTCGGAACCTGCTGCAGTATCACCAACCACAAATGTCAAAGAAAGCAATAAGTGAGGAATATAGTTTCTTGTGGCGAAGAATTAGCATTTGTGTGAACATTAGCTGCTCAAGAGGCATCGATATCAAACGATCACCTCGATACGTTTTCATACAATGTATAATTAACATCATTTCAAACGTGCTATTCCATTTATTTTCTACCTTTTTTTTCCCCCTCTCCATTTTTTGGGGATATGGAAAACTCGCTCTTTTTACAAAACAACCTCAGTTTAGAGTCTTGAATAGCAATAAAAGGAACTTTTAATAAACATATGATCTCTTACGCTATCTAATCACATTGTATCAATATCGTACTTCACCATGAACTGGTTTTACATGAATACCCACCCCATGGTCGTTATTTTCCAGTGGCAGGAGACGGTACGTTTCGTGGGTAATGTGAGAAGTTTGGAACTATTTTCAATTGCATTTTGTAAAAGTGTTAAATATTTCAATAACAAATACACACAGAGGGTTGTAAATTTGAGATATACTTGTTAATAAATGCAATATAATAGATTGAACATTATATATATATATATATATATATATTTATTTACACAGAGGATGCCAAAAATGTATACACTCTTCAAGCAAAAAAAAAAACAAAACAAAACAAAACAAAAAAACTGTGTTAACAAAACTGAATTCACACAAACAGAAAATGATGAACACTAATCATCTTAGACTTTTACAGTTTACAACAGTTGTTCAAAACGCCCATCATCGGCGTCGATACACTTCTGAGTACGTTTCCATCATAGGCGACGATACACTTCTGAGTACGTTTAACTACTGATTAAGCAACGTTTGCGAAAGTGTCCTCAGCGCCGTTTCAATTCTTCCGGAAGTGCTGTCAGTGTTGCTGGTTTCCTACGGTATACAACATCCTTAAGAGTTCCCCATAGGTAGAAGTCCAATGGAGTTAGATCCGGAGAACGGTTTTGTTCCGTACACACGTCTCCATTGCCTTTGAACTCCAACAACATTCTCGGTTTTCCAATACCACTTCAAAATTGCTTTCCGCTGTTCCAAAGATAATCTTGGCTCCATTTTGTTATAGCATAACGTAATGTGAGTTACATCTGTTTACAGAATATCGTACAATAGTCTTGACTTCATTTGCTCATTTGATTTATCTGTAACGTAGCAACGCTATGATAATAGAGTGACATCTGTTTACAGAACATCATACTACTCATTACTGTTGTTTTTCGGTTCAACTTTGAAATATATTAAATGAATATCTACTGTGAAAGTATGTATACATTTTTAGTACCCTGGGTATGTGTGTGTCTATATATATTTGTCATGAGTACTCTGCCTCCATCTTTTTCAGCTGCAACCTCAGACCTCTTGTTTTTTATATTCATAAACGTGTTTTTTTTTAATATTTAATTGATGTTTCGTTTCCAGGTATTTCAAAACATTTCTATGAAATTACAAGAATGCGTGTATCCACTCTTGGTCCTTAATGTTCAGGTTTTAATGGTAGTAGCATCTATTGATTTTTTTTTTCCCCTCCAAACCATTAAGTTACCACAAAATCTCAGCCATTGTAGCTTTGAATATCAGCCTTGCAGGACGCTAACAATTTGGATATAGAATGCTGCTGAACGAGCGTTTAATATGTGCTATTTTCGTTCAAACGTTTTAACACCATGCAAAAACATTCTGTGTACGAACAACATTTTTGAAGATTTGAGAACCAAAACAATAAGGTGAATGTATGATTCGCTTCCCTCAGAACATTGAAGCAGTGCAGAAAAACATAATCTTCACATCTGATTATTTTGCCAAAGAAGGTACCACCTATTCAGTGCTTACAAAGCATCTTCGGAGAGTGATTTCTTCAGATTGGGAACAATCTGCCAATCAAATTCCGAAACTGAATTATGAGCAAGAGCTCTATGTATAAAATGAGAGCACCACCTGCAAGAATGGCACAAAACATCCTGCAATAATGATACTGTTACAATGAATCCCTAACACTCTCGCCCCATTCTTAGGTGAAATCATCATAACCTGACTTTCAAGTGTTTGTGATACAAAATGGATGTTTCCACTCAGAGGACTGAAATTTCGACGTCGTTTCTGTACGCTGCACAAGTTTAGTTCTTTTAAAATTACATCATTGCAGTTTTTGGTCGTTTCTTCTTCATTAGTTGATGCCCAGTTCTTTCTCTTCTATAGGCACAAGGTTTGCAATAAGACACATGATTACTGAAAATTTTGGCTTTTGTTTCCTTCCTACTCACTTTCTTCACATGAATTGTAAGAATGTTCTTCCAGGGGATGGCTGTCTTCTCGGAAATTAGTTACCCCTTGCCCTGCTGACAATGTGCTAGTCAGTTGCTTGATCGCTTGTCACTTTGTGAATATATCTCCGTTTCCTTCTTCCAGCTGTCAGAAACAAAATAATTAGCCTTGAACTTTACACGCAACGTTCTCAATTACACCCCGGCTCACAATCGGAATTTCCTCCAAGTTGAGAACAAAATCCAGCACAAATGAACAGTTTGCGAGTGTTGTACAGGCTTGGCTTCTCTTACGCCAAGAATATTCTAATATAAAGCGACAATCTACATTGTTTTTGCATGTTTTCTTTCTATTCCTGGCATTATATTTCATTTCAAAAGCGAAAGACATGGCATTCGCAGTCAGAGGTCTTTACTTGTCCAAAATAAACAGTTTAACAGTTCTCCATACTCGCATTCGCTGACAACGTCGCTGCAAAAACTAAAACAGGAGGCCCGGTTAAGCTACCGTAGCGCCTGCTTCCATCGCAGATAGACTACTTGCAACTCAACTCGGTTAGAGAAGTAGCCTAGCCGCACAGGATGATTCCACCACGTGGCAACGCCGATGTCCACATGAATGAGAAGACGTTTCCTCCAAACGAAAGTACCATCGTTGCCACGCCGTGTTGGGTCGGGGGCACTCGACCGTGATGGAGGAATTCCATGCGGTATTTCCTTCCATACCCCCATTATCATTCAACGTGAATGTTAACGAAAGGCGTATGAAGTGAGCAGCCAACCTTGTACCGTGAACGTGTTTCATGTGACGCAGCGCATTCTTGTTGCAGTTGTAATTAAGAATAGGAGCGATTATCATCTTCCATCTACTCTGTTCGACGTGTAAAGAACAGGTACAACTACTCTCCCGAATTAAAACAATTCAACTAAAGATAAAAAGAAGTAAACAACATCCGAGACACGTATCAGATACGTATAATTAAGGCAATAAGTTATTGCTTTCTTTCAGAAAAGGACTTAAATATTCAATGAAATTAAGATTATTAATAATCTAATGTGATGAAAATGTAATTACTTGTTATATTCAAGCAACTATAAGTCCATTTTAAAACCACGCTCATTTTTATATTAACTTAAGCTCTTATAAATGTTCGTGCTGTGTGCTATATACTGGTCACTAAGGAATAATTAATATTATTGCATAAAATTTTTGAAAAAAAAAACACATTAATTTCTATTGCAGAAATACCAAAATTTTTAAATACATTACATATTATCAGCTTAAAAAGAGAAAAGATTCTTCCAATTCGAACAGTTAACAAGAAAACTCTTTAATGTTTCTTACGTTGTGTAATTTTAAAGCATTCTGTCCCATCTGTAGCATAGTGCGTTGAGTTATAAAAGATCCAAACGTTTGACCTTAAAAGCCTTTGTTTCTTTATAAGGTCAATTAAAATACTAAAGCATAATTTAAATAAAATTGCACATAAATATAAGAAAGTAAAAGAACTTGAGCATTTTACAGTGTGGTTAGGAGGCTGCAAAATATAAAATGAAAATACTTAAATAATGATTATAAACAAGCGGTGGTCGTTTCCATAATTCCAGATTTCAGTAGGCATAAATAATAGTCTTATTTAGTCATATATAAACAGTAATTTGTTCACTTGGTTAATGCTAAATAATTTTTATCACACATTAAATGAACTTTCTAGACTGTATTGCTGTACTAAATTTAATTTAAAATATAAATATTAATTTATAAATAATTTAAAACATGCATAGAGTTAGACATCTCTTTGTCATCTGTTGGATAGTGGGACCAATAAAACTCCAATCGGCACCAATTATCTACTTTTGCACAGCTGAGGAAGAAAATGACCCTTGTATCCTTCTATTGCGATGTTCGAGGTGAGGTCCATAAGTTTCCGAACTAATCATTTTCTATGTATGATAAAGACAAAAACTATATTTCACTTTTCAATGTAGTTACCCTTTATTGTAATACACTTCTCTTATCTTTGAATTAACATTTATATCCCCCTCCAAAAAATTGTCAGAAGTCTTGTCTGCAAAATGGGCATAAACAGCATCCATCACTTCTTCGTCCCTGAAGGTCCTTCTTGAGTTTTGAGAAGAGGAAATAGTCACTGGGAGCTAGATCTGGGCCGTAGGGTAGATAGTCCATCTTCTTGAAGTCACATTTCTTCACAGCTTCCTTTGCAACAAGAGCTGTGTGCACAGGCGTGTTGTCTTGAAGAAAGCGCACACCACCACTCAGCTTTCCTCGCTTTTCCTCTTTGATGGAAGCACGTAGTCTGTGCAGTAGGCCAGCATAGTACTCCCCATTTACTGTGGTGTTCCTCTCCTTGAAGTCAATGAAGAGTATTCCTTCACAGTGCCAAAAGATTGTGGCCATGATCTTCTTGGTTGACTAAGTGACCTTGACCTTTAGAGGTGGTGCTTCGCCAGGTTTACGCCACTCCATTGATTCTCTTTTGGACAAGGGATCATGATCATGGTTTCATCTACTGTAACAATGGTTTGCAGAACTTCTCTCTCGTTGCCACGGCAGAGCTCCAAAATGCCTCACAACATACGACTCGTTGCTGCTTTTGGACTGAGGAAAGAAGTCTAGGCACTAATGTTATTCATGTTTAAATGTTCATGAATGATTCGAAGGACTTTTGTTTTAGAAAGGCTCAATCTTGCTGCTATTTCTGTAACTTTGAGCCGCCGGTCTTCCATAACTTCTCCTTCCACAAGAGCGATGTTTTCAAGAGTGAGCACCTCCAAGGACCGACCTGCACGTTCTTCGTCTTCAATGCTTTCTGGTCCAATTTGAAAAAGTTTGACCCATTCTTTTGCGGTGGAATATGAGGGAGATGCTTCCCCACATACACCTCCCAATCGCTGTTTAATTTCAGTTGCAGTAAGTCTTTTTGTGAAGAACTTAATAACAGGTCGATACTCCATTTTGAACATGTCACAATCTTCTACACATAGCCTTCTTTATAAGTATATCAAAACAATTGAACACAGCGGAGTTGCGATTATTTACAGATAATTATTAACAGAGGTATGGCATGAGGGTTTTGTAAAGGCGATAATCCTTATCGGCAAGGCCGAAAACTTATGGACCTTTCCTCGTACCATTAGTTTTAGGTTTTGACAATAAAATAACAGCTAACTATCACTTATGTCACAGCATTCAGTGTGTGTTTGTCAGAACAGATAAAAGGTCAACATCAATGTCCCTACATGTCAACAGTCAAAGTTAAACACACCGTTCATTCCTTGTTGTTGCATTCTCAATTCCGATTGCTGTTTAGTTCTGGTTCCTCCCAAACTGCAATGGTTATTGGTTGGAGTATATCTTCATTACTTTGAAATCCTTCTCATTCTAGTCGGAATGAATGAATGAATGAATGGAGTTTAACGCCCGTTTTGCTACAGAGGCACCACAGGCGATGGACACTGATGATACATGAGACGAAATGATTGGGAAGGAATTATTATTGTTAAGGAAGGAAACGTTCCATGCCCAAGTTTAGGGTACCTCCCCGGCATTTGCCATTTATGAAGACTGAGGAAAACCTGGAAAAAACCTAAGTCAGGGAGGACGGTCCTGCGGGATTCGAACCCCAGACCTCCTGCTCACTAGTCCGCGCCTTAACTATCTCGGCCACCTGTGGCGGTACATTCTAGTCGGAAACTATAAATAGTGACTTCTCTAGCTCACACTGTGCAAGACTCAACAGCGGCAGTGTGGCATTTAACAGCGCATGGTCATAGCACGTTAGAGAGCTGATAGATACCTAAATATTGCCTTGGGGAGATCCGGAATCGCGACCCTGTGCTTTAAAAACCTCTTGGCTTAACAAGCATGTCTAGAAGGTCGGGCATCGGAGGTCCGCATTTTTTTGCCTGTGCCTTATGAAGGAAAAGTTTTATTTTTGCTTCTCCTTTTCACCATCTTCCACGTACTATTGCAAATTGTCATTCTGGGATGTCTTGGTCAATGCAACATTTGATATCCTAGAAACCTATATTGAAGCATTAAACGGAGGCAGTGAAATTGTGAAAAGTTATTTAACGCCTTTATACCATATCAGAATGTTAACGAACTACCCGGAAATAATTTGAGAGAGTATAGAGATGCTACATGTACGCAATCTGAAATAGGCAATGTATGGTCCACAACGTAGTTTATGGCGTTGAGCATTTTGGCATCAAATGCTGATAAGTCGGTGTTAAAGCCAAGGCGGGTGAAAATTTGGTTTAGAATGTCTTTAAAACTGCCTTGTGAGCATAGATATATCGATTTTCTGTAACTCGTTATCAGCCTTTTCAAGATTTAGTGCCATAAAATTCCCTGATATCTCCAACTTATCATTTGACAGTGCGACACTGAACATCTATTAACTGACTTCTTGCATTAAGTAGCCAAGACCAACTACATGTAGCCTACTTTAAAGAAGGGAGCTCTTTAACTGCTTGTGTGGTGTAATGCAAAACGCAAAAGCTGATGTTCCGCGCGTCACGGGTTCAATTCTTGTCATGCGGTAAGGAGCAGTTCACAATGAATCACTTAACATAAAAATAAACCTACGATTAGACGTAAACTTAGAAGCTTGCAAGGTTTTGCGTCTCCCGTCTGAGGAAAACGTAAGGAATCAGTCAATCGGAACGCAATGCTGCTCTGTTGATAGAATGGCGTTGATGGACGAAATATTAATTCCCTTGTATCAACCCTATCCTTGCTTGTATGATCCACCCTCTTCCCTGAGATGATCGATGTTTAAAATATATTACTCCAAGCAAGCACTTTGCATATGCATAAACGCTACCACCGTCTGCTCAAAAGCAGCCATTTTCGATCAGCTGTTGATCTTCGGTTATCATTTTTTTTTATTGGCAAATGCGTACGTTTGTCTCTTTCGTTGTGAATGCCAGCATATTACAAAGTTTACGCGTTACATCTTTACGTTAAATTTCCATTGTGAGTGGGCCCTTAATGTTTTCTTATTTATTTAATATGAAGTGCTGCGATACGTATACTAAAGAATTATGAATGTTATTTACTTAATGCTTTTATGTTTTATTCTATTTCTCAACAATGAATGTATTACCAACATACAATGACTAATAAGCTTACTAGCATGATCGATAAGTACAATAACAAGTGCAAGGGTTTAATTATATGCAGATTTAAGTGTATAAATTGAAACATTAACTTAAAACGCAGGCTAAAAGCTGCATTATTAGGCACTAGTTAGAAAAAATGTGATGAACGAGACTCAAATTCGAAAACAAATGACAATCTCTTACTGGAAAGCAAATGTCATGACCATGGCGCCATAGTGATACGTTCAGAAACCTCCCTTCGTTATCGTATTTTATGCTTTCGAGGGGCATCTCATTAACCAGTGGCGTACTGGCACTTTAGAAACTTATAGCCACAGCTTCGACATTTGATCACACATTTTCTATCTCAAATGCTGTCTAAGACACCTCCACGCTCTGACATTTCGATGTAGTTCATTAACATCCAGTATTTATATATAATAAATAA
Source organism: Metallyticus violacea (assembly GCA_030762175.1). Classification (NCBI taxonomy): domain Eukaryota; kingdom Metazoa; phylum Arthropoda; class Insecta; order Mantodea; family Metallyticidae; genus Metallyticus; species Metallyticus violacea. The sequence goes on along the minus strand of CM060841.1, from coordinate 3,593,014 downwards.
ATATATATCGTCTTATGAGGACTTCGCTTGGGAAACAAAAGGCATTGGATATAAACCTTAACATTGTTGTTAGTGTAACACCATTCAGCTTTTTTGCGTATGTTTTTGATAAACAACACCTTGCCTTATACGTCGGAAGCGGCGCATGGACGTGTAGTAAAAGTGGGGAGGATGGCCTTCTTATAAATGAGATAGCAAAATATTATCATCGCAACATTCTTCCGAGTTGGGTTGTTGAAATGTTTCATTACTTCCACATTTTCGAAGGGTTGTGGTAATATTTAAATGTGTTTATTATTACATTAATACTGCAGAATCCGACATAAAATTACACTTTATACACTCTCTTTAATATTATAAATGTATCGTTTATTGTCTACTAATAGAGGGGTGCACCGTATATTTATTGAGGATATCCATAAGTCAGACAAAAAAACTTTTCTCAGCAATGGGATGAGTTGCTAGCGACCTTCTGCATATTTCACACCAAGCGGCGTTCACTGGTTGGTTGAAAATTTAGCTATTGCGCATGCCTGGCAACTGGTTTGCTCACTGGGTATCAAACGATAACGCATTCAAGATCACACCGGTACAAAACTATTCTCTCTACTGTACAGCGTTATGCTAACAATGATAACTACCTTGCTGGCGAAGAAAATGTCCAATATTGAAGAAAACTGCAACCGTCAAAATGACAGAGTGTATGGCTTAATTTCACGAGAAACTGTGATAGTCCTGAAGATCCAGGGAAACCATTATCCTCTTAGTAAAGGTTGTTGGGGAGTGGGCTATGATAGCGTCATAAAGTTCCATTTGGACCACATGCAGTTCACAAAGCAACATTGACCCAAATTTGGCTTGAAAGAAATGCTGTAGAGTTTACTAGTGCTCAAGTGTCAGAGCTGAACCCCCTGAACTACAAGCTGTTCAGCGGCTGAGATTGTGCTCAATAGTGAGAGTCTCGGTCAAAGTGGCACATTTCCCAATGAAGCATGCTGCTATTGATGACTAGTCACAGACACTTCGGCTATGTGTGAGGACCAAGGGATACGTTTGAGAACTTGGAATACATGACATAACTAACACCTTGTAGTCATGAGTCGCTTTTGAACATCTGCGAGTTACACATGACAAAGTTCGCCGCACGATGGTTCCATGATTGACGCCAGTTCAGAAACAGCAAAACGTTGAATGAAACTCGCTGTTTTGTAAAACTGTGGAGGCGAAACTTTTCGACTGCCTGAACACAATGGTTGCGTACGGGATCTATCATTACGACTCTGAAACATAAGGAGCATGTTGTGGAAACATGCAGAGTCGCCGCTGCCAAAGGTCAAGTAGTCATCACCAGAAAGGTGTCTTATCAGATCGACGCAAGTGCGCCATTGTCTCTGGCGAGTAATACTAGAGCCTTCTGAGAACAATTACCTTATGTCGGCCGTCATCTTTTGACAAGAACAACACTGAAAAGAACTTGCTCTATTTCCTGAATATGTTGTGTGATATTTATCCTGTGTATATATGACAATCAGTACGCATTATACTAAATTACAATTATGCAGTTTAGCCATCTATGATCATAATTACAAAAGTATATATTTATTCAAAGATCATCAAGGTAGAACTTTCACATATTTAGCTGGAAGAAAAAATAACTTTTTTCTTAAGCTTTTCCAACCAACTATAATAATCGATGTGTCTATAATCAAAGAGTACATTTTTAAAAATATTTTAACTTGTGGGACATTCTATTACAAATCGAACAATTTCTGCAAAATACCACTTTGTCCCAGTACATTTTGTTTTAATAAATTTTAAATATTTAGCATTTTCAGAAAATTTGCATCTTTGAAAATAAATATATCTGAAACTGTATACTGAAGAAACACAAATTAAAATTATGCATTACCTCCTTTCTTTTTTAATGGTAGTTATCTCTATTTATTTATTTAACCAAGGGTTATTATTTCATTGTCACGTATTTAAAAAAAACTATTTATTTTACAATATTGCAATACACATTATAATATTTCACTTTAAAAATAGAACAACTTTCAATTTTCGAAAATATGGTCAATACACAAAAATTAAAACTTCCTATAATAATTTACTTTAGCGCACGGTGGGGGGTTGTTTTCTAACTGTTTAGCGCTTTTCCGCTGCACGACCACATACCTTGCGTTTAATGGAGAAAGTGCTCATTAGCAAAAGTATTTGAAACAGCTACAGTTTAATTTTCTCGCTACCAGTAATCCAAAACATGTTATCTTTTTCTATACAAGTAAGGAATCAATGTGGATCGTACAAATATTTTATATTAAGTTCAAGATGATGAAACATTATTTCCAAAAACAACCCCTTGGGACGAAATTATATTTTAATAAAGATCTATTTACAGCAAAGAACTTAAAAGGAGCTTTCGCTTAAAATTAACTTGGTTTATATTCTGAAACATTTAGAAGGTTTAAAAATACCCTTAACCAAATGATAAATTACCCATATTCTGCACGAAGCTTACAAAGTTTTGGTAAAATACAAGGTGATTCAAAATTATGGACATACTTTCAGTTGGCCATATTTCCTGTACTATATGTTGTATTTTAATTCTGTACATACATGAAGGTTTACAAATGTTCAATATGCCCCCCCCCCCCCGGTAGCTGAATTCATGCCACACTCGATGAAGAACGTTTTGGTCATGCGTCACTGAGTTCACCGCACCTGTGATACAGTTTCTTAGGTCATTCAAATTCGTGGGAAGAGGTGGTACGTAAACTGCATCTTTCAGGAATCCCCACAAGTAGAAATCGCAGGGTGTGAGATCAGGAGACCTCGGTGGCCAGAACAGAAGTACCATGACTTCCTTCCCCATGCGGCCTAGCCGTCGTTGAGGTAGACACGAAGGTCAACCGCCATGGGTGGCCGAGGTCGTTAAGGCGCGGCTCGTGAGCGGGAGGTCTGGGGTTCGAATCCCGCCATGACCGCCCCCCCTGACCAGGTTTTCCTCAGTCCTCATAACTGGCAAATGCCGGGGAGGTACCCTAAACTTAGGCCTGGAACGCTTTCTTACTTAAAAAAAAATCCTTTCCCAATATATCATTTCATTTCATGTATCACCAGTGTTCACCGCCTGTGGTGTCTCAGCAGTAAAAACGTTGTTAAACACCATTAAAAAATTCAGAAACGTCGAACATTCCGATGCCAATGGGGTGGAGCTCCGTCCTTCTGGAAAATGTCATTCCTGAATGTTCATTCATTTGAAGAACTAGCCAGTTTTGCAGCATGCTAAGATATCTTCCTCCAGTAACCGTCTTTTCGTCAAAAAAGAAAGGCCCCATACACGTTTGTCAACGATACAGCGCAAAACACATTAGCTTTGGGGCTGTCCCGCATGTTCCAGTGTAGCCCCCAAATCCGAATGTTGTGCCTGTTGGCTGTCCCTATAGGTGAAACGTAAAACATCACTAAAAATTACACGAGACAGAGCCATGTTTCGCAGCATACGTTCACAAAATTCTACACGCTTTACCTTATCGAAGAACCTGTACCAGTTGTAGATGGTATGGTTTGTACACTAACCGGCGCCTCAACACGCGCCAGACAGTTGTTTCCGGTAGTGTAACTCGCTCTATGAGTTGATTTCAGTGGACTATGTACAAAGCAAGCTCCACGTTCTCCACCAATACTCGCGGTCGAGCTGGGCTTATACCTTTACACAGAGAGCCTGTTTCGTCAAATTGTTTATTCCAACGATAAATGCTCTTCCTCGCTGTAGGTTCAACGTTAAACTTACGCCAAAATGCACGCTGCATCGCAATTGTATACTCGCTTTTACTGAACTGCAAAAAATCTTGTGTTGTATAGCAGTCATTTCGTTTACAACTGACGCGGTATGTATGCGGAATAGCTGAGGCTAAGTGCGGTGCTGAAGCGCTCTAGTGGTAGTATTCGCAACTTTACAACACGCGCTTTCAAATATACTTGACAGCATTCAGGTACAATGTATAGTGCAGGCAGTTTGAAAGTCTTATCTTTTTTAATTATCCTGTATAAATATAAATTTTTGCTGCTTGATTTCGCATGGACATTCCCTTATGCCTAGGGCTGGTGATTTTTCGCAAATGCGATACAGCAAGATAAAATGCGAAGTAGACTATACTAAAACAGATATAAATGCGAAACCGACATTTCTTTTTTTAAAATAAAAGCTAATATTTTATTTTTTCTGGAAACTTCAAGCGAGCAGTTTGTACATTCTTGAAATGTCGATGACGTACTTGACCACCTCCGTTCTATAATGCGGAAAGTAACTCCTCCTGCGAATTGTATTTCCTTCTAAATCTCATTGTTCAACTGTCGCACATTTTAACCCAGTTTTGTATCGTTCCTTCTCTTCGCGTAAGTTAAGTCAACAAGTGCAAAGATGGTGAGGTCGGAAATATCGATAAAACAGCGGGCAGAAAATTATAAATATATGTTTTTATATCAGTGATGGTTAAATTGTAATGTGTAAACTATGCAATTAGCGCCTGGATTGACAAAAGAAGAACGTTTTAGACAAGCATGTCAAAGGTGGAAGATATATCAGTGCCAAAGATAGTTTCAACAATAAATTAGAAGATCAACGTGGAGTAAAGCGGCAAGTCACCATCCAAATGATACAAGATAAAGTGAAAAGTGCAAAATCAGGAAAAGGTGCTTCTGTTTAAGACACAGAAAAGATATTTATGTAGACTAACATCCCTTTTCACATACTGGACCATCTAACTTTTCGGGAGTATTTGTCATATTACATACCTTACTTTAAGGTTTTATATCACGTATTTGCTTTTATCTGTTTCTGAAAACGAAGTCAGTAACGTCATTTCCGCATTTACACAATGATAACTAAAATATGTAATTAAATTTTGTGGTGTAAAATAACACAAAATCTTAATAAATGCTCAATTTTAAAAGTATTAATTATTCGCAATTTTTAGTTTGCATTAATGTTATTTCAGACACGTTTGTTTATCAAAATTAACTCAATTTATGTTTTTCTTCAAATTGCTATAAAATGCTAAATTGAAAGTATAAACATTACAAAACCCTAAATATCAATGTGCTAAATTTTCGATTTTAAAATACTAAAAATCATCATTGCTACTTACGCCCTTTAAAGCAATTAGCCATTTATTTATCCTTAAGTGTTCTATGAACAACATGTGATGATTTATTTGATGATTAGCTTATTGTCGCTAAAATTATTTATTTAACTAAAATTTAGCTGTACAGTTGTGCAGTTTAATCACCAAGGAATTTCTTGTAAATAGTTCAAACTATCTCCCCCCCCCCCTTAACTTGTTTTCTTCAGTGATCGGTTACCTTCGTAAGTCTTTCGTTGTGAATGGTGACTTCCTTTATAATTTTACTTTTATTTACGTCTGAATGGCTAGTTAAATTTCTAAAATGCTGCAGATAACAAGCAGGCCGCAGTATTTTGTTTTTAATATACAGTATTTGCTGGCTGATTAAAGGCGAATGCCGGGTAATCTACAGGTCCCCTTCGCGGCTTGCAGTAAGCCAGAAGGGGTCTTTGAACCCAATCTCCGCCATTCAAATATCGTGATAAGGTGACAAGGCTTTCCGATGATGCCCAGAAAGACGTTTATTCGGAATAAAAACCGGTGTGAGCAAGCCGCAGGTCCTCAATGAGAGAAGGTGGACGGCAGATGGCGGCCGGATGGCGCCACATTTCTCTCACGCCATCTATTGTGGAGGGGGTGTCACCTTTCACGCATCCTGAATGGAGCAGGTACAAGACACGGTTAACTTAATACTAGGCTAGCTCACAGTACACCAAGTTCAATCGCCTTGTGACGGGTCCACATATAGTTCGGTTTTGTGTTAAAGAATCAAATTGTGTACATCAGCTGTTACAGACATTCAAACATATAAATAGCAGGAAATGTATGCGTTAACCTGTTATAATACAAGAGTTGAACATTTGAATGACACCTGCAGTGGCCGGCAACAAAGTTAAGGCTTGTGCTTATATCTAAGCAACTAAACTTTGAAATCATCTGTCTTCAGTTTTCAAGCTGACGAAATTAAATATGTATTATGATTATTTTCAATCCCTCATATGTGCAAGGATTTGTTTGTATAAGTCTTGTTACCGAGTGGCCCCAGGCATTTGTGTTATATCGCCAAACCGACTAATTTCACCATTTTTTGTATTTTAGCACAAATTCTTCGCATCTAGCATTGCCCCCCCCCAAAAAAAAAACGGCTATGGAAAAACCTTTCTGTGTGCCTCCCTGTTTCTCAAATTAATGCAGACATCTATTTCAATTTGCTTCGTGGTTTCCACATATACAAATCGGTCACGCAGGAGCTGCGTAAACTAAGTGAATTCCTCAGCAAGTAAAGTTTGTGAACCGTATTATAGATTGCTAGAGCAGAGACATTGGTGCTGATAGAGCGCTTTTTAAATTTCGGTTTTCAGGTACACCCCCACTCCTAGTAACCCGATTTCCTCGATTTTCAGAAGCTATTTTTATATTTTGGGCGTCAGGCAAACTAATAGTCATATTTCACCGATTTCCATAAATAGTTTTTTCTTGTTTTATTTCAAGTGCATAAACAGAGTTTTGTTAAGGGGAAAAAAATTGTGGCGCTAGAGCGATTTTTAAATTTTTGCTTTAGGTTAACCCCTACTCTTTAAATTTCTGCTTTTAGGCATATCCCTGCTTCTAATGATCCGATTTCCCAGATTTTCAGAAGTTATTTTTATTTTGTTTAAAAGTCTTATTTCGTTGCAAAAAAAAAAAAAAAAATATTGATACCGCTAAAGTGCTTTTTAAATTTTGTGTTTCAGGTAAACCGCAGTTTATAATACATTGATTTCCCTGATTTTGAGATACTGTTTTTCTTAATTTATTTCATTGGCATGTAACGAGTTTCGTTGAGAAAAAACAATTGCGGCCGCTGTAGCGATTTTTAAATCTCGCTTCAGGTTAACTCCATCCCCCAGTGTTCCAATTTTGCTGGTTTTTGGACTCGATTAAATTGTTAATTGATTGCTATATGCCAAGTTTAGTTGAGAAAAAAACAAAAATTGCGGCCCGTAGAGCGTTAACAGACATAGAAACGTGTTTTTTCTTTTTTTCTTTTTTATTCTTTCCATCGTCATTTTTGGTGCCTAGTAAATAGGACAGATGGAGATTTGAAGAATTGTTTCAAATCTATTTTCATGGGTAAACCGCAGTAGTCAGTAAATGTTTGGGTGAGGACTGTTAATTTCTTCCACAGCTGCATGGAAATGTTTGTTGCTGGTAACGTGTTGAATTGTCTACGTAATTATTTTCAATTAAGTAATCACTGTACACTGCTTGTGACCGTATGGACATCAGATCTGCAAAAGCAAATAGGTAAGGTGGGCTAGTATCTACCTGTCTTACCAATGACTCTGTGAAACTTGAGGTGAGTCACTCTGATAATGGCTTTGTGGAACTCCGCATTTCCGGCTGGGATGACCAGAGGATCGCTAATGTGCATTTATTTTTATACATATTCTATCCTCTCAATAAAGCAAGCATCTCCATTCTTCTATGAATTTCTCTAAGTTTCACAGCCTCAGATTACAGTAATCTAATTACCTCGTTGCCATCTATTAGGCAGTGTCAACGGTTTCTGTAAGAACCCTGCGCGGGAGTTTAAATTGCCTTGACTTTTTGTTTCGTGAAATATTGTCAATTTGCTGCTACATTAGTTCAAATCAGGAAGCGAGTCATATGAAATAAGCAAGGACACCCATGTACATAAGCGCGACGAATTGGGGTCAAACGATACGGGTGGTCGTGTTCGCTAAGGCCGGAGGTCAGCGACTCGAATCTGGCCATAGCCGTCCTTTCTGACAGATATTTTTTCCAGGTTTTCCTCAGTCATCAATGACATATGCATTTGGTGACCTAAAACTAAGTTTGAAACACTTCCTTCCTTAATTTCTTTCCCAGTTAATCGTTTCATCTCGGATATAATTGCCTACCTCAGTTAGTGACCGGGCGTTAAACATATTAGTTATTCTTAAAAAATTTGGTTGGATATCTGAAGAAGTAGCGAATTTTGCCCTCATTTTCCTTAAAATAAAAGGAGGAAGCAGGGGCTGATCTGATGACAAGAAGATGGAGGACAAAAGAGTATGGAGAGGAAGGAAAAAACATAGCGAGGAAACTACTAATGCGGAAGTAGAAGAGAAATAAAAGTTTAATAGGTGACGAGAGGGTGGGAGCTTTGGCAAAGGACATAACAGCTAAAGAAGAAGATCTTGTCAATGAAGTGCCTGCGCGCCTTAAACGGATTGTTTTAGGTTTGCTCACCCATGACGTCATCTCAAGATTACTCCAACACTTGGGCCGAACGACCGGATGTTACTAACGATGCACAAAGGGGAAGTGTCTGGCGTTAAACCTTTTTAAAGTACTACTCCCTGCATCAGTTCCTTGTGTTCAATTCCGCTCAATGCCATTTGCAGAACGACCATGAACCTACTCCCTTATGTCTTGAAGTTAATTAACAGCCAAGTTGTTGACAGCGGTAAAATAATGTGCACAGGTTCGCTGTAAAGAAGTCACTCATTACGATTCTTGCTACAAATAAACACGGGGCAAAGTGTAGTAATAAGTAATTCCATAGAGGTTTCTTTGCTTTATATAATCACTATAGAAGGGGAATTCTAGAACGCTGCCAGTGATTATAATGATTAAGAAATGAATTTTAAATTGCAGCACATGTACAAAGATACAGTTTTTTCATAATGATCGTTTGAGCTATTTTAGGACATAAGATGAAGCGAAATAGGTACTTTTGTTTCCTCTTTTCGCGAGATTAGCATTTTTATATCCTTTTCACCCCCCTCTTTGATGCTTGAGCGCCTTTTTGGAGTCTTTTCTTTCGAATTTTGTTATAAAATTTGACCGAAAAATAAATTATTTTCTCTCTTCTTGGACAGAAAAATAAAATGTTGAAATCCACAATTCACAATCTAAGCATACATGCTTTCACTTCAAGCAGTTATCGATCAGTTCTCTGCAGGTCTTACCATGACAATTCAGTCAAAAACTCCAGTCCACAAGGTTAACAAGCTTGCATACGTGCAAAGCTCAGAGTACTCGATGACAGCACCCTGAGAATTACATTAAGCGAATTTATGAGAAAACAAAGGAGGTGGTGGGTAAACATGAAATGTTTGAGGAAATGATTGGTGCGCTGCAAATATGCTGGCGTTTTCATTTATCTGGTGAAACCCTTACATTTTGAGATGTACTGTGTCTGCACATAATGCATGCAGCTGTGACTGGAGGGCACTGAATACGAAAAAGTTAGGCTTGTCGTGCTTAATCAAGCACGCTACTTGTTTTCAACTTTTCAACAGCTGAAGGTCCTGTACCCCAACTTCAATCATGTGTTTCACATCAACTACACCGTGTTTGTGAAAGAATTCAATAGGGTAAACGATTTCGTTGCTGCTATGAAGAATGTGCTTGTAAAGGCCCCAAACCGTTAACTTTTGTTACTGGGCTCCACCTACCACAATTCGTATGAGTACGTGCTCTAGATTCAAAGAATGCAATAGCCATGAAGCATGCCCAACAATTGCTCAGCACAATTGTCTGGACTTTATGCAACGGAAGGCTACTAGTGATGTGATTCAGAGTTTAAAAGAAGAAGATATGGAACAGTGGAAGAAGTTGGCAACTGTGGGGGCAACACTGGCGAATTTGCCAAAGCTAAACTTGAACCGAATTTTTGCAATTTACCCTGAACGGTTTCAGTACATGCTGAGCGGAGTTTCTTCCTGAGTTCGAAAACATAGACATGTTGTGCGTAATCCAGTGTAACAAATTGGTTGAAGCCCAGCAAATGCTTCCTAAATACTTGCTACAGTGATGAACAAAGTAACTGAATAATAATAATACCTTACACAAATTTTCAGAACCGTTCTTTCCTCTTTCCAACCATAATTTTGCATCTTAAAATCCGTTCTCTCGTAATTCAGTGTAAATGCGTAAGATGCTGAAACCACAAGAAGGAAGTTTAAGTGCTAATTGGGGTATCGAAACGGAAGTTGAGTCGGGACCGAGTATCGAATGTGGATAGAAAATAATAAAGCAAATAGACAGATTCTTTAAATAAACTGAGTCAAATATTAGTGTACAGCACCTGTAAATATTAATGATTGCCCATCATTAATAACACTGGGCAACAATGAAAATGTTTCGGGCTTAAAAATAGTGAATTTACATGTATTTCCATCTGCTGAATTAAAAAATCACCACAAAAATGATAGATTAGCTCTTGTTTTGAAGATAAAGTGACATTTCATTTTTTAGAGTGAAGATTTTAAATTTGGGGGAATTTTTTTTGGGAGTTGGCACACCTGTCAACTAACAAAACACAAATGCTCTTCAGCTGTTTGTAAGTCATAAACATAGATACTGTTGCTGTGACTGTGAATTACATGTAGTTTCTACTCAAATTAATGCAAAATTTATGGTTCGCGAGTGCTTTTTTAGTGCAAAATTTGTAAAAATGCCACGAAAATGTGTAAATATGGTGAATAACTTTTGTTATATTTGTGGTGAAATAATATTTTCCTCACAGAAACGCAATCTGACGCCTCTTGTAAAGACTGCCAAGCCTCTTGTGGACCCAAAAGACGTTCTTCTTCCACCCCTGCATATCAAGCTGGGTTTGATGAAAAACTTTGTCAAAGCTATGAACCGAGAAGGACGGGCCTTTAAGTACATCAGAGAGAAATTTTCGAAATTAAGTGATGCAAAAGTTAAGGAAGGCATTTTTGTCGGACCACAAATAAGAGAACTTGTAAAGGATCCTGCATTTGACCAAGTTTTGGAGGGGAAAGAAAAGGAAGCTTGGGAAGCCTTCAAGGGTGTTGTTCGTGGATTTTTAGGCAACAAAAGAGATGACAACTACAAGCATTTGGTGACAGTGCTACTGCAAAAATACCGTAACCTTGGATGCAACATGTCCCTTAAGATCCATTTTCTCCACTCCCACCTAGACTTTTTCCCTCCTAGTTGTGAAGCTGTTAGTGATGAACATGGGGAGAGATTCCATCAGGACATTTCTGTTATGGAACAAAGATATCAGGGCCGTTGGAATGAAGTAATGCTTGCGGATTACTGTTGGTCTTTGTATAGGGATTCTGCGGAATTCCATCATAAGAGGCAAGCTAAAAGACGACGAAGTCAATAGGCCACCACATGATTCTCTTCAGACACGACTATCTGCGAAGTATTTTTCCATCAATTTAGAACTCTTAGCATGTAATTACCAGTTAAAAAAATCAAATGCACTTTCATTGTTGTTAGCATGTATGTAATTAAAATGTATCCTTTTCTCTCAATCTGTTAATATGTAATACTTCCGCCTTGTGTATATCATAGAAACTAGAGCTAATAAAATTTTTCATTGTCATATTTGTTTTTCTCAACCCAAAATTAGTAGGAATTGCCTCATGAAGTGCTCGAAACATTCAAAAATTATTTTTTGTTGCCCAGTGTAATTAGCACCGAGAAGGCAACCTGTAAATATGTTTAACGACAAACTTTGGAAACATAAATCATACTGTTCTAAAGATAGTACTGCCCCTCTCCAACAGGAAATAAAAAATAAAGAAAGAGTAATTATGGCATTTGCAAGAATCGTATCATGGAGATACCTAACAAAGGTCTTGAATACACGCATTCTGGTCCTGTTCCACAAAAGGTATGATGTAATACATTACAAGTGTAATCTCTAGGCCACCTCAGAACAGAGGGCTGAAAATAGAAATCGCATAATAGGCCCCATGTTCTAATATTGAATAATAATGGTTCCTCAGAATAAATTAAACACTTTCGTTTATAACATTATTTCTAAGTTGAAATCATAAAATCTTAAATAATTCACAGTAGGCAAAGATACTAAATAACTAATGACAATTACACAAGATGTTATTTTGCATCCTTTCAAACGAAATAACTAACATTTACATAAACACTTACTAATTGTTTACAAAGATACAGACTGCCACGAGTGGCCGAGGTTATTAAGGCGCGGACTCATGAGCGGGAGGTTTGGGGTTCGAATCCCGCCAGGACCGTCCTCCCTGACTGAGGTTTTTTCCAGATTTTCCTCAGTGCTTCTAAACGGCAAATGCCAGGGAGGTAAACTAAACTTAGGCCTGGAACGTTCCTTCCTTCAATAAGTCCTTTACCAATATATCATTTCATTTCATGTACCATCATTGCCCACCGCCTGTGGTGCCTCAGCAGCAAAAAATGGGCGTTAAACACAATAAAAAAAAAAAAACAGAGAGGCCCTGTACCACAAAAGTATGATGTACTTCATTACAAGTGTATGGGCTTGTAACTTGTAGTTATTGGTAAAATTCTGTTCGGCAAAGATTTCTGTTACACTTGTACTTTACTACTCCATACTTACAAATGTACAAGAGAAGTTTCGTTTCCACAAAAGTATTAGTATTAGTCGGGCACTGGTAATTTGTATAAATTTCTCAGCAAGTATAGGAAGGGGTATTGGTAACTTTAAATACTAGCACAAAATTTATTGTCTGTTTAATGATTTTGGAAGTCAGTTGACCCAAAAGTGATAAGTATTAGCGAAAGTGATGATAATGATGAGTAGGAATATGTATAAAAAGAATAAATAAGTGTTTGTACATAATAATGATTAAGTTAGGTTAAGTGCAATTAAAGTACGGCTTAGGACTGATATTAAGTTTCCTGTTCCAAATGCATATTTCAAACCAGCATCCTGTTAATGTATTTTTAAGGTTCTTGCTACATGCCACGAAAATTAATTCTTTTCATTCTTCAATCTCTTTTGACACAACATTCCCAGTTTTTTGCTTATGAGAACGCGATTGTCAGGCAATATAAATGAATGTAAATGATCAAATGCACTAATTAAGCAATCGGGAAGCCTGGAATCTTCTGCCATCTCTAGACGACTGAAATTGATGCTCCTAAATGTAGCCTTATGGGATCGTCGTCTCAAAGTGCATTATAACGCTTGAATATAATACACAATAAAGTATTTAAATGTCTGAGAAAAAACTAAGACCCATTTAGCAGGAATGACAATGATTCGCTCTAACATCTAATTCAAGTTATGGCGAAGTATGGCAAACAGCTGCTCCTCCACCTTGCTCTTATATGACGCCACTTGTGACTTTTTGCTAATACTTTACCATTTCTTTCGTGGAACAGAAAGTTACAAGAACCTGCACTAATACACTTGTACCATACTTTTGTGGAACAGGGCTCAGAAGTATGTCCTAATTTACTTAGATAAACATAATACAACACACATGACGTCATAGGAAGGCATAATACACGTGCCTGTTCATTAAGAGCTCCAGTGTACAGAAGAAAACGCACCGTGGTATGTTACTGAGATACTGCATGCTGGAAGTGGGGGTTGGGTGTGCCCAAAACTTCGAATTGACTATATGAACGCGTACGATTTGGAAAGCTGGTTTGCTAATCGCATACTCCCCAATCTTTTCTAACGGTAGGAAATGTTTTGTTTTATTGTAGACTATGCAAATTACCATTTTAGACAAATAACAGAATTTTCTACCTTATACACTCCTGTTAAAGATTACAATTTTCGTATGTCTAATTCTATACCGCCTAAAGCAGTAATATTGAACCTAGCAAATAACGGGCAGTTGATCTTTCAAAATAGAAAGGGTCTTACAATTAGATTTTCATATCACCCAACTGAACTAAATTAAGCTAAGCTGATATCTTTACTTGTAGAGAGATGTGACAGTTACATTTAGTGAGGTGCTTGAGATGCTGAGCTGTGTTTGTGTGTCCAGCACGATGAAAACAGAGTAATGCAAACAGAGATCATTTCGTCATCAGTGTTGGGGAGATATAAGACGAGACAGTAAAAATAAAAACTATTTGTTAATTCTTACAACTTATTTAAAACACTTAAAAGTAAATCATCTGTGGTTTAGCTCATTTTTATAATGCTTGGCCACTTTCCAAGAATATTGAACATAACAACACAGCATTCTTTATCTTCTTCACCTCATAGACACATGCCACATAGTTCAGACAGGGAGAGCAGTTAGCTGAATGTTTAACATACCTCGTACCCTATTATCTACCAACAAAATGAACAGACTATGTGATGAGGGTGAAGTTATAACAGATCTGAAACTACACAGTTACCCATATAAATAAAAAAAACTACAAGATAATCTCCTTAAGGGATCAATAAAACTAAATGGTGATTCCACCAAATCTCAATACAGAAGAAAGGGCTTGTAGAGAATAATTCATCAAGTCCCATGAGGAGAGACGGCAGAGGGTAGCTCTAATGTTTTAAAAGGAATGACGATAATAAAATGAAATCTACAAATTCGGTTTTATTCTTATTAATGGCTTGTTCAGTAAATAGCTATAAATCCTCAATTTACAGTATGCATTGCATTGTAAAATATTAATAATAATAATAATAATAATCAAAATAAGTATGGAAAACAGCAATTTGGAAAGTATATATAAACTATTATATAACTATTTTATTTGAGATATAATTTAGCATTTACAAACGAAACATCTTGAAAAATAAGAGTACAGAGAAACTCACCAAATTTGAGCAAATGAGAAACTTTACATTGAATATATAATGAATTATATCTGGCAATACGAACAAACTCGAACAAATTGTCTGTGCAGTAGGTCAGCATAATACTCCCCATTTACTGCGGTGTTTCTCTCCGTGAAGTCAATGAAGAGTATTCCTTCACAGCCCCAAAAGATTGTGGCCATGATCTTCTTGGTTGAGTGAGTGACCTTGGCCTTTAGAGGCGGTGCTTCATCAGGTTTACGTCACTGCATTGACTCTCTTTTGGACAAGGGATCATTGTAGAGGACCACAGTTTCATCTCCTGTAACAATGGTTTACAGAACTTCTCCCTCGTTGCCATGGCAGAGCTCCAAAAATGCCTGGCTGACAACAGATGACTCGTTGCTGCTTTTGGACTGAGGAAAGCCTAGGCACTCATCTTGCACTAACTTTATTCATGTTTAAATGTTCATGAATGATTCGAAGGGCTGTTGTTTCAGAAAGGCTCAACCTTGCTGCTATTTCTGTAACTTTGAGCCGCCGGTCTTCCATAATTTCTCCTTTCACAAGAGCGATGTTTTCAGGAGTAAGCACCTCCAGGGGCCGACCTGCACATTCTTCGCCTTCAATGAAAATGTTTGACCCATTCTTTAACGGTATAATATAAGGGGGTACTTTCCCACATACACCGTCCAATTCTGTTTAATTTCATTTGGAGTAAGTCCTTCTTTTGTGAAGAACTTAATAACAGCTGGAAACTCCATTTTGAACATGTCTTCTACAATCTTCTACACATAGCTTTCTTATTACAACTGTATCTTAACAACTGAACATTGCAGAAGTTACAACTGTAATTATTTACTTAACAGATAATATGACACTAGAAAAGGTGTTTTGTGAAGGCCATAATCCTTATCGGCGAGGCTGGAAACATGGACCTACCGTCATACCACAATCCTGCCCTTACATTGCGCCAGAGATCCCTATTCCAAGAGTGTAGGTCATTCTTGGCTTAAAATAATACCATCTGTGCCTTCAAAAAACTAAGAATGTGTGATAAAATATTCCAAGAATGCCACACCAAGCAGTTAATAATCACTGGTGTTAAAATTGTATAGTTGTAATTCATTTCAGTTTTTGTTGATCCATGTTGCCTTATCAGTAAATATAAAATAATTTCTGCACTAGTGTTGCGTAACCATCACAGTCAGAGTTTCTCAGGTAAGCAGATATAAAATTATGTTTATGCTGCTGTGGTGTCCCGTCTGATTAGCTATCTCTGGCTAATTGACATTATTTACATTTGTTTACCCACAGCCTACAAGTCAGAACAGTACGTTATTCATTTTTTACTGCATCTCCATGCGAGTTTATATTTCATAGGAGACATTTGTACATGTTTTTTCATTAGATGCTTCCGAAGGCAGTCAATTATTTCCCATGTGTTTACCTAATATTAAAAGCAGGTATTTCTCATAGGTCACGCCGTGTTATTATTTTTCTGTGATGTTATTGTTGTTTCTGTTACCAATTTTGCTTCTCTGGTTCACAAATAGCATCGCCTCCGTGATCAAGTGATAGCGACTACTAATCCGGAGGTTCTGGGTTCCATTTCTAGCCAGATCTAGTGCACCGTCACTAATTCATTTCGTTCATCCCTACAGACTTACACCTACAGTATCACTCCACAATGTACACATGTCGCGAGAAAACCAATGCAGTTAAAGTGATAATAAATAAAGTATTAAAATGTAAACAACATTTGCTTTATTTATGGAATAGAGGCACAATAGAAAGAAATACACCACCATTCTATTTAAAGTATTAGGGTTTGCGCCGCGAGCTCCTCTAATGGCGCCAATTGAATGTACCGCTAACTGAAAGGCATTTCCTCTAATGGGGTTTGACAAAAGGCAGTTTTTACTTATATTCAATTCATTTTATTTCCCCAATTATGTCATACAACAGTTAATTTATCAATGTTTGAATAAGGCAACGTTTAAAATAATTTTTAACGTTTTATTATACAGCTCCAAACTCAGATTCATTCAATATAATTAGATAAAAGATTTAAACATTCAATTTCATGTGTTAAACCTTTTTGATCTACTTGTATCTTGAAATATTCATATATTTACATTTTCTCGTATTGCGCTTATGGCGTTGTTCCTATTAATCTCAACTATTTTCATTCCTCTTAGCAATACAGATAAAAATAATTTAGTTTATATTAAAAAGTTATACTTCAGTTACGTAAATGAATACTCAGGCCCATTGAAATTTCGGAAAATTCTTAAGAACCTTCAAAATACAATAATCAATAGAAAATTGAAACATGTGTGGAAATTAGTGATAAATTCTTAGAATAAGAAAAAACACATTTGTGAAAAATAGTCTTGTAAGAAAATTAGAGAAGAAAGAGCACATAGGATGTAGAGGAAAATCTGAGGAAACTGGGAGCTGGAAGACGGAAGGTAAATGAACTGGACTATGAACAATTAGCTACAATTTTTTAGAAAGTCGAGGCTAAACGGAAAGGACTGTTGAGCTATACACAGAAGAAAGGAAAGGGAAAATGTCTGCAGCGAATCTACAAAAGTCTGACCACTGCATTTTTATAAAATACTTTATTTCAAGCATTTATGAGCAAAGAATATAGTAAACCACCAAAGTGCAAGGTTGTAGAGGTTGCCGAAACTCATTTTAAACTCTGGTCATATCTTGTTTGTGTTAGCTATCAGTGCGTTTACAAGGAAGTCAGTTCAGTGCGAGATACCGCACCGATTGCTGGTTATTTTGGTTGGTCTAGTTTGTTAAATATTATCTGTTGTGAAGCACACATCTCTTGGTTAATATCCCCCCCCCCCGGGTTGCACGTTTATAGTAGCAAAATAGAATTTAGTACCTACTAAAGGCAACCCAATGCTTCCCTGCATAAGATGGCCACAAAAATTCATTAAAATATATTTTAAAAAATTAACTTCAAATAATGTACAAGCAATACTTCGATTTATATTAAATGCGATTTTTTTACACCAACACTGTCTAATATTTCGAATTTGCTTTGCAGAGAGGAATTCTTTTAATGTTTTCTTTAATGGTGTTTAACGCCCGTTTTTACTACTGAGACCCCACAGGCGGTGTACACAGGTGGTACATGAAATGAAATGATAAATAGGGAAAGGAATTTTAAAGGAAGGAAACGTTCCAGTCTCGAGTTAAGGCATTTGCCATTTATGAGGACTGAGGAAAACCTGGAAAAACCTCAGTCAGGAAGGACGGTCCTGGTGGGATTCGAAACCTAGACCTCCCGCTCACGAGTTCGCGCCTTAACGACCTCGGTCACCCATGGCGGTCCTTTAATGATACTAAAAATGCTCTTTGCTTTCGAATACTACGGTGGAAATTAATTCCCTTATAATCACCCGCTATTAAAATGCATTTTGAGGTTTACTAATATAACATTGTTCTGCTTTGTAAACAACGTTTAAACGGAATCAATGTCTCCCCCTCCCCCTTTTGTTACAGGCCTGTATTTGAGAACAAAAATGCAGCATGATTAATACGTAACATGAGCAAGGAATAGTTAATCAAATACTTATAGACTCAAATACAATAATAATACGAGGAACTAGAAGCATTGTTGAAAGGAACAAGACTTGAGGAGTTGAGAAATTAATTCCATGCTACTATGAAAGCAAGACAAATGGTTTAAGAATTTCAACACTCTTAAGAGTATGGGAAAAGACCAAGGGAATCAGAATTGAGATACGAAAGGTTCCTAAAAAATAATAAATATCTTAACATAATATAAAACTAACACCACTCAGAGTCGGTCCTGGTGGTGCAGTGGTAACCATTCTTGCCTCCAAGATCCCGGGTTCCATCTCGGCCAGGATTGATGCATTTTTTCGGGCATAAAAATCCTAAGTATGGCTTCCTTGGGAAGGGAAGTAAAGCCGTGGGTTCCATATCATACATTTACAGCACGATTAAGAACCTCAAGTCTGAAAAAAGAGGCCTCTGAGCAAAATTTGTCTACCGTTTTACGCCCTGAGTTGAATGGGACGCTGATGACCGTAAATAAAATAAATCAAACACCACTACAGGGAACAGAGGTATATTCTTCATAGCTGTCAACCATATATACTTTTATCATACTGTTGAATAGGAGTAGAGTGGAGTCTTAGCGACCGGCATTAAATTACACGTTTTCTAGGCTTCATCCTAGTTTAGATTTAGATTAGTATGTTATATGAAGTGATCAAGAATTTAATAATTTTTTTCTTCCCCGATGGCTGCCTGCGTTGCACATTTTAATGCATTCTGCTAACTAGTGCATCTCTTGCTTTTGGTACAACCACGACGCCGCTATTTCTGCTATAATACTAATAGTGTTTAAATTTTAGGAAAGTTTAAAACTTCTACTTGAGCTGCAGTTATATGGAAGTTTTACCAAATCATTAACTGACGCCAAATATTAATTCACAGGGCATCTACACCGCAATGACCTTATTTTGGTGTTTAATTATTGGCCTTTTGTGTACGACAGGATTTGAAACACCCGCACTTGGTAGATCTGAGTGAAACGTTTCGAAAATGAAATGGATCTGTGAATTGTTCAAGTTCCCCTTGTATCACACCGTTTGGTTTTTTCTGTGCGGTACGTGAAATACTTTACGCCACTGAAATGCGGGTTCTTCGAGATTAGGATTGTTTAAGATTGTTGTCCGAAATGGGCAAATTGTTGGTACCCCAGACTGTTGTAGTGTACCTGCACAAAAATAAGACTATTCTCTGTTAGCAAAACTGAGATTAGATGTTAATAAACGGACAAAAATCGTAAATCTAGTTCTTAGTAAATAGTTCACAAAATACCCGCAAAGTTCAGCCTGCTGTTAAGTTGTTGACAAATAAAATTACCAATAAATAGCTGTAAGGGGGCTTTTCAAGCAATACTTTTAATTGTGTGTAAACATGTTACTGATAATAAGACTTGAGGCCATTGTACAACTAATAGAGAGGTGTTTGCTTTACCCCTCTTTCCATCTCTGTCCATGTCCAGTTATAGTGCCTTATTTCCACCGTTTCGCCCCAACATAAGCAGCTTTCGGTAGACATGGTATAGGCACCTAAAAGGTTCATGTGGAAACTTATTTTTAATGTTTTTAAAAAGCTTCACTTAAGGCATATTTATGAATACCGTTTCCTTATCTTTATTAAGTTATTGGGACATGGAATTATGGAATTTTAGAGTAGATGTCCTTTATAATAATGTAAAATAAGGATAAAAGTTTGTATAGCAACAGTTAATCGTGACATCAGCATTGAGAAACTAGCTGAGGCCTTACCTTCAAGAAGGCAATAAAATTTCCTTCATACAGGGTGAACTTCTGCCAATAATGGGCGGTGAAAGTGCAGATCGACCGCTCTGAAACCTTTAGTAGGAGAGAGCGTTGCAAGAGTTTACATCCTTCCTCTAGATATAATTGATATTAAAAAAATCCACAAATGCAGCTGCAAGAACAGGCCCATGTTTGGGAAGACCTACATCTAAAATATAGCCTGGCTTCATTTAGCCCGTACACAACATTGCCTTCAAACTGTTAAATGCTGTTATTATGGAACATAAATTTATTACTCGCTAGCAGATATACTCAGTCATGAAAATTAATTAATACACATAAGTGCTATCATTTGTCCCGTATTCTTTCGAACAGGGCCTTTCCAAGTACAAAAAACGGGCAATTAATTATTTTAGCCTCTTCTTAACTGGCACAAATACTGAAGACAATGTATCAGCAAAAAAAGGGGGGGGGGCAAATGCCTGAGAATATTTTCTTCACGAAACCGCCGTGAAAATGTGTTTAACGATCACCATGCGCCAGAGACAAAGGATCAGTCCAAATGGTGAGTGGAACACCAAAGAAAGCAAAAAAGGTTCCATATGCAGAAAGTTATGCCTATGGTTTCTGGAATTCTTGATGTGGTGTTTCAGAACCATCACCGGTAGTATTAACGCTTCATTGCTGGACCAAATGAAGGATGCTATTCAGGCTAAACGCCCATACCTTGCGGTAAAGAAAGTTCTCTTTCATCACGATAATGCACCTTCAGACAGGTTACAGTTACAATAGTTGCTCAAAATGTCCACCATCGGCGTCGATACACTTCTGAGTACGTTGAACTACTGATTGAGCAACGTTTGCGAAAGTGTCCTCAGCGATTGCAGCACATGCCTTTTCAATTTCTTCCCGAAGTGCTGTCAGTGTAGCTGGTTTTCTACGGTATACAACACCCTTAAGAGTTCCCCATAGGTAGAAGTCCAACTGTTAGATCCGGAGAACGCGGTGGAAACTCAATCGGACCTCTTCATCCTATCCAATGCCTTGGAAGATTGTCATCAAGGTACGTACGCACATCTCGGTGATAACGTAGTGGTGCACCATCCTGTTGCAAACGGTACTACGAGTCTCAAATTTGTCTCGTATGCGTGCATTTGTTACTCGCGTTGCCGGTTCTGTTCTGTACACACGTCTCCATTGCCTTTGAACTTCAACAACATTCTCGGTTTTCCAGTGCCACTTCAAAATTGCTTTCCGCTCTTCAAACGACAATCTTGGCTCCATTTTGTTGTAGCAACGTTAGCATAACGCAAGGTGAGTCATACATGTTTACAGAACATCATACGATAATCTTGGCTTCATTTGTTCATTGTGGATTTACCTGTCACGTAGCAACGCTATCGTAATGTATGTTAGTCACATCTGTTTACAGAACATCATACTACACATTACTGTTGTTTTTCGGTTCAACTTTGAAGTAAATATCTACTGTGAAAGTGTGTATACATTTTTGGCACCCTCGGTATACATATATAGTTTATTTACTGGAACTATTTAACATCTCATTGAAGAGGCCTTTGAGCAAAACTTGTCTGCCGTTTCACGCTCTGAATAGAATGGGACGCTGATCACCTGAGATGTTAAAGAGCGTCCATAAATAAATCAAATAAAAAAAATTAACATCTCAGGTCATCAGCGTCCCATTCTATTCATGGGGTGAAACGGCCTACAAATTTTGCTCACAGACCTCTTATATATAATATAAAAGAAAAGGCAACAAATTAACAGTAATAATAAAAGTAGAAAAGGATAAAACACTTAGATAAAGTCACACTTGAAATTGCTATATTTAGAACTCGTTGAGTTCAATGGCAAGAAGCGAGATCTTGTATATATATAAGAATGATATGTGAATTTTCTGTACCAATGGTAACATTTCCTATTAATTAGTTTATATATAAACTATTAATTATATATAAACTAATCAATAGGAAATATCATTGGTACAGAAAATTCGCATATCATTCATACACGAACATACTGCCGAGGAATTTTTTCAAAAATTCTGCAGAAGTGACTGCTATTTGCTTATTTTTACGTTCGTAGGCCAGCTGAATGAAGATTAACTATAGGTATAGAGGAAAAATAAATTAATGTATTTTATTAGTATATATAAAGACATTTCTTTCTCTATATTCGTTTTAGGCATGGATTCAAACGCTAAGTGTCAGATTTCTTCTCTATATAAAAAATTAAGAAATTTAAGAGTATTTTCTGAATTTTAAATCAGCTCGTTAGTAACAATGGCGGGATACACTGCAAGACGAATCGCTAGAATGATGGGCTAACGCGACTACGCCCTGTGTTCCTTTTAAAGTTTGTGTTGCCTTTAACGGATGCCATGCATTCCTTTGAAAGCATGGTCCCTCCTTTCCTGGTGTCTCACGGGTGGCTGGAGGCAACGACCGGTAAAAGCACAACCACCGAAATAATACTAGTTCCAGCTTATCGACATTGGCAAGGTCACCACACTTGTGTTGCTCCAGAAGGGCGGCTGATTCTCCAATCCCAGTAACATGAATTATTGAAAAACTGTAGTGGATACAGACGCACATTTCACATGGGGAAACTATATCAAGATCAGTTTTCGACTACACGGCGTTTTCATCTTCTCGTCGACGCACAGACAGGTTGAGTATCTGCACCAAAACCTCAGGAGTTATCGGCAGATTCTGTTAGAAAAGACGAATGCACCTATGTGCTTAACGATAACCTTTAAATTACGGCGTAAACTAAAGCAAAGTCAGTTACAGTACGGTGAGAGCGATACAAGTATTGACCACTCGCATTATGCAATGAATGTACTAGTATAAGCGCTGTGTTTACTATATATCATGTAACCGAAAATTAAAAAAAAACTCCTGAATATATAAAGTTACACATCTTAAATATATAAGTACTTGCCCACGTGTGGTAAAAGTAAAAAAAATATGTATTTATTTTTACCAATTACATTAATAAGTAGTAATTATATCACGTTAGTTTAATACTTGTGTGCACTATAAGAGAGGTTAGTAGTAGTTACCAATTGACAAATTTAAGCACGAGCGATATACCCCCAGATTGACCACTCTACTTGACATACTAATTACGTATAGCGTTTTTTACACTCCAATAATCTGTGATTTTATTTACATTATAAACAACTTTTAAAATTATTTCATGTAAAGCAGAAAAAGCAGCAAGTGTTTGTTGTATGAGAAGTGTTACTAACCGAGAAGAGGTGTGAAAGTACACGGGTAGGTTCACAAGTTTCCGGCCTGGCCGATAGGATTATCACCTTCACAAAACCCTTATCTGGTGTCATACCTTATCTATTAAGTAAATAATTGCAGCTGTAACTTCGGCCCCGCTGTGTTCAGTTGTTCACATACAGTTGCATAAAGAAGACTATGTGTAGAAGTTTGTGACATGCTCAAAATGGAGCATCGAGCTGTTATTAAGTTCTTCACAAAAGAAGGACTTACTCCAAATGAAATTAAACAGCGATTGGATGGTGTATATGGGGAAGCATCCCGCTCATATTCTACCGTAAAAGAATGGGCCAAACTTTTTCGAATGGGTCGAGAAAGCATTGAAACGCAGAGCGTGCAGGTCGGCCCTTGGAGGTGCTCAATCCTGAAAACATCGCTCTTATGGAAGGAGAAATTATGGAAGACATCTGTTGTAAGGCATTTTTGAAAATTTGCCGTGGCAACGAGAGAGAGTAAAGTTCTGCAAACCATTGTTGCAGGAGATGAAACTATGGTCCCCTACTATAATCTCTTATTCAAAAGAGAATCAATGTATTGGCATAAACCTGGCAAAGCACCGCCTCTAAAGGCCTAGGTCACTTAGTCAACCAAGGAGATCATGGTTACAATCTTTTGGCACTGTTAAGGAATACTCTTCATTGACTTCAAGGAGAGGAACACGACAGAAATTGGGGAGTACTATGCTGGCCTACTGCACAGACTACGTGCTTTCATCAAAGAGAAAAGGCAAGGAAAACTGAATGGTGATGTGCGCCTTCTTCCCTACAACGCGCCTGTGCACACAGCTCTTGCTGCAAAGGAAATGAAGAAATGTGGCTTCAAGGAGATGGACTATCCACCCTAGCGCCCAGATCTAGCTCCCAGCGACTATTTCCTCTTCTCAAAACTCAAGAAGGACCTTCGAGGAAGGAAATTATTTAAGTGTGACGAAGAAGTAATGGATGCTGTTAATGTCTATTTTGCAAACGACACTTCTGACTATATGGGGGGGGGGGTTTGAAATGTTAATTCAAATATGTGAGAAGTATATTGCAATAAAGGGTAACTATAGTGAAAAGTGAAAATATAATTTTTATCTTTATCATACCTAGAAAATGGTTAGGCCGGAAACTTCTGGACCTACCCCTCATATGTACAAATTATTTAAGGAATGAAGTAATACTCGCTGGCCAATGAAATTGCAACATGTGGAAATGATGCCTGTCATCTCGTTTGCAGGGCTTTGGACTTCACTTTTGTGTGTTCATCCTACCTCGATCCACTGATTTCATGTCGTTTCCCCGGGGATGTATTTCGTCCAACACAAACACCAATTTCTCCATCCCGCACTCTCAATGTCACAATTCTCCCTTAATCAAATTCAGACACATGCCGGCATTGCTCTCGTAATTTGGACAAATCATACTCGTTCCTTGTGAGAAAATGTGGGTTCTCTTATAGGCGTTGCAATTTTAATGATCAATAGTGCATTTTCTTTTCTACTTCTACCATAGTAAGTATGCTATGACGATGTCGCTTAGGAAAGTAAGCGTATTTTATTTATAGCCATTGACGACGAGAAGTAACCTACGTACCTCCCTAGGTAACTCATATTCAAATGTTTTGTTGCATAGCAACAATCACTTAAGTACTATTATGTGGTTTTGTAGTCCATTTCGCTGGTGGGAGGAAAACATTTGCCGTCTTATTTGTCCAATATTACATCATCTATCACCCCTAGCTGACAGATGTACTAGAACTTTTATACTGAAAATTGAATGCTCTTTCCATTCCCGGAAAAGAAAATATTCCATTTGAAAAAAACAAATTGACCTTGAAAAGACATTGAGCATAGCATTTCAAGGACGAGTTGACGCTGTCTTATGTCCCCCGAAGGGCATTTTAAATTTCCATTGAAGCATTTTTTCCCCTCTTAATTTCGGAGGAAAATGGCCGCGACACTATAAATGTCTCACTTTGTATATATATATATATATATATATATATATATATATATATATATTTGGTTTATATATACACACACATATCCCTAGGGAGGTAAGAAGATTACTTTTCGTCGCCAATGGCAACCAACAGCAATCTAGGATTTAACAGTAGAATGGCTGTTTTCTTATAGCTGCGGCAGAGTGTATAATTGTTATTGTTAGACTTTCTTTGTCCTGCCGGTGGTTATTCTTTTTCGGAATTTCCCGCACATGCATTTAAATTTGATGACGCCAGTGCTAAGATTATTTCACGGAGTTTATTTTTGGATTACCGAATATCCAATCGTAGATATCACTGAGTGTCATCTATCTTTACAAGACTTTGAAAAATCTATCGGGAGTGTACGCATGAACTGAGGTCATTGCGTACTTTTTAATAATGCCAGAGCACCGTCGTCTTTTTTTTATGGCAGCGCTCCTTCTGTCATACTCTTTGTTAACAAGCCAATGCTGCGAGGGTAAAAGAACCCTTACTTTATCAGCTTGCACCAGTAAATCGAGATATTTACCGAAATCTTTCGGATATTTTAAATTACCTATTTCGAATATTTTCCACCACAGTTATCTTAGAATATGCGAGTAAAAATCGAATGAATGTATAAAATCACGCCTGTGCACAATATTAAAACTCTGAGCAATTGACATGTCATTTGATGTTTATTAAGGGACAGGCCTAAAAAATATGTTTCGTTAATACGGTGCCGTTTATAAAATAAACAGTTCGGTTTACTGGGCCTGCAGAAAACGTTTTTATGAACATTAGCTTTGTACTTTATTTCTCTGCCGCGATCAGATTATCTAGCAAACCTAGCTGGTGACTGCGTTACTTTCACCAACGAGAACTGCCTGGTTGACCATAATTTTTGAAATACCGACACTAATGGTATAGAACTGGTGCTAAATAAATGATCTAACGGGATACTTCAAGGAACTTGATTTTCGGTATCTTTGCAGTGATCAAATTTCGCAACCCTCGAGTAAACATGTCTGGACACGGATATAGGAATGTAGAAGTCTTTAATTTATATTACCGTTCCTAAAATGTAGTTTCAAGTCGTACAAAGGGCACATTAGTTTCGACACACTCATTCGCCGTCATTAAGCACTTCCGTCTACCTGGGCGTTTTCTCCAAATTTTAATAAATAATGTTATCATTAGCTGATATTCGTTTTCACTATTTCGCCGCCTCTGACACAAATGTTCCGAATTCCATGTGACATGTTTTTAAAATCCGGTAAAGAAAGCAACATTTCAGTCAGTTGCGATATGCAATTTCTGTCGTATAGGCCATTGAAATGGAAACGGGAGGTTTGAGTTCCGGGCATTGATTAAACATTCATTTATAAATGAAGCGGACAGTCGCGTAGATCAAAGCCTTTTGGAGGCAGTTCATTAGAGCTCTGCATTGATATTGAACACTATGTTATTTTATATATTCATTTGAATGCTAAGTAAATACAAGCTACTAGGGGCCTCCATCTATCTGGCTCAGGCCACTTTAGATGTACCCCTCACAATTACAATTTTTACAATAATTAATGATATACTAATGCCTTAATCTAAATTCCAAATAAACAGAATACCAATTGTTCACTTCTACTGTATCAGACCCCAGTCCCCGGGTCATCAGCACAACGTACTGGAATTCCAGGGGACCCGGAATCTACCTTACTCCATCTATATCGTTATTTTATCGACTATATATTGTTTATTATTTGTGTGAATTTTCTTATCTCTTCACTGTTCATTTTCACTTCTGTTTAACTTTATATTACTGACACACTCCTGCACTCTTTTATGAATGTTCTCTTTGTTATTCTACTATCCCTTTTATTTTACCTTAATGAGTTCATTTCTCCAGTTTTCAATCAAACACTGTATGTTCCAAGTCTTCTTTCCCTCCATATAATGGGCATTCCCCTTGTGTAAAACCTTCTCTTTCACCTTTTAACTTCCACACATCTGCTCTTGCCCATGCTATACCCTCTCTTTCTTCCTTATTTGTTTTATCTATGTAAATTTACCTTTCCCATGCCCCTTTCATCTTAACATAAAATTCCAGTGATGTCTTCCCAGTTAAATTACTAAATAGTTTTTGTATCTCTGTATCTTCAAAGCATCTTCTCGTCTCTTTCCAAAAACCTCTAATATCTGTATCTCTTTTCCTCCATATATACCCTAATCCATTGCTCTCTAAAATATTTTTTAAACTATCAACTACCCCTTAGTTAACAATGATTCTTGATATATCAAACACTGCTTTACTAGATTATCTTCATTTAGGTTTAGAAACCTATGCCAGTATTTTAAAACTCTCTCCATTATTAAACGTTTTCTTGTAGCTCTTCCCATTTCTATTTGGGCAACTTCTTTTACAGCCTCAATTGGTAGACCGAGATTCTTTGCAAAATAAACGGTGTACTTTATCCACAGTTTCCCAAGAATATTTCATTCCCCAAATTTCGATATCATAGAGCATTCGGGCTTCGTCCGTTGTATTAAATATTCTTTCCAGCCATTTGACTTCCAATCATTTTATAATTGACATAGTTGCTTTTCCCGTTTTTCCCCTCCATCCATTTTTATACCTAAATAAATGCAATCGTGTACTACCTTATAATTCTTGTTTCCCTTGTTCCAATTTTCATATTTACTGAACTTCCTTCCTTTTTTGCATATTAGAATTTTGTTTTATCGTAAGGCCCCATTCTGAGCAACATTTATCTATTTCTTGCAGGGCTGTTTTTACTGCAATATTTAATTATAGATGCATGAGTTTAAATATGACCGTACACACACTGAAGAATGACAAAAGTGCTGTAAGAATATTTTCACGATCTCATTATAATGTGAGATCATTTTCTTCTGTTTTTGCAAATGGGTGTGAACTTCAATACGATTTGTTTTGTTTTCATCAGTTTGCGTTACGATGCCCACCTTTGCAAAAATCTCATCGTATATTTAATACAGGTATCAATAACATCCTATCTTATCAATATCTTTGTCTTGCATATTTTAACTCTATTCACAAAACTGTGATATGTATGTTTACTTTTTCACAAAAGTTGTAAATCATGACGTATAAGCTCACTCAGCACAACAGAAGCCTCCGGAGAACAAACAGAATGAAGCCACTGCTCTTTGGTTTAGACAGCTTTGCTGGTAAAGAACAATTGACCGACGATACACTGTAGTGTACTCAAAACGCAACTGTAACCACCCGCTCAAACTATTTGCAACTTTCTCTGAGATGTGGCGGTAAATGTAGAAATTTGCTAGGGAATGTTGATAATATTATAAATATCCAACTTTCTCTGCTTATTTTAGTAAACTCGACCTTACCGAGAGGGTCGACTATCATCGACATTCACTGTTCATTTGTTTTATTTACGGACGCTCTTTAACATCTCAGGTCATTAGCGTACCATTCAATTCAGGGCGTGAAACGGCCGACAAATTTTGCTCAGAGGCCTCTTCTTTTAGGCTTGAGGTTGTTTCGTGCCGTAAATGTACGACATGGAACCCACGACTTTACTTCCCTTCCGAAGGAAGCCATACTTAGGATTTTTACGCCCGAAAAAATCCATCGATCCTCGCCGGGTTTGAACCCGCGATCTTGGTTTTAGGAGGCAAGTACGGTAACCACTACGCCACCTGGACCGACTAACATTCACTATAACACTGCAATAAAATATTTACTAGATATACATTTTTGTGAATAGTGTTTAACCCCCCCGTATTTACTACTGAGACACCACAAATGGTGAACAATGGTGTGATATATGAGATTATATTGGGCAAGGTTTTTTTTTTTTTTTTTTTTTTTTTTTTTTTAAGGAAGGAAACGTTCCAGACCTAAGTTTAGGGTACCTCCCCGGCATTTACCAATTATGAGGACGGAGGAAAACCTGAAAAAACCTCAAGTCAGGGAGGACGGTCTTGGCGGGATTCGAACCCCAGACGTCCCGCTCCCGAGTCCGCTCCTTAACGACCTCGGACTCCCGTGGCGGTTCTAGATATACAAAACTATCGTAAAGCAAAAATAAAAACAGTATGTAATGTTATTGCAAAATGATGTATCTCTTTCAGTAATTTTCCATTGTCATTAATTTTCTGCCACTGCACTAAGGAGCATTCTAAGGGAAAAAATAAGCGCCTTAAGTCGCTTAAAAATTAATTCTGACAGTACTTGGCTGTATGAATGAGATAAACTGAAAATTTATCACAATTAACGAATATTGAAAATAAAAATGAATCTAAAAGCGGAAGGTTTAAGAGTTTCTTTAACATAAGAATTAAACACTGACTGATTACACTTTGCTACCACGATTTTTTAATACAACTTTGACGATGACGCCTTGCCACCTGGGGATTTGTGACATGCTTGATATTAGGAGGCATACTGGAAGGTAAAAACTCTCAAGATAGGATCGAAGAAAGCCTAGTAAAAGTTTGCAAGTTCTTTCATTAAATTCTTCGCAAAGATTTAAGAATTCATACATAGAAATATATTCCAAAACAACTATAAAAAAATTCCAACACTTTAAAGGTACACAAATTCTTAAAAAAAAAGTTTTAGAAATAAAAGTGGAACACAATTGAAAACAGCCACGGTACTGTAACGGAAGACTGCAGAGTTTATGTGCACGAGTTGGCGAAGACAGTGGGTATCTCAAAATGTATGTACACAAAACCCTGCACGAAAAAATGATAAAGTTGTGCGTGTGGAAAGTGATTATGAACCGAAAATGTACGCCCAAGGGCAGTGTGACGATGTTTAGTCGCTTTCCTCATGACTAATTGATTGTGGATGAAGCTTGAACGCTAAAACACAATGTTGGAATACCCTCCAAAGTCATTTATCTGTAAAACGTTGCGTTTTTACTAGCTATGCTTGATGTCCGCATCATTATAAATCACAAAATGTAACTAATGACCAATTTCCTTTCAAGAAAAAGGTGAGGAAACAACACTGTCTATCTGTGAATGTCATGCCACACTTTGGCAGTTCTTTAATTCTCCAGTAGAAGTAGTTTTGTTAGTTATGTGATATTGTTCCTTCAGTGATAAGTGATAGTGCAAACAGGCCAACATGAGAATAAAAGTATTTGGAATTCAGGTATTAATTGGAGAGCAACAACAAAAAATTTGCTTGAAATAACGGAGTACTCATACGGTTTGCAAAGCTGAAGGCGCTGCATTGTGACCCATATCATCATCAAAGTACAATGTGAAGTATGTACAAAGAGACTGAAAAGGGGTCATATTTTGACATGCTACATTTTGGTGGTTCCGCATTGCAACAGGGCTTATATCAAAAGCCACAGTAATCGCGCTATCAAATGATACAGCATACTTTATAAACAGATGTTTACCACATCTGTACCTTGGAGCAGGAAGTTCGTATGATGAAGGTAAGCCTGATAATCAGAGCACGAAAATTTAGGCATTTATTTTGGCTAAAACAGGCATGCAAAAAGATACTGAAAATAGATATATATTAGAGAGCAATATCACTCATTATTAATGAAAGTAGTATTTAAGATACTTAATAACTCCTTTATCATATAATTACACTATTTAAGCTTACTTTTCTTGGTTACAAGGAACAAAATGCTATTTTTTCAAGGTACCAACTGTCAAAGTCAGCCCCTTGCCAGATAGAACATTTTTCATCAAGAAAAAATTTCTCTTCCACAGAAGGAAGGAGCATATTTAAAACAAGCAATTTCGGAAGGATTCAAACAAAGCTTAATGGAAATGTTAAAGAAACAAATTTTGAACAGTCCTGGCGAATGAGCAAAAGATGCACAGTGGTTTCTGGTCGAGTTTTTTTTTTTTTTTTTTTTTTTTTTTTTTTTTTTTTTTTTTTTATGCGTTTATAGAAGAATGAGGCTGGTATCTCTCTTAATGTATGGACGGTTTATTGCACAGCTTTCTCGTTTGCAAGTGTTTGTTATATTTATGCAGCTGAGAAGTTACCCCACAATTTTCCTAGAACTATATCGCGCAGATCGAAAGTCATTCGCCAGGACTATTCAAAACTACAGCACTTCCCTCGTCCTCTCTATTTCCTGATATTCGCATGCCCGAGATAACCGCGCGTTTTCACTATTGAAGGTTCTGCTTAAGTGAATGGATTGAAGAGGACGTTGTTTCTGCTTGAAAATAAATAAATGTATCAAAAATTCTCTTTATATATTTTTGTGAGGTGTATTTTATAACTTTTTTCACTTCTATATAATGACTTTTTATGTGTTTTTAATGCGTAAATAATAGCAGAAAAAAATCATAACGATCCAAAAGGGGCAAAAAAAAAAAAAAAAGTTTTTAAACCTTTAAATAGGCAAAATAAAATTGGTCCTACAGATTCCAAAAGTACGGAAAATCTTCACTTCTATCTGACTCTTAAATGTATTCACCCAGGCAGTAAAGGAATTTTAACAAAATGATAATGAAATATCGATCACGAAATGAAACACGGCAATATTGTCGATACAACTCCGAAACAGTAAAGTTATTATGCGGATGTTCAGATATTAACATTATATTTTAAAAACGCTTTTGGTCACTTTTAGCTATTCGAGCTGGGGTACTTCCCTTGTTAACATTCTGAACGATAGAGCCTTCAGGAAATCAATTAAAAATCTGAAAAGCACCTGAAAAACCTTGATGATGCTTACCGCAAATTTTGAACGTTTGCATTGTTCATTACATGGAAACTATTAAATATTTTTTGCTTATTCAAGAGCACTGCTCATTAGCAAGATACATAAATAGAGTAGAAGTAAATTGCTCATATTATTCTTTGTCGAAAAAAGATTTTCTCAACATGTAAAACTATATTCAAGAGATACTGACATAACAACAGCCCTAGGTAGTCAGAAGCATGAGATTTTGACAATAAGGAAATACCAGCCAATTTCGAACCCCGTCATGACATCAAATGATTTTTCCTGTCTAATTTAGTCTACCTGAAATTTCTGAATTAATTCGCGCATCGCCTCGAGGATTTTCTTCTCGCTCTGCCCCAGTAAGGTTTCCCTCAGGGCACACGGAATAAACCGGGCTGAAGACATTCCTTTGCCTGTTCCCGGTTTCCTTTTTGTACCGCCTTCCCCCCCTCAATGGCACTACATTGGCTAAAAATCCTGCTCGCCCGACCTTGCTTAGGACGGAGGACGGACGTACCAGGGTTCAAAGCCCGCGCAGGAATTTCACGACATTCTTGTCTAGGTCATTCAGCTCTGTTTCGCCCTCGCGGAGGCAGCGTTGCCTGGAAGGAGGAGGTAAACGTCTACCAATACAGCTGACACCCACACTTCCCTCTCCTTGACCCTATTCTTTAACCCATTCATTTGACGCAAGCTTTTCAAACATTTAAATCACTGGTCGAGCTCCGCAACTCATTTTATTAGTGCCTTTTAATGTTAAAGTGAAAATTTAGGCTTTTCAATTAAATGTTTATCTTTGGGGATATAAAAAGAATAATTATTACATTTTGTATATGCTCTACCCTGCATAAAACTGAAGGTTGTTTCTAAAATCAGTTAAATACTGTTCGAAAATAAATAAAATGTCAAAAGAAAAGTTAGATACGGTTTAAATACACCTATATGGAATAAATTACACAATAGAACTACACGAAGAAACTGAAAAACATTTTGAGCTGTTGAGAGAAATGAGGCTCCCAAAATACCTTACAATATAAACCTTCAGGGAAAGAGACCGTTTAAAAGATGGGGCTGGAAAAGGCCAACTCGCCTAATCTTTAATATACACAAGAACAAGAAGAAATCTTGCCTGATATCAACGTGGGTGAAACTTAAAGTGGAACTCTGTTAATGTCAAATTCATAGTATATAAAATTTCATTTGTATAGCAGCATGGGCCATGTAATGTTTGAAATGTTGAGGAATGCCATTAAACATTTCATAAGTGATATTTAATAGTTTCTAATGGTAGCAGTAGGAGATAGGTTGCGAGATAAAAGTTCAGGTCAACAGTAACCATGACAACTGTGCTGAACTTTATGTCATCAAATGGACTTCCTGTATGAGATAACTAGAAATAAAATCTTACTGTTTATCACGTAAATACCTAGGCAATAAATTCACTTGTGTAGCTCCAAAGTTAACAATGATCGCCGGTCAAGCCATTCTGTTAAATGGCGACGGAGAATATGTGAAGTATAGAGCTGATAAGCGAGAAACAATAAATAATGTTGAAAATGTAATATTACGTTCTCGTGTTTAGACTGCAATATTATCTACCAGCAAGTCTTTCCCGAAAAATGTGCTCTAGACTAATTCACCTAAAGGAAAACATGACTCGATTAACCCAACAGATAAACTCCCAAGCCATTATCAATGTCAAGCGCGAATAAGTTGAAGGTGCGTCGTGAACTGACATACGGACTACAGTCTTCTATGCTAATTAGAAAACTGACAATCGATGGGGGGGGGGGCAATGCGTCAATATTAGCCAGGAATATGTTGAGAAATAAGATGTGTGTATGGTGCCCATCAGATTAAATAGGCTCCCTGTTGCGTGGCACAGCGCGTATGCCTACGAATATACAAAGGGTGCCAAAAATGTATACACACTTCAAGCAAAGAAAAACTGTGTTAACATAATAAAACTGTTTTCACACAAACAGAAAATGATCAGCACTAATCATCTTAGACTTTAACAGTTACAACAGTTGCTCAAAATGCCCACCATCTGCGTCGATACACTTCTGAGTACGTTGAACTACTGATTGAGCAACGTTTGCGAAAGTGTCCTCAGCGATTGCAGCACATGTCGTTTCAATTTCTTCCGAAGTGCTGTCAGTGTACCTGGTTTCCTATACAACAATATACAACATCCTTAAGAGTTCTCCGTAGGTAGAAGTACAGTAGAGTTAGATTCGGAAAACGCGGTGGCAACTCAATCGAACCTCTTTGTCCTATCCAGAGCCTTGGAAGATTTTCGCATACATCTCGGTGATAATGTGGTGGTGCATCATCCTGTTGGAAGTAAAATTCATTTTCATGGAATGTATGAATGGTGGGTAACACGGATGTGCATATCATGTTCAGGTAACCTGGCCAGTTACTGGTCCTTTACAAAAGAATGGTCCAATTAGACCCCCTAGATGACAACCCACATCAAACATTAATCCTAGGTAAATTAACAGCCTTTTCCAAAATAACTGTTGTTTGCACACCAAAAGACACAGTTATGCCGTTTAACAGTTCCCTTCAACTTAAATTGTGCCTCATCGCACTAAACAACTTTTCCCTACGAAGGTCTCATCCTCTTGCATCATGTTCGGAAATCATTCACACCTCTCCGATTAGGGCCATCTTCATTTAATGTATGCAAAAACCTTGAGGTGAAAACTTTCAACTTTGCTGTTTTAATAATACGACGGGCGCTGGTTCTGCTAATCCCAGTCTCACGTGCACATTGCTGTGTAGATTTCTGCGGTGAGTGCTCAAAACGTTCCAAAACCATAGCTGAGTACCCGGGGCTTATTGCTGTGCGAGGTCTCCCAGATCTGCCCTTGTGAACATCGCATACGGTACCACGAATCTCGAATGCGTGCAATAGTTACTCGCGTTGACGGTTCTGTTCTGTACACACGTCTCCATTACCTTTGTACTTCAACAACATTCTCGGTTTTTCAATACCACTTCAAAATTGCTTTCCGCTGTTCAAAGGATAATCTTGGCTTCCTTTTGTTGTAGCAACGATAATGAATTACATGAATCACATCTGTTTACAGAACATACGATAGTATTGGCTTCACTAGTTCATTGTTGATTTATATGTCTCGTCTCAATGTTATCATAATGCATGTGTCACATTTATTTACAGAACATCATACGATATACTTGGCTTTCAAAGTGAACGCCTTAAAGGCCAGGGACCAGCATGGGAGAATGCCTGGTTTTTCTAGTGCACTCGTTGCAGTAACTTAAACCTTCATGGCAAAGCCTGGTTTCACGTGCATAAACCGTTAGTGGATATTATAATTTCTAAGGTTCTTTATCACACCCAAGAATGTGTGCGCGTTGGTCCGCCGTCCGCGCGGCGATTAAGGTGTAGGCAAGCGAGCGATGTATGCCCGTAGCCTCAGTGCCGTTGCGAACGAGCCTTGTTAAACTGATGACTTTATAAAATTTAAAATTTAGTAGATATTATGTGATTAGGGCATAAATGCAAAGCAGGTCTTTTAAAACGTCAGTTACTTGAGCAAGTATTGACAGTGGAAAAATACGATCTGTATTTGAATCAACAATAAGCAAATATTCATAGAAACTTGCCAAACATATATGATAAGAGTAAATAAATTCCAGAATATTTTGGTATAAAAGGAAATGAAATTACACAAGTTGGGCACTTAATGAACCCTTGAATAGGTCTAACTAATCCTGGAACTATGCAAACCCACAGTATGTCCGAACTAATACCTCATGGCTATTGGTGGTGCATATATATAAACTGCAAGTGCACTTAAATCTGGTTGCCTTGGAGAAATAGTGAAATTAGTTTGGCAAATGTAATGCCACACTCATCAGAATGCTCCTATGTGTGAAGGAAAAAGTTAGGAGAGTGGTGAAATTAATTACTGGACATGGTCAGTTTAGGAAATATCTCCGGGACTCTGCCAGGGAGAACCCACATGCGGACTTTGTGGCCAAATCTCGCGAGATTGCGAAGCACTTATTCTATGAATGTGAAGCCCCGGAGAGAAGGAGATCATCATACCCCAATATGGATGTTCCCCTTATAGGAAACAAGGTTCTGGATCTCATCAAGAACAAAGAATATGGAACCCTATAAGGGACTTGGGGGTTGGCACAAAGAGCCTATGGCTGAAGTGCGGGAGTTCTCCAAAAGTACCCTCTCCTATACTACCACTTGGCAAACATATCTATAAGCTTCAATTTCTCTTTTCTCCATAATACATCATGTAACATCATGTATGAATAAACGTGATATGAGTTACGGCACACGTGTCAGTAAATGAAATCCGGCAACTTTATGACTGCACTTGAAGTACTCGTGAATGTTTATTTGGAAAAATGCAGCATTCTTCAGTTGCCCAGCAAGGCTGCATAATATTGTCCGTTAATGTTTTTGCCTTTTTCATGAGTACAACATTCTCCCCCCCAAAAAGTGGTCAATCACCATCACCTTCCCCGCTGATGGAACACTTTTGACCTTCTTCGGAACACTGTTGGCCCTGGTGGTCTAGTGATAATCATACTTGCCTGGTACACCCAAGATCATGTATTCACTCCCGGCCAGGACCGATGGATTTTTTCGGGCGTAAAAATCCTAAGTATGGCTTCCTTCGGAAGGGAAGTAAAGCCGTGGGTCCCGTATCGACATTTACGGCACGATAAAGAACCTCAAGCCTGAAAGAAGAGGCCTCTGAGCAAAATTTGTCGGCCGTTTCATGCTCTGAATTGAATAGGATGCTGATGACCTGAGATGGTAAAGAGCGCCCGTAAATTAAACAAAGCAATTAATCGGAGCACTTTCCCTCCTTTCACCCTCTTGAACCGCTCCTTCATCGTCATCATATCTGCAGCAGAAACTCAGTTGACGGTTTTTAAGCACTCCTGTGAACTGTTCATTTGCATCAAGCTGGGAGCATTTTCTTAGGCAAAAGTTCTTGCAAGAAGTTGCAAACGTAATATACAGAGATCTTTGCAAGTTCACGTCCTAAATGTTCATCATTAATTGCAGAACGACCGCGTTTAAATACAGCAATTCATTTCTTCGCTACAGAAAACAATGGTAAAGGCTTAAAGTTGAATTCACTTTCTTTTTTTACAGGTTGGGGTTAAACCTTTTAAAACTGCGTTGCATTCAGTTCAAATATTTTTCGTAAAACAGTTTATTTCGCATACAGCAACTACACAAATGAAACCCGTGTTTCAAATGTAACAATATGCCATCTAAAGGAGAATATTTAAAACCTATCTTTGCTATTTGAGTCTACAGTATGGTTATTTGAGTTATGGGCCGACAGAACGCAGCTGCGTACTGAAAGTTCTTTCAACAGTGGCTATGCGTTCGTAAGTTACTCTGTGCTTTTATTGTGTGTAAATCGTGTGCTAGTTGTTCTTTGTTATAGCTATGCCACTATATAACTATAGTCCTGTAGTACGTTTTATGTAAAAACGTGAAAATGGACCCTTGCAGAGAAGAGATAGTTCGATTCGCAAGAAAATAGCCTGCCAATAGTGTTCAGGTAGAGAAATGTTCGCAAACTTGTTCAAACGAGAAACAGAATCTCTTAATGACAAGAAACTGTTTTCTTAAGGAAGTAAAGTTACATGAAATAAAGGAATTTCCTGTGATGCCGCCATGTATTTTGGACATTTCTTATAACACAGGTTAATTCTTATTACCATTTTTGTGCGTAGTAAATTTTATGCCTTAGATAAAAATATATTTAAAAAATACTAACTTCACGCGGCGACTCTATCCTCCTATTTCTCGTTGAGGTAGCTGGTTGCCCCAGTAAGAAGCCGCGCTTAGGCCACCCATACTTTAAATAACTCCGTTGTATAAGCGACATCTCTGTGTCGGGCCAGGAAATTTTCGAACGGTCCTGATATTGTTTCAAAAATATTGTGGTTCACGAAGACACCGGTCTGAGCATCAAATACACAACAATTTATAAATAAAGTTCAACCACATTACTTTATTGTTAATTTTTCAATATTTAATTCTTTACACGATAGAAATACCTTTAAAGAATTGTTGCCGTTTTTAACAATATACAGTTAAACCTTTCTCCGGTGTGGTTCAATAAAAACTGTCCTTGCCCAATTTAACGAGGGGTTCATTATACAGCGAAGTAGGTTTTCATTGTATAATATAAAGGAAATAATACACATTATTGTTCAATAAAGTAAAATAAAAGTTACTAACTATTCTTAATTACATTGAAACTGCACACAGAATATGAGTAAAACTTTTCACTACACCTTAACAGTACCTGAGGACCGCTTTGCTTATTTTAGGCATGCAATTGTTTGCTTCAATGCTATGTATGAGAAATAGGTAACGATTTTACATTTTGTAAAGAGTTGAGGAAGGCAAAAGAGAGTAAAAGTTAAAGAAAACCCCACCTTTTCATTCATTCTACTGTGCTTAATGTGAGTCAATGCAAAGCATAGAGATAAATGTCACCCAAGCTCAGACATAGAGCAAAAAGCCAGTTAGGGAAAAACCCATCCGTTCGGTGTTAAAGTATTGTGTACCTGTTAATGACGCATTTAAAGATTTAGAGATAAATGCCAATTAGAACAACAGAAAAAGAAATTGTCTTAGTTATGGCCATAAGGGATGTCCAGGTTCCAAAGTTTAAGGGCATCCAACATACTGGATATGTTGAAGCATATAAATTTGTCCGGTTCCAAGTTAACACGCATAAGTGCCCAAATACAGAGGCTTGATTTATAGATGTTGTGTAGCTGAACACAAGCTTTAAGTAAACATTTTATAATATATTGCTTCAACAATGCGATATGAAATGTAATTTAAGCATTTACGTTTCTTTATATTTCTGTAGTTTCCGTTCTCTCATTAACGTGTCAAACATTAACATGTTTTAAAGCATTAACACAGTCAAGCTAAAATAGAAGACAAGCAATACTGAAATGGATATGTCAAATAGTTTAATGATGCGTCTAACACTACAACATTACTTGCCAATTTTAAACGTGACTTGTCTACTTGGAGGAAATGCTTTCCCTGGGTAACTCATCATTGTGGGGTCTGATGCTGTTTATAATGCTGCCTACAGAATACTTAAAAAGACTCACCTTACTATGTTGGGATGCTCATACTGGTCCAGCTGTTTGAGTAGAGCGATCTCGCGCAGTGTAGACATCGGTATCCCATTATCTGTAAGCGACACCCGCACTTTTTTGAGAGCCACTATCTGTCCGTTGTTGGATAGGTCCCGAGACTTATATACCGTCCCATAAGCTCCTAGAACACATTGAAGACATTTGTTATTTCTTATGTACTTAAACATCATTTTATGTAAAAACAAATAGCGTTAGAATTGATAACTCTGGCAAACTTCAAGAAATGGGAGAAAATTTTTTGTAAGCGGCATGTGCTTCTTGTGTAGGTTTTGATCAAATTTTCAAGCAGATGTAACGCGCAGTTCTTTCTTGGCACCTGGTGTGACACAAAATGAATGAATTTTGTTTAACGCCCGTTTTTACTAGAGTTTAGAGTACCTCCCGGCATTTCCCATTTATGACTGACGAAAACTGGAAAAAACCTCAGTCAGGGAGGGATTCGAAACCCAAACCTCCGACTCACGAGTCCGCGCCTTAGCGACCTCGGCCACCCGCGGCGGTTTAGTGTAACACGTTTCGTAGAAATGGATGAAGACGAGTATGGTGCAGTGATGAAAAATTTTTATTTACAACAGTGGACAGCTGAAAGGACTGCACCAGCATCTGCACATTTCCGATCCAGGTTTCTTGCGATAAAATTCATAGTATCGTGATAGAAGACCGCCGCATCTGTGAGATAGCTAATAGTTAATATGAATGGGTACTAATACCCCGCTCATGAAGGAGTTACGTACACTTACATGTCCACTAAAAGCTTGAAAGCCTGCAAAGTATTAGATATCATTGGAAAAATAAAAAACAAAAAGCAATACCACCGTAAGATTTTTTTTTTTTTTTTTTTTTTTTTTTTTTTTTTTTTTTTTTAAATTACGGACGCTCTTTAACATCTCAGATCATCAGCGTCCCATACAAATCATGGCATGAAATGGCCGGTAAATTTTCTCAGAGGCCTATTCTTTCACGCTTGAGGTTCTTTTTTGTGCCGTAAATGTACGACACACGACCCACGGCTTTCCTTCCCTTCCGAAAGAAGCCATACTTAGGATTTTACGCCGAAAAAAAATCCATCGACCCTAGCCGAGGATCGAACCCGCGTTCTAGGGTTTAGGAGGCAAGTATGGTTACCACTACACCACCAAGACCGACTAGCACTTTAACAGAAAACTTTCAATTCATTAGACACTAATTTCTCATTTATTTCAAGTAACGGAGTATATGAAACTTTGTGACATCTTTTCCAGGTTTTCATCATTCAACTTATTTATCTCTCCTCTCCGTAAAAATAAACGCATGCAGAAAAAACATTATTTCTACATTACAGAAATGAGGGGACAAAACTTGCAATATAATAATACCACAGTACATGCCGTTTCAATTTCTTCCCGAAGTGCTGCCAGTGTAGCTGGTTTTCTACGATATACAACTTCCTTAAGAGTTCCCCACAGGTAGGATTGCAACGGGCTTAGATCCGGAGAACGCGGTGGAAACTCAATCGGACCTCTTCATCCTTTCATCCTTTCACTGCCTTGGACGATTGCCATCAAGGTATGCACGCACACCTCGGTGGTAATGTGGTGGTGCACCATCCTGTTGGAAATAAAGTTCCTCATTTCCATAGTGTATGAATGGCGGATAGGACGGATGTGCGTATCATGTTCAGGTACACTGGGCCAGTCATTGTGCCTTCAAAAACGAATGGTTTAATTAAACCCCTAGATAACAACCCGCACCAAACATTAATTCCAGGTAAATTAAAAGTCTTTTCAAAATAACATGTGCATTGTTCGCACACCAGTAGACACAGTTATGCCGGTTAACAGTTTCGTTCAATTTAAATTGTGCCTCATCGGACCAAACAACTTTCCCTGTGATCCTCTTGCACCAAGTTCTGAAACCACTCACGGTGCTACATTCTCCGATCAGGGTCATCTTCATTTAATGCATGCAAAAGTCTTGGGATGAAAACTTTCAACTTTGCTGTTTTAATAATACGATGCTGCTGTGCGAGGTCTCCCAGATCTGCCCTTGTGAACTTCGCATACTGTACCATGAGTCTCAAATTTGTCTCGAATGTGAGCAATTGTTACTCGCGTTGGCGGTTGTGTTTTGTTCACACGTCTCCATTACCTTTGAACTTCAACAACATTCTCGGTTTTCCAATATTACTTGAAAATTGTTTTCCGCTGTTCAAACGATAATCTTGGCTCCATTTTGTTGTAGCAACAAAACGTGAGTCACTTCTGTTTACAGAATGCCATACGATAATCTTGGCTTCATTTGTTCATTGGATTTACCTGTCACGTAGCAACGCTATCATAAAATATGTGAGTCACATCTGTTTACAGAACATTATACTACACATTACTGTTGTTTTTCGGTCCAACTTTGAAATACATTGCATAGATGTCTACTGTGAAAGTGTGTATACATTTTTTGGCACTCTCGGTATTTACCCACGAAGAAAAGGTAAATGTTCACGAAATACATAATTAGGAATATATTACATATTTTTAGATATTTTGTGTATTGCATTTTACACCATATTACGTAATTTTACATGTTTTAACATCGTTGCATTGCTCATCGTTACATTAAAAATGAAGTTACAGGTGTTGTTGACTTCTTTCTAACATTTTTCGTTCTTGTTCTCAGAACGCATCAGAACTTGTAACAGTCAAGTGTTAACTGCAATATTTAGAATCAATCAAGTATGGGAAAATCTTATTTCGAATGTCGTTAAGTAGACCTCTTAGAAAAAATCAGAGCTGCTATGGGTGATAGTATAATTGAATCACTGCTGATGAGACAACAGATACTTAGGTGTTTCATCACGAGTCTATTTGTGGGCAAGTTGGATTTTGAATTTACATTCAAATCCTGTTTGATATCTTGGAAATCTTTGGAGGAAATGAATAGTTGAAAAATTGCACTTTGCACTACATATTAATAAAGGACTAGGCCTGCTAAAGTTATAGAAGAGAGGATCTACATGTTAAAAAGCAGCGAAATCATGTAATGCACTTTATGCATTTTACTTGCCTGTGCAACAAGTGGCAGAGATAGATCGCTCAGATCACCTTCATACATCACATGTCATTTCAGTAGGCACAAATAGACTTGCTAAGTCGAGCGATCTTTCTGTGTGCATAAAGCGATAATGTCAAGACAAAAGACAGCGTATAACCAGCGTATAACTTATTGATTGCGGGTACAAATTTCTCAGTCTGGCCAGCTGTAACGTACAAAAATGGAAAAAGAAATGTAATCATATACTAACTT
This sequence comes from Metallyticus violacea, assembly GCA_030762175.1. Lineage (NCBI taxonomy): Eukaryota > Metazoa > Arthropoda > Insecta > Mantodea > Metallyticidae > Metallyticus > Metallyticus violacea. Next base: position 3,550,552 of record CM060841.1, on the reverse strand, counting down.
TTTGGCTACATATTTCCCAATATATCACATAAAATCCCGGCTCTAGTGATTAAACTTTGAGAAACACTCCAAGTATTTTCCACACCAACTTGCCACCATCCTGATTTCAGAGTTCTAACTGCACGGTGTGCTTAATAAGTTTAATTCTTAATTCAATCCTAAATTTTTAATTTATTTTTATTAAACGTGTTTGTAAATAATGCTTGAATATAAAAACAAGAATACAAAGCAATTGGTTTGCAAACTGCTAACAATGTGCAGTTCCAGTGTCGATTTGGAATCAATGGTACTGCCGAGAAGTGGTTATTAAAATAGTCCGATCTTCAACTGAATTTATTTCGGTGCTGTCACGCCCAATTCCTGTTTCGCCAGAAATTGAGTTTATTTTCTCTCTCACACCTAGTAAAGCGTATCTAACCAACTTGCTACTATGGATTCCGTGTATTCTTTTAAATCATATGCTGAAAACCGTAAAATTTTTGAAAATTTGGCATATTTACCTTACTTAATGTCAACAATGGGTTCATTATTTAAGTTTTGTTTTATCTATAAGTAATTATGCATTGTTGTATGCAACAGAGCTAAACATTTTCTTCCATTGTTGTGATAATGCTGCCTTTATTGTTGGTTTTAATGTAGTAGCCAATTACGTGTGTTTAAGGGGAGTATGAAAGGCCTATCCTTGTAATGTTAAATTAACCAACCTCAGTTCCATTTTCTCAAAGACTGTTAAAGCTAATAAACTTTTTAATTTTTACAGCATACAGCATAAATAAAATTTGCTGATATATTTTCTGTACTATAACATGATTTGAAGTAAATTATAAATGATGTTCAATTATTTGTTTGTTTCCATTTTTTCCCCGTTGTCACATTTTGTCCTAGCTCTATCATAATACATCCACAGCATCACACTAATATAATGAATAAGTAGTGAAAGTTTCAAAGTGAGAGCGTATACAGATTCTAAAAATAGGAAATTTATGGGAAAAATAAATGTAATTTTTCTATAACTGCAGCGAAAAAATGGTTTTACAGACAAACTAACATTTTTGAGGGAAACACCAGCTTAAACCAGCTTAATGTAAAACAACAAAAGGATGTCATGGAAACAAACGCTGCCAATTTATGAAAGACAACTTTTTCTATCATTCAATAAATCTACAAACTTATAGAGCAAATAATTCCTGAGATATAGAATTTTAATTGAACAAGTGCTCGCGGGGGAAAAAATGGGGGGAGCTTCTGCAATGATAATTAAAATTTTATTAAAATATTTATAACTAAGGAACATTAATGAAAATCATTAAACAGAAATTTCCAAATATTAAAGTGGCACAAAAAACAAAAATATTGTGACCCCCCCCCCCTTTTCATGCAAATGCATGCATAATGATTTTAAGAGAAATCTTACTGCCAACAATTGTTAAGCAGTTTGTATTACCAATAATTGCATTTTGCAGGATGACTTCGCATCATGTCATCATCAAGAAAAGTGAATACCATGCTTAAACACTATTAATTTTACTAAATTCATGTTTCACCCATATAATTCTTAAGAAAGATGCCAAAACGTTATGCTATAGGTTGGAAGTTTTCTTCAAGAACAAGGAATTTCCACCCTCACATGGCCAGGGAACAGCCCAGATCTCAACCCCATTGAGAACTGTTGGAAGATGATTGGCAATGCTGTAGCAAAGAAAAATCCAAGAAATAAGAAAGACCTGGTGTGATTTAGTGACATTTCTCCTAACGAAGTCAAAAAGTTAATACTTTCAATTCCAGATGATGTGATGCCCTAATAAAAGCTCGGGGAGGCAACACAAAGTATTGATTGATGAGAAGGACTTATTTTATGTGTATAAAAGACTCTCTTAGTATAATTATTAAACTCATCAGGTGTATGCTATAAATTTTGACATTTTGTTCAGTTCTAGATGAGTATAAAGTGAAAAAGTATATATTTTGTAGGGTAACAAAAAGAACGGGATATATACACACCATGTCTCCGGATGCAGTTCTAGTTCCCTAATCTGTAACTTCCTCACAATCCCTCTTCCAGCGTAGGAACCACATTCCTGGAAACGTAACCCTGCCACACCCACCAACCCCTGGTTATTTAGGAAGTGCTCTTCACCCCAGCATTTCCTAGAAGAGAGGCACAAAGGCAAATACATTGACAGTGGAATGTCACGAAAGTGAAGTGGTTTCCTTTTAGAAGAAAGTGCCGCTAACTTAGTCAACATGAAGATTTGTGCCGCATTCCTTCCAGAAGGGAATGATGTTTACAAAGAGGGTTCGGATGTTTTATCATTTGTGTAGATAAATCGGGTAGGAAGAGAAAGACGAATCAAGTTGCAGTAGGGCGTTAAAAGACATACAGTTCCCAAAAAAAGGAATTCGGTCCTGGTGGTGTAGTGGTTACCATACTTGCCTCCTAAGCCCAAGATCGCGGGTTCAATCCCGGTCAGGATCGATGGATTTTTTTAGGGTGTAAAAATCCTAAGTATGGCTTCCTTCGGAATGGAAGTAAAGCCGTGGGTCCCATGTCGTACATTTACGGCACGAAAAAGAACCTCAAGCCTGAAAGAAGATGCCTCCGAGCAAAATTTGTCGGCCGTTTCACGCCCTGAATTGAATGGGACGCTGATGACCTGAGATGTTAAAGAGCATCCGTAAATAAACAAAACAAAAAAAAAATCAATCAAAGAATGAAACTGAATTATATATAATCTTCTAATGAAATATACGATTTTTAAAAACGGTATATATACACACAACACGTAATTTAATTTTATTTATTTTTGTGCCTAAAGTAATATCAAAATTATTTTCCAAAGTCGTCAAAAGTTATACAGTAAAGAATAGTTTTTGGGATAGTGAATTTCATCATGCTGTGTAAAACCGTAACATTTTTCTGTGCAGTAAATGTACGTTATAAGAAACTGCATTTAACATGGTTGTGAGAGTTGTTGGACGTGATAAGCCCATGAAAAGGCTTTCAAGGAAATGGGTAGTAAGATGATATTCTCCACAACACAGAGAATGGATTAAATACATGAATAATTTGGTTGGGTGATGAGGTTTTGAGCTTGCTATCGAAGACGATAAGTACGTTAAGGTGAACGAATCCATTGTTTATACTTTCTAACAGAGTCTTGCAAAGATATTATTTTAAAATGCTGCTCAAAAAGGTCAAAGAAAACTATTTATTTATTTATTTCGTGAGATGTTTTTAAAAACAAAGCCCGTCTCAGCAAACTTTACCTTAGTAAGTAGTTGTTTTTTGTTCATTTTTAAAATTTGTATCACAATTTTGAGGTATAAAAACTTTTGTCATTATATGCTTTTTGAACAAGGCCATTTGTCTCCCTTATATGATTCTTTCCTTACTTTTTTTTACGTGTATTGTTAAGAAGAAATATTGGATTCAAATAGGAATTCTATGAGTTTAATTATTAATGTGATAGTATTTAAAAAGTAAATATGCAAGCTTAAAATGAATTACCGGGGTATGTTCATTTGTAAGCAATTTATAAGTTAGTAGAGAATTAGATGAAATATTAGTATGTCTTCCGCATTCTTACACACAGCTAAACCCGCAGATACAACAAGACGGTTCAGAAAATTAATTCCTTGCTCATATTTAGCAGTTTAGTTATGTAAAACGACAAATGGCTTGTTCATCTTTTACTAATTCTTGCTGATTTACGCTTTATATCATAAAAAGATAAACCTTATGATTAGCAATTAATCATCTATGATCAATAAATAGCAAAATGCTCCAAGAATGAGTTTAAGGGGGAAAGTAATGTCTAGAATACGCGTACTCTTTTATAAAAATAACAAACTTTTCATGCATAAGGAGTATTTATTGTCAATGTTGTAAACTGTTCCAACAAATATCGTATGTACAAGCGGTTTTATTTATTTATTTTTTAAATGGTGTTTTTACTACTGAGGCAGCACAGGCGATAAACACAGATGATACATGAGATAAAATGATATATTGGGAAACGATTTTTTTAAGAAAGGAAACATTCCAGGCCTAAGTATAGGGTACATTCCCGGCATTTGCCATTTATGAGGACTGAGGAAAATCTGGAAAAAACCTCAGTCAGGGAGAACGGTCTTGGTGGGATTCGAACCCCAGATCTTTCGCTCACGAGTCCGTTCCTTAACGATCTTGGCACCCATGGCGATGCTTCTGGGAAAAGAGAGAGAGAGACATTTCTCTTGTTATCATGAAAACTGATATTTGACTTGAAATGTTCCTACGCTTATAAAATCGCGGACAGTAGCGGATGTGGTGTAAAGCTGGAATTTCCGCATGGTTCTGAAGAGCAGGTATGAAACAGAATGTTTGGGGAAAGTGGTAGGGGACCTACAAGCAAAACAGTTACATAGGCATGTGGTCAATTTTGCTAACTTTATAATATACTCTTATCATCCTGTCCTGATTTAATACTTTCAGATTTCTATTTCTTTGGATCGTTTTAATATTTATATTCCACAGGTATCATCATCGCAGTGGTTTTGCAAGTGGTTTCAAGATTTCAGGTTACTGATAAAAATAATACACAAATGAATTTTTAGGCAGCCCTTGCAAAGTTATTTCTCTAAGAACAAAATCCGTTACTCTCAGCGAAAGAATTTTTAAAATGGAATACAAAACACATGGAATTTCGAGCTATTTAGCATACGAAGTTTAAAAGAACTTGATAGGTGAGATCTGCGGCATAATTTAAAAACCTGAATCTGCAAGCATGCCTCCAAACTGCTCGTTTGCCCTTGAAATGGTTAACTTGGTCATCATGATAATTATCTTGCAAATATTGCAACTTTTTGACGGTCAAGATTTTTAAGTACTTCGCCACTACTATTGCATTGTGGTGTGCACTATCCATTCCTTTTTATTACAATCTCACTAAACTTTATTTCAATCGTAGGGCATTTCGTTTATTTGAACGGAGAGAAAGTTTTATACTAATTATAGTTTTAAAACGGCACTTTTTCATTAAAGTACCGAACGAAAAGTATATAATTTAGATGATGTTATCACTTACTAGTTTTTTACGTCACTGCTAACTACTTACCAACTCTACGGTCATGGATAATTTAGTCCGTCCTGGTGGAGTAGTGGTGACCATACTTGCCTTCTAAACCCAAGATCCCGGGTTCAATCCCGGCCAGGATCGATGGATTTGGATTTTTTCGGATGTAAAAATCCTAAGTATGGCTTTCTTCGGAAGGAAAGTAAAGCCGTGGGTCCCACGTTGTACATTTGCGGCACGAAAAAGAACCTTAAGCCTGAAAGAGAGGCCTCCGAGCAAAATTTGTCAGCTGTTTCACGCCCTGAATTGAATGGGACGCCTGATGACTTGAGATGTTAAACAAACTCACACTCACGTGGATAATTTAGGTTTGCGAATAAATAGTTCAAGGATTTGAGATGACATTAGCTTTATTTTTCATAGCAATTGGCAGGCGTGTAGTGCTTAATTCACACGTTTCTGCTATCGCAGGCATTTTATGGTAGTGACGTTATAAGTAGGTGACGTGATGTCATTAGGAGGTAGTTTTATATGTCATAGCTATTTTGCTGGCTTTGGTTTATTGTCATTATATCAACTGATCCTTACAGTATATAGATATTGATGTAAAACTAAATCTGGGTACATTGGTCTCCAAGAGAAACGACCTACTTGAGGTATTAAGATTGATAGCACTTAGTACACTTAACAACTATTATCCAACTAATACATTGTGTGGGTACCGCCACGGGTGGCCGAGGTCGTTAAGGCGCGCACTCGTGAGCGGGAGATCTGGGGTTCGAATCATGCCAGGATCATCCTCCCTGACCGAGTGTTTTCCCAGATTTTCCTCAGTCATAAATTACAAATGTAACATAAACTTAGGCCTGGAACCTTTTCTTCCTTAAAAAATCCTTTCCCAATATATCATTTCATCTCATCTCATGTATCATCAGTGTTCACCGCCTGTGATGCCTCAACAGTAAAAACGGGCGTTAAACACTACTTCAAAAAAAAAAAAAAAAATGGTGCAGAGTGTATACAGATGGATCTCTTAAAAATGGAGAAGCAGCTTTGGAATACACTGTGAGGAATATTCTCAATATACACCTTTGGGACAGTATGCTAACAATTTTGATGGTGAAATAATGGACATTACAGCAGTTTTACAAAATCTACTGTATAAATCTAAAATAAATAAAATCACTGTTACCTTAAGTGACTATACAGCAGCACTACAAAGCATAATCAATTACAGTTACCCACTGACATACACTATAAATGAAATAAGAAAAATATATCATACAATCCAGATCAGAAATACAGAAATAGTCTTAGAAAGGATCCCGAGTCACGTGGGATTGAAGGGGAAATTGCCGATACTTTAGCATAAAAAAGGAGCCACCATAAAATTAAAACCACCTTTTGAACTAGAACTTCCCTCCAAATTGAAACTTGAAGATTAATATCTAAACAAGAACAACAAAATATCAAACAAAAATTTAAAAGGAAAACCATATGAAAGTGTAAAGACTTTCAAACATCTTTTATTGAAACCAAGAAAAATTGGAATTGCCCAATTCTACTTAATTGTTGGGCATGATTGCCTGTCAGAAAATCTCTTTAGGATGAAATTAATCAAGAACAGCCACTGCCCACTGTGTAACGACGTGAATACCAGCCTAAACAAAAGAACATCAACTGAAATGCAGTCAACTTAATAGCAACAAACAAATGATCAACGATTTGGAATTATAAATATCAGCAAATGGCTATTAGCAGCCAGCTAACCTTGCACAAGTGTGGCGTTTTTAGAAGAAAACTGCCCTAAGGGACAGTATGTAATAGTTTGTCCTTGGACATATTGGCGAAGTTATGGTAAGGAATGTTAAACGAAAAGTAATCAATCATATGAACTGAGTGTTCCGGGCTGTAAGGCCGTGATCTACCTTCATCTTCGCAGACGTTTCGTCCTCGACTGCAGGGACATCTTCAGTGGTGTGCTCGACGCGATCTTCTTAGAGACGTGAGTAGTATATATCCCTCCTCGCGTGATTTTTATATCAAATTGATATCAAAAGGGGTGGGGGGTGATATCAAAAGTGGTGGGAGGTGGGGGTGGGAGGTGGGGGTGGTGGTGGTGGGAGGTGGTGGTGGTGGGAGGTGGTGGTGGTGGTGGTGGTGGTGGGGGTGGTGGTGGTGGGGGTGGTGGTGGTGGTGTGGGTGTTGTGGGGGTGGGGTGTTGATATCAAAATCTCAATTTGAATTGATATCAAAATTTCTGTTTGATTAAGCGATAGGAAAATCTCTGTTTGATCGAGTGTTGGATTTAAATCTCCCGAAAAAAGTGTGTGTGATCAATTAATTACGTTGTAAAAAAATGGAGAGCCCTTCCGCCACTGCGTTGGCAGTTCGCCACTGCTCGCTCCCCCCACCGCTCGCTTTCGCCGCCCGCCTCGCTTTGTTCGCCGCCCGCCTTGTGTCCCTCGCTTTGTTCGCCGCCCGCACAATGCTTTTGCGTGAATTCGGTCTTCAATGGGTGGTTTCTTATTCGTTTGTATATATTCTTTTTAACAAAAACTCTGTATTTTCTCACACAGGGTTAGAAAAGTCAAAAACAATATGTGTGGGTTTTTCTTTACAGAGCCAAACTAAAAATAACACGTTGGCTCGCTCTGTACACCACACAATGCTTTTTGTTCCCTCACATGGTAGTTGTCACGGTGTTTTCAAAAGTCGAAAACAATATGTGGGTATTTTAAAAGTTTCTTTTTCACGTTGCTTTTTCTCTGTATTTCTAAAAAGCTATTATTTTCACAAGGAAACAAAAAACATTCTTCTAAAATCCTATCTTCAGAGACATTTAAAAGTTCTTTCTTTCGGGGGAAAAGACATTGTTAATAAAAGTTCTTTCACATCGACATGGGTGGTTTCTTATTCGTTTGTATATATTCTTTTTAACAAAAACTCTGTGTTTTCTCACACAGGGTTAGAAAAGTCAAAAACAATATGTGAGGGTTTTTCTTTACAGAGCCAACTAAAAGTTTCTTTTTCTGTATTTCCATGCTTTGTTCACGCGTGTTTATAAAAGAATTCGGAGGCCATCTTTTCTTCTTCTAAAAAACCGAGTCAATGGATTGTTTCTTATTCGTTTGTATATATTCTTTTTAACTTGTATATATTCTTTTTAACTAAAACTCTGTATTTTCTCACACAGGGTTAGAAAAGTCAAAAACAATATGTGTGGGTTTTTCTTTACAGAGCCAACTAAAAGTTTTCTTACTAACACACAGTGACAGAAAAAAAGTCAAAAACAAGGGGATTCTTTTTTCTTCTTCTAGCAAACTCACACCGCGTACCCGATGGAAGATTAAAAAAACCTTCCCCCACCATTTGTACGACGATTGGCTGTAGGGTTATGCATGCGCAGTAGAAACCTCACCTTCTCATTGGTTGTGGGCGTGGTCTTTGTTGTCTATTGGGTGTGGGCGTTATCTTTTGTTGTCTATAAAAGTTCAATCGCGACGAAAGATGCTTATATCACGTGGTAATCATGTCTGCCAAGGTTGTCAACTACGGAGACGAATCTTCTGCCGATCAATCTTCTACAAACACTTCCATCAGTGACCAGGGGCCCGAGTCTTCGAGGAATAACGGAAACTCCGGTACTGGGAGTCTAGTTGAAGGGTTCACGTCGGTTTTAGAACAGTTCGTCAACAAAAAGAAAAGTTGTGATCATCGCAAGAGAACACGTTATGGGGGCAAGCTCACTCTTAAGAGAACACGTGGCTTCTCGGGCGGTGTGGCCAGCAAAAGTGATCAGACCGGAAACGGTGAACCATACCGTCCTGCTGCTTCGTCTTCTACCGGAGCTGCCTCGCCTTCTACCGGAGCTGCTTCGCCTTCTACCGGAGCTGCTTCGTCTTCTACCGGAGCTGGCTCGCCTTCTACCGGAGCTGCTTCGTCTTCTACCGGAACTGCTTCGTCTTCTACCGGAGCTGGCTCGCCTTCTACCGGAAATGGTGTACCACCTTCTCTTGTTGACAGCATTGTGCCACAGGTAAGTGCAACCTTGCAACCATCTTTCGAAATTATTAACCATAGCCAGAGGGCAACTAAAAAATTTTATTCTGGGTACTCTGAAACTGAAATTATGGTGAGTTCGATGCCTAAAGATGCAGATCCTGACCAATGGGTTTCCAAAGTGTTTCATGATTATTTATCATTTGTTGATGACAATCTGCTAAAAAACCAACCAGGGTTCGTAGGAATAACCGTTCATGATACCAAAAATCCTGCTAGACCTTTTAACATGAGTGTACGTAGGTTTGATCAGGTAAACCCCGAGGCCGTATTGAAATCAATGGAGAAAATAATGCAAAGTAACAAAGAATTTTTGTTGGGAGGGGCAATCAAAATTTCGTGTATTTGGACAAATGAAATATCAGGTTCATGTTACAAACGCTGCGACGACTGTAGTAAAAACAAAGGTATTATAGAAATTAAAAACAAAGACAATCTTTGTCTACCTAGAGCCATCGCAGTGTGCAAATCCAAAATTGACGGGGATGTTCATTATGGTTCTATTACGCGATATGACCGTCTGCAAAAACAAAAAGCTGTAGAGTTGTGTGAGAAAATAGGCAAAACCGATGGCCCGTTTACACTTGACGACGTGAAACTCTTTGAAATAGCGCTAAAGGAGTATCCTATCACTGTTTTTGGTGGTCATAATGGTAAAAATGTCCTCTACAAGTCGGAAATTAACACCGATAAACACATCGACGTAATATTCCACGACAGCCATTTTAATGCAATTGTAAACCTACACGGGGCATTCAAATGTAAGTGGTATTGCCGACATTGTAATTTTCCCTCACTTAATAAAAAAGAAACTCACAGGTGTGATCTAAACTGTGTCAAGTGTCGACAGAGGTGTCCAACATCATTTGATAGGTATGTGAAATGCGATTCATGTCATCGCGATTTCAACGGGGAGACCTGTTTTAATAATCATTTGATTAAGGGGAAATATTACCCTAAATCCATGTCAGTATGCGACGTGGAAAAAGTATGCCCGTTGTGTAACAAACTTGTGAATATGAGGCTTAGGAAAACTCCTCACCAGTGCGGAGAAATTTATTGTGTTACTTGTAAGGTCCATGTGAATGCCAACCACGAGTGCTACATTCGGCCGTACAATTCACCAAATTTGCGAAAGAATTTCGTGTTCATGTTCATAGATTTCGAGTGTACTCAGAACACGCTTTATTCCACAGACGTGTTTGAACACATTCCTAATCTATGTATAATGCATAAAAGTTGTGGTCTGTGTGTGGACAAGTCTCATAAGATGCCCTATTGTACACAGTGTGGTGTTAAAGAATGGGTATTCGACAAGGAGCCTGTAAAAGAATTGTTTGACCACATCACACAACCAGGGTTCGAATCCCGTGACATTATTGTCATAGCACACAACTTGAGGTCGTATGATGGCCAGTTTTTGTTAAAACACATGGTGGGCACCCTAAATTGGGACCCCGAACTGATTATGAATGGAAGCAAAATTTACAGAATGAAGTATAAGAGTGTAACTTTTCTAGACTCTTTGAATTTCATTCCTATGCCACTGTCTCACTTTTCAAAAACCTTTCAACTGCCTGAATGTAAAGGTTATTTTCCTTACCTGTTCAACACCAAGGAAAACGAAAAGTATGTTGGTCCTGTACCAGAGCAAAAATATTACTGCCCAGATGGCATGAGTGTTGATGACCGCAAGACTTTCGAGCAGTGGCATAATGAAAAGTTGTCCTCAAATTATGTCTTTGACATGAAAAAAGAAATGGTTACTTACTGTAAAACTGACGTTTATCTCTTGAGTCAAGGTGTTTCCAAATTTAGGAAACAATTTATTGACGAGAACGGTATTGACCCGTTTAGAGAATGCGTCACCATAGCTCAGGCATGCATGAATGTATATAGGAAACGGTTCATGCCAAGAAATAAAATACCACTTATTCCCGCAGGAGGATACCGTTTAGCTGATAAGCAATCGCGGGTAGCGTGTATCTGGCTGTCTTGGTTGGAACAGCAGCAATCAACCATCATACAGCATGCTTATCGGTGTCGGGAAATTAAAGTTTTAGGGCATAAAGTGGACGGGTACAAAGAAGAAGGGAAATGTGTCTATTTCTTTCATGGATGCTTCTACCACGGTTGCACACGTTGTTACCCGAATAGGAATTCAAGGTTATACAACACTGGCAACCAGACCATGAGTTCCAGATACGAGGACACCGTGAAGGTCACGAAGATGATGAGGCATGCTGGGTATAACGTGACCGAGATGTGGGAGTGTGAGTTCAATGGTTTGATTAAGACCAATAGGGTTTTGGCTGAATTTGTCAAAAGTTTTCCCTACCCCGAACCTCTCAATCCACGAGATGCCTTCTTTGGTGGACGTACAAATTGTACGAAAACCTACTGCGAAGCCTCTGGAGATATGAAAATGTTTTACTATGATGTGTGCAGTTTGTACCCGTTCGTAAATAAGACCAAGGCTTACCCTGTTGGACACCCAAAAATTCATGTGAATAATTTACCAAATTTGCAAGATGTTGAGGGCGGTATTGTAAAGTGTAAAATTCTTCCCCCAGAAAGACTGTACCACCCCGTCCTGCCGTCGCGCATTAACGGTAAACTTATGTTTCCGCTATGCCGAACATGTGCAGAGATGGAGAATCAGACAGAGTGCACGCATACAGAGGACGAAAGATGTATGACAGGAACCTGGGTAGTGGACGAGATTAAAGTCGCATTAGAGGAAGGTTATAGCGTGATTCACGTGTATGAAATATGGGAATATGACATGGTACGCTATAACCCCATCACTGGAGAAAAGGGGCTTTTTCAGGACTATGTGAATCAGTTTCTGAAAATTAAAACCGAAGCCTCCGGTTGGCCCAAAGACTGCGACACTCCTGCCATGAGAAACGAGTATATCGCACGATTTTTGGAAAAAGAAGGCGTGGCACTGGATAAAGACGCTATTGAAATCAATCCTGGCAGACGTGAGTTGGCCAAACTGATGTTAAACTCCTTTTGGGGAAAATACGGCCAAAGAGATAACTTGTCCACATGCGAGCTTGTGAAAGATTATTCGAGGCTCATAGACCTACTTAATGACCCAGGTGTAGAGGTACAGTCTTACCTGCCCGCTACAGAGGAGGTAATGTATGTGGTGTGGAAACATTGCGAACAGAATCCTAAATTGAATTTTACTAGTAACACAGTCATAGCTGCATATACAACTGCCCATGCAAGAATCGAACTCTATTCCTACCTTAGGAGATTGGGCGAACGCGTGTGTTATTTCGACACAGATTCTGTTATAGCCACGTACAGACCGGGGGAATGGATGCCAACCACGGGACCATTTTTAGGCTGTATGACAGATGAAATAGAAAAGTACGGCGATGGAGCGTATATTTGCAGATTTGCATCTACAGGTCCAAAAAGTTACACCATAGAGGTTAAGTGTGGAGATAAGACGCACTCTGTCTGTAAAATTAAAGGCATCACCCTCAACTCGGGGAATTTGGAAAATGTAAACTCCGACGTTATCAGGAACACCGTGCTGAGGGATAATTCAATGTCGGTAGTACTTGAAGGCACACAGATTTCTAGGAAATTTCTAGGAACTGTGGTAACTGAGTCTTCAGTGAAAACCTATAGGATGGTGGTCAACAAACGTGTGCAGTGTGAAAACTTTGATTCCTACCCGTATGGGTATAAAAGAAGGCGTGTCTAAATGAGATCACATCAGTCGCCCACAATGTCTACTAACCAACACTTTAAATTTAATTTCCCGTGCACTATGCTAATTGCAGGTCCGTCGCGGTGTGGTAAGTCTACATTTGTGAAAAATTTAATTAGTAATGCAGACAGAATGTTTGACAGACCCGCGAGAAAAGTGTTGTGGTGTCATCCATTAGAATATTCTCCTAAACCAAGCCCGTTCTTCGCAACCCATGCAGGTATACCAGATTTGGACACTGTTAACGAGGGGGATTTAGTTATTTTGGATGATTTAATGTATCAAGCCTCCGGGGAAAACGTGTCAAATTTTTTCACTAGAGATTCACATCACAAACGCTTCGGGATTATTTACATATTACAAAACGTGTTTCCACAAGGAAAGAAATTTCGAACTATATCTCTAAATGCAAACTACATTGTCGTGTTTAAAAACAATAGAGATAAAATGCAAATTCATAGGCTTTGTCAACAGATCGAACCAAAGAACTCTAGGTTTCTTTTAGAGGCATTTGAAAAAGCTACTGAAAACCCACACGGGTATCTAGTGTTGGATTGCACTCAGTACACGCCAAATCAATACAGGTATCGAACCGGCGTCCTACCAGGGGAAACGCCTTCTTATTTTATACCCAATTGTTGACCACTTTTCTGAAGGTTTTATTTGTGTGCTTCCCAGAGAGTTTAAATAAACGAGCAACGATCACACTTCAGTCATTTAATCACAGACATAGACAGGATGAGCATTGCCAGACTGAGTAGCCCACTGATTGCAAGGCAACATGCAAATTTGTCAGTGCTAGCCAAGGCTAAACCTATTTTGCGACAAAAACTGTTGAAAAGTGCTAACCCTCAGCTAATTAAAGCCATTTCCGAGTGTGTACTCAACGTGTGCAGAGGTCATGTTAGTTTACCTATAAATTGTTTAAAACGCTTAAAGAAGCATAAAGCTAGCTGGAGAAAATTAATTAACAAACGACTTTCCTTAAAGGAAAAGAAAAAGATTCTTGTACAGAGAGGAGGTTTTTTACCTGCTTTTCTACTCCCGATATTGGCTTCACTCGGTAGTGCACTCGTGTCAAATTTGAGTTAAATGAAGCACGGTAAGCAAATTATACTAGCTTCACAGCCAAAAGCTGTCGAAAAGCTTCACCTCGTGGACAAATCACTTAACCAACTCATCAGAGAAATGAATAAATTACAGCGTACACATTTACCACACCCTGAAAAATGGCAGTTGATAAAATATAAGTTGGCCAACTATCTCGATCTTATGTCACAAGTGAGGGAACCATACCTTGAAACCAATGGTATCGAGTCACAAGTGAGGGAACCATACCTTGAAACCAATGGTGTCGAGGTAAAGGAGGAAGAGAAATCGACAAAGACGAAAGTAAATAAAAGCCGATTACCAGTAAAAAAGTCTTATAACCTTCGCAGACAAGTGTGGGAACAACTATGAACGCACTGAAGAAAATCTATTTCAATCCTGAACACTATGCTGGTTTTGGCACTGCAGACAAACTTCGCAAGGCCACAGGTATACCGAAATCTAAGATCGAGTCGTTTCTTCAAACACAGGATAGTTATACATTTCATAGACCGATAAGAAAACGGTTCCCCACCAGAAATTATCACGTGACTAACATGGACGACCTTTGGGAGGCCGATTTAAATATTATGAGTGGCGTAAAGGAGCACAATAAACCATACGTTTACATCTTGACGGTTATTGATGTTTTCTCGAAATATGCTTGGGCTATACCATTAAAATCAAAAGTAGGGGGTGAAATTACAGAAGCGTTTAAAACTATATTCGCTCATCGTACCCCCAAGATATTGCAAACAGATAAAGGAACGGAGTTCACCAACAAAACCTTTCAAACATTTTTAACCAAACATGGTGTAAAGTATTACACTACAAAAAATAATGTCAAAGCCAGTGTTGTAGAACGTTTCAATAGAACCTTAAAGACGAAAATGTGGAAATATTTCACACATAAAAATACATATAGATACGTGGACGTGCTTCCTGCACTTTTAAAGTCTTACAATAGTTCCTTTCATAGGTCCATAAAGATGGCTCCAAAGGATGTCAATGAAGACAACATTTTGCATGTTTACGAAAATCTTTATGGTCGGAATGCAGACAAACCACGTAAAGTTAAATTTAACGTGGGAGACCATGTGCGTATATCTAAGGAGAAAATGAAGTTTGCCAAGGGGTACGAGCAAAATTGGACGGACGAAATTTTACAGATTGACGAGGTGGTATACGGCTCCCCCGTTGTGTATAAATTAAAGGACTTGGGTGGGGAGGCCATAGACGGTATCTTTTACTCCGAGGAGATACAAAAGGTAGCTCCCCCGGCATCATTCAAAATAGACAAAATACTCGACACTAAAGGCCGCGGTCGAAATAAACAGTTTTTGGTTAAGTGGAGAGGTTATCCGACCAAGTTTAACTCGTGGGTACCGGGTTCGAGTATCAGCTCGATATGATTAGAACAAAACCATTTTCCCTCACGCTCGTGAGTAACGCCTCTATGGACCATTTCACTGACAATACAACTTCCAGATTTTCAAACATCTTACCCGAGAGAATAGTATTGCAAGGAGAATGGGAAGTCGCACTGCAAAAGGTTAGGTACCCTGTGAAATTCTATAACGTAACAAATCACGAAAATCAAATCATTGGTACAATGTATAATATGGTAGCACCAGTGACACATTCAAAATTTAACTTACAATTACCACATGGCATCGTGCACAATTCTAAGGATTTGGTACATGCTGTCAACTCAGTTATACGTGAAAATTTGCAAGTCGAAGACTTTTTCATTTATAACGAGAACAAAAATACTGCCAGCATCAACATCAAAGTCGCACAGAACAGTCATATCCCCAGCAGCAAATATGTAGGATATATAGAAAATGCTGAGTCCTCTAGGAGATCGAAAACAGAAACTAAACCCCCTGAAGGCGCGAACCAAACGTTAAAAAACAAAGCTAGAAATATTGCTCCTACTAGAACTCCAAAACCTATCAATCCTAAACCACCAATCCCTCGTAAACCGGGCACTTCTCCTACGGTAGAAACGCAGGAAAAACCTGACATTCCTCCTAAAACCACGTCAAAGAACCTAATACATGTGCTGGTTTTGTCGCCATCTTTGGCCAAGATGATGGGGTTCGAACCTTACACAAACGTGGTTGAACAGGAAATTGGCAAACACCCTGTAGATCCGTACATGGGTTTCCCTTACGAAATGTTCATTTACTGTAATCTGATAGTACCACAAGTGGTGGGCAACACGTTTGTGCAAGTCATTGAAAGCGTCTCTGTAGAGTATGAAAAACGTGACAACACCTGCATGACTATTGAAAAGTCGTTCATTCCACTTAACTGGGTACCTTTGATGCAACAGGACTTTAAAATCGTGAATATAGATTTAAGGAACGGTTATGGAGATTTCTTGCCATTTGTAGACGGACTTTCCTCTACTATAGTTCTAACGTTTCGTCCGAAACAGACATAATGGAGCTGGATACTGTCACCAGATATTACTTAAACCAGGCAGGAGGAGGATTATACAATCAAGATTTTCACCTGTATAGAGGCAAGCGTTATCAAAAGGGTAGCGGCTTGTTCTCTGCTCTCGGCGGTCTTTTCAGAACTGTGCTACCGTTTTTCAAGAGCGGAGTGAAAGCTATAGGTAAAGAAGCATTGAAAATGGGTGCCAACGTGCTTGCAGATGTTGCAAGTTCGGGGGTACCGCCAAAAGAATCTTTAAAGACTAGATTGAAGGAGGCGGGAACTAACTTGAAAAGGAAAGCTGATGTAAAGATAGACTCTATGATAGGCACGGGTCTATTAAAGCGCAGGAAGGGTGAAATATATAATCAGTTTAAGACTAAACGCCGAAGACGTAAGGTGCTAGACGTATTTTCATAATGGCTGACGAATCGTTGGTGCACATGAGTTCGGAACTAGACATCTTTAAAGACTTGCCCGTTCAAATGAACGTGGAGGAGTACCGTTACATTTCTCTAAATCCACAAAATACACTTATGAAAAATGCCCCCATCACATTTCATTACTCTGGCAATGCTGACGATTACCTCGATATGACTTATGTAGTACTTGAGCTGTTCGTGCGAATAGTGGATGACGGTGGAAACGACTTGAAAGAGGACAAACAGGTTACCTTTGTAAACAATTCCCTAAATTCCTTGTTTCAACAATTGGAAGTATCACTCAACAATGTCACAGTTTCCATGCCTCAACCAGGCTACCCCTATAGAACTTACATTGAAACGTTACTCAATTATTCGGAAGATGTCATGAACAGCAGACTAGAGTCCACACTCTGGAAAAAGGACAAGGGAGGAATGATGGACACGTATGTAACAAATGATGGAATTAAGTGGCGTAACGACTATACCAAAGGAAGCAAAGTTGTACAGCTAATGGGCAATCTTTCCAATGCACTCTTTAATCAGGAAAATCTGCTCTTGAACAATGTTAGCGTCACCATCAAACTCTCCCCCTCTTCACCCAACTTTCATCTCTTTTCGGATATAAAGGACTTTAAAGCCTACACAGAGATTCAGTCTGCTAGACTGATTTTGAAAGCTGTGAGGCCGTCCCCGACCATCAAACTTGCCCATCAGGCTGTGTTAACAAAGAACAATGCAAAGTACCATCTCAAAGATGTAGGATTTCACGCTCTCAACATTCCAAAGGGGGTTAGTAATATGACTTTCAACGATGTTTTCATCGGGCAAATACCTCGAAGAGTGGTAGTGGCGATGGTTGCAGACCAGGCATACAACGGCAACATTAACAAAAACCCATACAATTTACAACACTTTAAAATGAATTCGTTTCAACTGTATGTGAACGGCCAGCCTTTTCCCTCACAACCCCTACAGCCCGATTTTGATGCAGGTCACTTTCTCCAATGTTTTCAAACTCTTCAAGATGGTCTCGGAATACACTTTAAGGACGAGGGGCATTCAATTTCCAGACATCAATATTCACACGGTTACACCATTATGGTGTTTGATCTTACAGCCGATATGAGCGCTAACGAGTCTTACATTTCAGGGCAACGACACGGTACTGTGTCTATAAGTGTAGGATTTAAAGATCAAACTCCAGAACCTATCAACCTGTTGGTGATGGCAGAAGTACATCGCACTATAGAAATTGATGCTAACAGGACCATTTTGGTATCATGAATACGCTGCAAATACACCGACTTCTGTCTAAATGTACACCACACTTTTTAGGCGTGTACGCTTGCGACCAATTGTCGTCGATAAATTTGTATAATAGACAGCTTCCCATAGCAGTTGTCATTAACACTGACCCAAGCACGAAACCAGGGAAACATTGGATCTGCATCTTTGTTGCAAAGAACGACCGGGGGGAATATTTCGATAGCTATGGTATAGAACCTCTTTCGGGGGAAATTCTAAATTTTTTAAATCGATGTTGTGGTACAAGATGGTCTCACAACACTAGAAGGTTGCAAGGCGATTTCAGCACTACCTGTGGCCATTACGTCGTTGCTTACCTATCCCACCGCTTCCAAGGTCTGCGCAAGGAGAAATTCTTTTCAAAATTCAGCATAAGTGATTTTAATCACAACGATGACATCATTAAAAGAACCTACAGTCTTGGCGGGTGCTCACAAACTACACATCAGAGATGTATATCGTTAAAGGTTAGTATTAATACAAATTGTGGATGATCATGCATGAATAACTCTGACACATTTTATGTTGCTAATTCTTGTATTTTTTTTTTTAGAAGGCGCATTGACATGATCCGCTCTACCAGTTGTTCCGAGAGAGCTGAACAGGTAAGTCGCATTCAGTATGTGTGGTTAATTGACGAATGAAAAAAAGAGTGTGCTACATAAGGGGTGTTCTTGTTTTTACAGTGACATGGGGCCGCTAACGGATGTTTACTTCCTGAACAGCAAGCAGTCCAAGTTTGCAGCCGTTGGGTTTTCACCTAAATCTCCTCACAAGATCGTGGTGACCATTGGCGGGCGACGCAACACTGTGGTCCTGGGTTCGACCGAGTGGCAGAAGCTTTCAGAGACGATGCCGACTATACAGAGCTTGACCTTTCATCTAAGAGAGTGGCAGATAACCAACCGACTATCCATAATTTTTAAACGTTTATTTGGCACACAAAATATTATCATCAAAATGGACGGTCGTTGTACATCGTTGAGTATGCAGGAATGGAGGACGCTAGAAAGCCTACAGCGTATGGTGACCGACATCATCTATCACAAGAAGAAAGAAGAGTTCGAAGTACAAAATCAAATAGCAGCCTATCGCATGTATTTACTTCACGCCCACGATTCCGGGGAGAAAATGAACTACACCGAATACACAAGATACATCCGTTGCGCAACCTTTAGAGTGTTCCTAGAGATGGAGCATTTTCTAAAACCGATATTCATCAGAGAGCTGGAGTCCAAACAAGGCGAAGTTCAACCATGATGACGTCACGAAGACAAGTTCAATCACGATGGACAAGTTCAGGAGGCCGTGATGACGTCACGGAGGGTGATGACGTCACGAAGACAAGTTCGATCACGATGGACAAGTTCAGGGGCCGTGATGACGTCACGGAGGGTGATGACGTCACGAAGACAAGTTCGATCACGATGGACAAGTTCAGGGGCCGTGATGACGTCACGGAGGGTGATGACGTCACGAAGACAAGTTCAATCACGATGGACAAGTTCAGGGGCCGTGATGACGTCACGAACACAAGTTATGGAGGGTGCGATCACGATGGACAAGTTCAATCACGCCTGCGACGACGGACATGGACCTAGTGATAAAGTTTCTGAAAAATGGTCGACGCCTCACAATGATGGACCCAAATGAATGTCATCTACTTGCCGTGGAGGGAAACGCCATCTTTATACATCATTCACCAGAAGAAGTGGACGCTGTATGGGCGGTGCTTACACCTGAAGCTAAAATAATTTACGCCCCTTACCGCCGCTGCAACCAGCACTACAACCTCCCCTCCACTACCACACACATCGATGGTCCACCCCCTCTCTCCAAAAACTGCCCAATGTGTGTCAGTAGCAAACGTTCTACAGAGAAGTCAACATGATCAACGACGCGTTACGCCAGCTATCTACAGTAGCGAGCAGCTCGGAGTACGTGTCAGTGTCAACGTTACAACCGAACGTACCATACGTTGTGGTAGGGGTCCGGAACATATCAACAAAGCACGGACCCAGGGCGCTTGTTCGCCTCGAAAACGGGAAAGAAGTGTTTCTACCTACTAGATTTAACAATCTTTCCGCAGAACTCATCAACCAGCTCAACTCGTTCGATTTTTACATCGTGTACCAGGGTGAAGAGGTCCTCAGAAACGGCTACCGGAGACACGTATTGAAGTTTACACCGAAATAAATCAACATGGCCTGTCAAACAGATCCGGTGGGGGTCGGCAACAATGTGTTTGTCAAACTAGTTTTTGACAACCAAAATCACGTCACAAGAAGCGGCAAGCACCCTGCAAACATCAAACTCATCTCAACTGAAATCTCCTTCTTTGGCGATGACAAAACTGTCACCGTCAAATTAGCAACCAACAACTCCGACGTCGTGGAAGTCAAGTGCACCCCGTCTAAAATACTTCACTACGGCATAGACGCACGCTGCACCATCTACCTCGGCACCATCGACAAGACACCAGCCCTAGAGTACAAGGTCACATCGGCAGGATGCTTCACAACACCATCGATCAACGATTTCGTCGTCCCCATCGCCACCCCGTCGACCCAGGAACCTCTCAACATCAACTTTTCCCACATGTCGCTCACCTGCGTCACCACACCATACGAGGAGGAGGAGGAGGAAAGCAGCAACGACGAAGACTGTGAAGTGTTGTTTGTCAAAAAAACATATACCACACATTTTAAAATAATTTTTGTGAAGGGATAAAAACATTTTTTGAAAACCCTCACCAGTGAGACAGACTTTTTAAAAATATTGCATTTTTAATTGTATTTAAAACAAATTCTTGTTTTTTGTAGACCACCATTCCAAGTTAATTTTTGTGATCAGTGAGCACCGTCATTTTGTATAATTTTGTGTACAATAAAAAATCTAATTGTGTTTAAAATTTTGTAGACAGCCATTCCAAGTTAATTTTGTGTACAATAAAAAATATCTAACTGTATATGTTAATTTTTTTTCTGTATATATCCCTCCTTGCGTGATTTTAAAAAAATTGATATCAAAAATTACACCTCACCATCCCCACCACCTTTCCCCCGAACATACTAAGAAAGAACTTTTAAATGTCTCTGAAGATAGGATTTTAGAAGAATGTTTTTTTGTTTCCTTGTGAAAATGATAGATTTTTTAGAAATATAGAGAGAGCCAATGTGAAAGAACTTTTATTAACAATGTCTTTTTCCCCCCGAAAGAAAGAACTTTTTAAATGTCTCTGAAGATAGGATTTTTAGAAGAATGTTTTTTTGTTTCCTTGTGAAAATAATAGCTTTTTAGAAATACAGAGAGAGCCAACGTGTTATTTTTAGTTGGCTCTGTAAAGAAAAACCCACACATATTGTTTTTGACTTTTCTAACCCTGTGTGAGAAAATACAGAGTTTTTGTTAAAAAAGAATATATACAAACGAATAAGAAACCGCCCATTGAAGAAATGAACAAAGAAGAAACTTTTAGTTGGCTCTGTAAAGAAAAACCCACACATATTGTTTTTGACTTTTCTAACCCTGTGTGAGAAAATACAGAGTTTTTGTTAAAAAGAATATATACAAACGAATAAGAAACCACCCATTGAAGACCGAATTCACGCAAAAGCATTGTGCGGGCGGCGAACAAAGCGAGGGACACAAGGCGGGCGGCGAACAAAGCGAGGCGGGCGGCGAAAGCGAGCGGTGGGGGGAGCGAGCAGTGGCGAACTGCCAACGCAGTGGCGGAAGGGCTCTCCATTTTTTTACAACGTAATTAATTGATCACACACACTTTTTTCGGGAGATTTAAATCCAACACTCGATCAAACAGAGATTTTCCTATCGCTTAATCAAACAGAAATTTTGATATCAATTCAAATTGAGATTTTGATATCAACACCCCACCCCCACAACACCCACACCACCACCACCACCCCCACCACCACCACCCCCACCACCACCACCACCACCACCACCTCCCACCACCACCACCTCCCACCACCACCACCCCCACCTCCCACCCCCACCTCCCACCACTTTTGATATCACCCCCCACCCCTTTTGATATCAATTTGATATAAAAATCACGCGAGGAGGGATATATACTACTGACGTGGCAAGACTGACCACGGCCTTACAGCCCAAAAGACTCGATACATATAATTCACTTCCGCCGTGAAAATCTACATTCTACTAAAGTGTAAATTGTTAAGGAAATTGGTTGGAAAGTGTAGTGTTATGTTTTTTATTATTGTTAAATTTCTAAAATTAATTTATTGCTGGTTTTGAAATCGGTGTTCTGGGAGCTCTGAATTTTTTCTCAATAACAAATAAGTGATTAACTTAGGTTAGGAAGCACTGTAAATATGAATGGTACATTGTTGAATAATGCTGTGTCTTATTAGAAACTCCAGTACTTTATCACTCATCCCTATATTAACATTACGAACAGTAGCGGGTTTGGGTAAGTACATTCCATTCGGCGCTTAAACTTAAAACTATTTATAAAATTGCCTACGATGAGAAATACAAGCATTCGCTAGTGAAATTTCGTATTTGATAAGACAAAATTTTAGTAGCAATATATACCTAAAGATTTAAATGTCTTTGGTTGTGTGTTGTAACTAGAATGCCGAACCCTGAAAAAACTACAAAAACAAGAAACTAAAAGGGCCAAAGAGTCAGTGATGATATTAGCATTAGAACTGTACTGGAAGAATTAAATACAATTTCCAAAACAAATAAGTAAAAGTAGCTAGCAGAAAAGTAGCGACTAATTTTGAAAACCTGAGAAAACACAATTCTAGTCTCATTCTTGGTTCTATTGCTAATAATTAGGCATCGGAATTCTTAAGCATTTTAATATCAAGTTAGGTACACTCAAAACCTACCGTCCAGCAGGTAAACAAGAGTGATGGATGTAAGGGAAGTGGGTAATTTGTAGCTCGTGTATTTCCCACCTATTGTCTACAGTGTAATATCAACATAACTTCATTGCGATATAGTGCGCGGAAAGCTATTGAGGAACCACGACGCACTAGTCACTACAGTGCACCTAAGATGGGGGTCATGTACTGTTTGAAATCGAAAGGCGATACGACGTCTTAAATGGTTCGTAGTTGTGCTGACAGCTGCCGAGATTGGCTAAAACTTTTAGGAATGATCCGCAAAAGTTTACTGCTCTTGCCGAAGCTGAATGTCAGAGAATGCATTGACTTTGTCAGTTTCTAAGACACTCTATCTGCTAGGTACGGCATTAGAAAATATTTTTTTCCCGACAAAGCAAAATTAGGACATGACTACCCTGATATTTCTAAAAATGTCGAACCTCTACAATAATAAACTATACAGGAAATCAAAGGATGACTGTATAACATCCGTGCATAATTACAAAAAATACAAAATAAAGCGTTTCGTAGCAAAATAGGGAAAATAATTAATCCTCAATTATAAAAATGTCATTTTACTGCCTTGTTCATTTACTTAAAAACTGGCCAAAACGGGGGGGGGGGTGCTATCTTGACATTTATTGTACCAAACCGATAATTCAGTCAATTAGTTCAGGGGAGTGTGTTTCCAGGCATTCATCTTAAGAACATGGGGGGGGGGGGCCTGAAAACACCTCAATCAGCAACTAACCCAACCAGAAACCCAGGTCGCGCCCGCAAATGCAACTATTCAAATTTACATGTTGCAGAACTATAAACTCTTATTACAAAACTAAGGTGACAAATTTTAAAGACCATGACAGTCACCGATAGGATGGCCGAGGTCGCTAATGCATGGGCTCATCAACGGCGAGCCTGCCTGCCAGTTATGAGGAATGTCGGGAGGAACTCTAAACTTTGGTCTGGAACACATGCCCCTTGCATTACTGCTCCCTATCAATGAAGTTTTAAGATGAAAGAGATGCAGAAGTCGCTGCGGCAGGCTAAGACACACCATGGGCTGTAGCGCCAATGACAAAAAGAAAAATGTTCCTAATGTGACAGAACCATTAAGGTTTAAATTTTAACACATTTTATTTGTGTGCAGAATTAACGAAATTTATACATTGGAATAAAAAATTGAATTCTTCCATAATCCTGGGTGATGAAAAGTTTTCTTAATAATTTTACTTCAGTAGCTTCACTGTTCTGTCTAGAAATAACACTGACATTTTCAAGACAACTTTCTCTAAAGGTAAGGAAATGTAGTTGTTTATCAAAGAAAATGTATTAAAACCTTGCTCATAGCTTCCGCCCGGAACCAAATGCATACCTGCGTCACAGTCAAACTGTTTACATTAGGACAGCAAAAGCAAAATTTCCTCTAGCGAATGGTAAAAACCAGAACTCTCTTACACAATTGATTCGAAAGTATTTTTGAAATAGACAGTGTCGAAATCAGAAGTTTATCATCTATGCAATTGTATTTTTAAACATTGAAGAAACTATTTCAATACCATCACATAATTCATTTTTTGAAAAATCTCAAAACATACAAGGTTTGTATTCCAACTTCCCTTAATTTATTATTTCATCTCACTAGTGAAAACAGGCATTGATAATTCTTTGAGTGTTTAATACTTCGAAACTCCTCGCATCCTTATTTCTTCAGTCCTTGTGTAAAATTTTGTTTGTGTGCAAATATAATTTTTAGTGCGAATGTCATTTATTCCATAAATAACCGTACCACTTGTTATTTAAATGTAACTTTCAGTAAAATAAAAGTGGTTAGCTTTTCTGTGCTGATGACTGTCAAATATCCCATTTCTGTAGATAGCAATTCATTATTTAATTATTTTACTTTCAACTCCATAAGTGAATTGTCACATCAAGGACTGGTGTTATTAAACCGTTCAAAATGAACATTTTGATATGTTAAGTCTTCCATTGGACTCCATCCTGAGTATGTTGATACCAGATTTGTTGATAATTTGCGACATCCAATGATTCCGATAAATTTTTCCTTTCAACTACTTCTATTGATCTTTTTTCAAAGTCAAAGTGCAACCTTCTGCCAACTTGGGTATCGCAATTTGTGTAATGTTCAATATTGTAACATGTTAAATGGAGTATTTCTATTTGTTGTACCTCCCATCGTTTGAAATCTATATCTATATCTATGTCACTGGTCAGTCCTGGCCGACTAGTGGTAACCATACTTGCCTCATAAACCCAAGATCGCGGGTTCAATTCTGGCCATGGTCGATGTATTTTTTTTTTTTTTTTGAATCCCTCGGAAGGGAAGTAAAACCGTGGGTTCTACGTCAAAGATTTACGGCACGTAAAAAAACCTCAAACCTGAAAGAAGAGATCTGTGAGCAAAATTTGTTGGCCGTTTCACGCCCTGAGTTGAATGGGACGCTGATGACCTGAGATGTTAAACAGCGTCCGTAAATAAACCAAATCAATCATTTATGTCACTAAATTTATTTAAAGTTATATAATAAACTAAATAATTTTAAACGTTAACTTGTACTGTGTGCGTTTCATTCAGGTAATTTTTTGCATTTTATGAGTGTTTAATTTGGATAGCCATTATATTTTTCATAGTTACATTTATTTCATGTAATAGCTTTTGTTTATTATACTCTGAGTTTGTAATTACTGACTGAACATTAGAATTAAAAGTGTCATCACTAAAATCTGTTAGTTAAAATGTTGCTGAGAGTTTAATTTTGTCATTCTTTAAATCATCGTCAACATATAGCTTGAACTAGAACAAACAGCTTTTCATTCTTACAGTACGAATGGTGTTTAACGCCCGTTTTCACTACGGAGGCACCACAGGCGATGGACACTGATGACACAAGGGAAAGGATTTATTTTTAAGGAAGGAAACGTTCCAGGTCTAAGTTTAGGATACCTCCCCGGTATTTGCCATTTATGAGGACTGAGGAAAACCTCAAGCATGGAGGATGGTCCTGGTGGGATTCGAACCCTATACCTCCCGCTCACGAGTCCGCGCCTTAACGACCTCGGCCACCCGTGATCCTAATATCAACAAACAATGCATCCCTCCGCATATTACCGATTGTCAGACACACATGGCAAATATAAGCGACATACTGATAGGAGATCGGTAATTTCTGAGGTTAGGTTTACTACTTCCTTTGTTCAAGAGCCGGATACTTTTCGCAGAACTTTGGAAACACTCGCCACTAGTTAAAGGGTTGCCCGGTTAATGCTTTACATGGCATATCTCCTTAGAAACAGCAGCTTTCATTAACGTTAGCAATGATAACAAGTGCAAACTGCTTACGTCTTTACTTGTTTAAACAACCGTTGAATCAGGGAGTTGCATCCTGGGAGTTGGAGGGCATCAATTTGCAATTTCGAAATTCAACTTTATTAAGTCAGCAGTAATTATATTAAAGTTGCAAGTTTTTTATTGTTATATTTATATGTTATTTATTACTGATTCCTTCCTCAAATTTACATAGCTATAACTTCTTTCTTTGCGTGTTGTACTTGGCTGCAGTTACGAGACATTGTTTTATCACTCTTAAGAGTGAATAGGGAGTAGTGTATGCATTTTCTGTACCAAACTTCATATTGGATTATAAATACGCTTTTTTACTTGATTATTGATGTATCTGAACCATATACCAATTTAATATTCAATCTCGATCTTTTTTGTTAATTATTTTCCATATTTTCTATTTAATCACTTCATAGTTACTTGTGTTAATATCAAAATATTCATCACTACGTATAAATTGTTTTTGTGCGAGAATTAAACCCTTAGGTGTTTTTCTATTAGCAAATATATGTCTTTTCCGAGCTTATATTTATCGTGTTCAAGACACTAAAGGTAAGAAAGCGAGAAAAATGCAGATATAATTGTTAGAAACGCTACTGGCCATCTCCCAAACTTTAAAAGCCGCACACAATCATCAGCTGAGATGATGTTCAGGAAGCTGTGGTTTTGGAGAGAGCGAGCGAAGGATAACGTCTGGTCGAGATTATGATCCTAACTCTGTGGGTCTGCTTGCTGCTGGCTGAACCGACCGCATACTTTCAAGTGAGACAACATCCCAACTCGTTACCTGGTAACCAAACAAGGGCAAAGAATGCACAACGACAATTGTTATATGGGAACGTGTAGCCATATGCAGTAGTTCTTCAGTGCACTCCAAAATATCTCACAGAATCAATGCGAAACTTCATTTCAGCTTAAAACTTTACAATAATGACACATATTTATTATTTACAGTTATATGGTTAAGGGCGATTGGGTTTTTCCCTCTCCTATATGTGTTGGTTTAATGGTTATGCGTAATTATAGTTTAGAATACAATTTTTAGAATGGTTTTACTTTCATGAGTTTGTAGTGGCTTCATTAAGTGCTATTACGAATGAAATAGAAAATATCCAAATGCATTGAGAAGATTTCGAATGTTTAATAGACTTAAGATTTGTAAAATAATTTCGTAAACTGCACTTACTGATAAAAGGACCGAAATTAGTAGGAAAAAAATGTATTTTTACAAGTTGCTGAAAATTCTGAATACACAATTTGTACTGCTAATAAAGATGTGCAACAATGTAGCAGCTTCTGAGAAGATAACGTCGGCTCTAAGCCTATAAAACGAAGTAACTAGATTCGCGTTAGTTTCACTTTGCATTATTTCATAATAATATCCTAGAGAGATGAGGCACATTTCGAATTACATGGAGGTGTAAATACTCACAATTGGAGCATATAGGCGGCAAATGATCCAAATACATGATGTCAAGATTACCGTTTGGTGTGGTTTTATTACAGGGCCTTATTTCTATGAAGAAAATGAACAAAGGAACACAGTAAACGGGAAGCGACATTTTCTAACGTTGCAAGACTGTAATATTAACATCATAGACTCATGCTATCAAAAGCATAGGTTTTATGCAAGATGGCGCTCCATCGCATATACGCAACACCTCAAAAATGTTATTTAGTAATATATAAGTGTTTGTGGAATTAGTAGGTAATGGCTTATGGGGCAATCTAAAAGAAACATTTTTAATTTATTATTTTTTGTTACTTTAATTAAATGTCTTATATTCGCGAGAAACTGAAACAAGCAATAGCGGATGTCATTGAAAACAATCCTGCACTTACTAATGCTGTTTATAGCATAGAAGATAATTGATAATTTTTTCTTGTCTATTGTTTAACACATGTTTATTCCTGCTATTGTAAATTCCAATTTCTTTACAAATAAATTGGTACTTTTATTTTTGCAGGATCTAAAATGTTGGCAAAGCTATGGTCATTTAGAATAACCTGTTACATTAACGAAAGGGTGTTGTTTGTTTTTTTATCACTAAGGAGAGAATGCCAGATGAATACAGACATGTGCTAATTGTTACTGCAGAATACTAAATTCTTTATTTTTTACTTTCACCGAAGGGCTTGTCCAAGGTACTGAATGTTTATACTTATGCCATTACTATCTCCAACTCTTTCTAAATATTACTTTACAAGAATAAATAAATTCTGAATACTTATACGCTCTTGAACTTTCAATAAAAAGAATCGGGTAAAATATATTCCGAATGTAAACTGTCAATGAACTGCCAAAATAAATAAATAATACTTGCAAATAAATTACTGTTTATATACATACCTATAGAGGATGCCAAAATGTATACATACCTCAAGCAAAGAAAAAACTGTGTTAACATAACAAAACTGAATTCACACAAACAGAAAATGATGAGCACTAATCATCTTAGACTTTTACAGTTTACAACAGTTGCTCAAAATGCCCACCGTCGGCGTCGATACACTTCTGAGTACGTTAAACTACTGATTGAGCAACGTTTGCGAAATTGTCCTCAGCGAATGCAGCACATGCCGTTTCAATTTCTTCCCGAAGTGCTGCCAGTGTAGCTGGTTTTATACGGTATACAACATCCTTAAGAGTTCCGCATCAGGAGAGTTACATCCGGAGAACGCGGTGGAAACCTCTTCGTCCCTATTGCCTTTGAACTTCAACAACATTCTCGGTTTTCCAATACCACTTCAAAATTGCTTTCCGCTGTTCAAAACATAATCTTGGCTCCACTTTGTCGTAGTAACGCACCAAATAATAATAATAATAATAATAATAATAATAATAATAAATTATGAGCCACCACTTGGCAGATAAACAAGAACCAATGAGTGAGAGACATAAAGAAGCAGAGAGTGGCTTCATATTGTACCCCTACCTCCTGTCCGGTACAGTACCAACATTACTTCATTCTGGTTGTAGTGCTCAGAAATTCACATGCCCATTGACCAATAATATAAAACATATATTTCAAACGTTTTACCACCAACAACGACTTCAAGTAGAGCTTTTGATCTTCTAGTAGTTTATTGACCTAAAGCTGTTACAAAGTATCTGAAACTGACTGCAGTTCTCAACTCTCCAGGCAATAAAGAGTTGGGACACACCTTCTCAAATTGACCAACCAAATCGGCATCTTTTAGACTAGTTAATTAAGCTTGAGTCCAAAAACTTTTGAGTTACTGATCCTTTTCGAAAATGCGAAAACAAAAATCAGGTACTCTTGTGTCATCTAACAAAGTAGACGCAGGAACAAATAAACTGTTGGAAACATTAATAACATTTTTCATAATTTTTAACTTCAGTTTAGTATGAATGCTTATCCACTTGCTTTCAAAGGTGAGCCGCTAACGTTACTTAAACATACAGTTTGCCTTACTTGCTCTGCAGTATCCCATTGCGTGCTAGTTTTACCTACTCTCAAAAAGTGAAGTGAAAAGGAGGAACTTGCTTGCCAAATGTAATTTAAAATTTTTCTTGCGCAGTTGTGTCATTGCTGTTCAGGAATGATGTTTATCGGGGCAGTATCTATTAAGTTAAACAAACGCCGTCCTTGATTAAGTGTAACAGTGAATGACAATAAGTAAGTGCATTAAGCTGCAAGCGATATTGAAGCTGGTTATTATTCCGATACTGCGGAGTTTGTGCCCAAACTCATTAGCAAGTCTAAAAACATAACAGCTCTAAACAAGAAGTGCCAGAAAATATTCTAGAAAAATACAAGGCCAAATTTTAGGACTCAGTAGCCAACAATCAGAAAAATCGTCAAGAGTGGGTCAGTAACACCCAAAAAGGCAGAAACAAAATCAAAACCGTTGGGGAAATTTGAATGTGAAATAGTCCGACGAGAATCCTATAGCTTCGTTAGGCAAGGAAAACCTCCAACATTCAAAAACTCCTAGCATATAAACAATTCCCATACAGAAGAACGTCCATATGGCGCCTTGTACCTAAACTTGGGTTTCGCATTCATACATTTGATAAAAGGCGTATCATCATGGAATCATCTCCAGTAGTGCACACAGAGGATCAATTAGTTGCAATCTGCAGGGTATTGTGTGTTGTACATATTTATATTTCACAGCAGTAAGTTCTTGACTCGGAATCATACGTTCACCTGCATAGTAAGACGTCTCAACACTGTTTATGGGGCCTAATCCGAAACGGAGGCGAGGATCCGATAGCGCGTCTCACTGATATCTTCCTTCAAAGGCTGCCGGATGGAAACGATATTCAGAGAACAAGCTATACTAGTGATTAATATGCACACACGAATATTAGAACTTACCATTTCCAATTTGGGCGAGCTCTTGATAATTTTGGTAGTTTCCAAAAAGGGAGGAGGTATCTGTAGCAGCAGCGGCTGCAGTAGTGTTGGCAGCCTCTGCCATTGATGTGCCCGTACCGCCGATGGCCCCTTCGGCCATGGAGGAGACGAGCCTGGGCATGTCGCTGGTTCCGGCCCCCGTCGTGCTGCTTGGTGTCGGGCCTGGGCCGTTCCCAGACCCCGCCGCTGGGCTCTGCGCCGCCAGCACGCCGCCACGCAATATCAGTGCCAGTGTGATGTCACCTGGCCATTCCGTTATTTATTGACGACACCAACTTCACAGCATACTGACAACAGCTCCTGAAACAGTAAAGAGCATTAAGTTATCTCGACAGGGAACACTGGAAGATCTCAGAGAACTCTAGAGACTGTATAGTTGTGTGACTTTGGGGCTTCTATTTAGATTCTGATAAATTTCGCTATCTTGAGTTTGGCCGGTCATCTTCATAACATCTACCATGGCTGTGCGATAAAGAATGACCATAAGTTAGGTTAAAATGTACACGAGGTACTTATTTCATTGCAGTCGCATTTGGTTCCCGCCT
The DNA here is from genome assembly GCA_030762175.1 of Metallyticus violacea. Lineage (NCBI taxonomy): Eukaryota > Metazoa > Arthropoda > Insecta > Mantodea > Metallyticidae > Metallyticus > Metallyticus violacea. The sequence continues at coordinate 3,519,274 of CM060841.1, read as the reverse complement.
GTGAGAGCTGTTCACAGACCAAAGACGACCAATATACTGCTCTGAAACTCTGCTTTCGTTTCAACAAGTTTTCAACTGAGACCTATGCATTGTTTCAGAGGCCCTATGTATAGATTTTCTTCCCTATAGCACAGCTCGAAAATTGTTTAAAATGTTTAAACGGGGGAGGCAATCAAGAACAGGTGGACTCAGTGCTCTAACGGAAGAAAACATCAACACTGCTTTCATCATTGTGAAAGAGGATCATCGAATCAGAAATTGTGAAAAGTCACTGGTTGCCATCCCACATTGGTAACTGATAAGTTGAACACGATACATGTTTGTATGCGGTGGGTTTCAAGACTGCTGATTTTCGATCAAATTTGATGATGAAGTTACGGGATGATATTGTTGATGAAACTGGCTACATCACTTCGATCCTGAGAACGAAAAGCAAAGTTCTGTTTGGAAATGTGCAAACCCAAAAACACCAAAAGTGGTTGCTTCTGCTGGGAAAATTATGCTCATCTCGTTATTCGATATTCAAGGAATGGTTTACCAGCATGTCGTACCTGAAAATGCAATACACAGAGTTGTCCTGAAAACTGTACAAGCCAGATTTTCGTGCAACAAGCTGATACTGCAAGGCCACACACTGCAGATGTTTTTGCTGAATATCACACAGGGTCAATGCTAAATGTTCCATCGTCCTTCTTATAGTCCACATTTAGTCCCATGTGACAATTTCCTCATCAGAAGAAATAGTAAAGCGACTCTGAAGGATGTAACAAAAATGGTTTCCAGCATGTCTTTGAAGACTGGGCAGATGCATTGGACTCAACGGAGACTACTTAGACAAAGATCATCAAAATTATGAGGATGAATAAATTATGATGTCAAAAACTTTTGTTTAATGAACAGCCGTTGAATTTTGGCTCGATGATGAAAATGCACTGAAGCACGCATGCTGCATATATCTATCTGGAGATTAACGTTGGAGTGTTCCACATTTCCTTTACAATTACTTACAAAAGCCGATGAAGATCAGAATACGCTAATAGAAGGGTGGGAATGATCAAATCAAAAGAACACTATGGAAAGTAAGCGTGACGATAGCTAAATGAGTGCGTGATGTCCTTGAAGTAGCTGCAGAGAGCAAAAACTTCAAGAAGCACTTATCGCTCTGCTCTATTATATGTTGACAAGCACCCCCGCTTGGCGTATCCGCAATCAATCGCGCGTCTGCTTGATGACCCCAGCAGGAAGCAATTTCACTGCCACACCATATGGAGAGATTGGCGATAGGTACTTTCACACTGCTCGTGCGGTCACCCACCTGTTGCTCGCTGATAGCTGCAGCATTACAGCAAAAATCAGAGAACATTGCGTCGTTTTGTGTATACTAACGTGGAATGAAAAAATCAAAGCAATGATGCATTTTCTCTTTCGTTTTTACTGCTAATACTCATTACTATTGCTACCGTTTCTTTCAACCAACCTACACACATTATCTGCATTAGATGTTTAGTCTCAATTCATTAAAAAATACGTGTTTATATTTTCTTTCTTTTCCCTAAGGTTGTGTCCCGCTGCAGTTTATTCAGAGTGTAAATTACTAGTTACCATGTGGCACACTGATATTGTCAGCGTGCGATTTGGTTTTATCAATGTTCTGCTATATGAAACATTTCTCTTGCAATATATTAACGAGTGCAATTCTACCCGCGAACCTCAAATGGTCAATTTACACATTAATGTACATATTTTAGGTTATATATCGATTTTATCAATTAAGCTCAAATATTTAATTATACAGCTTAATTAAGGATTACTTATGTAATATTTGCTCTCAAATCCACCTCCCATTACCGTATTTCTTCAATGATCTATTTTCAGCTGAAAAAATACCATAGAAACTGAGGTATTTACATCATTATTTGTAAGTTGATTTGTTTTATTTACGGACGCTCTTTAACATCTCAGGTTATCAGCGCCCCATTCAATTCAGGGTATGAAATGGCCGACAAATTTTCCTCAGATGTCTCTTCTTTCAAGCTTTTTTTCGTGCCGTAAATGTACGGCTTTACTTCCCTTCCGAAGGAAGTCATACTTAGGATTTTTACGCCCGAAAAAAATCCATCGATCCTGGCCGTAATCGAAACCACGATTTTGGGTTTAGGAGAAAATTATGATTACCACTACACCACCAGAACTGACACCATTATTTATATATAATAATATGAATGACGAATGTGAATGTATTATAAAAGCACTCACCATTGTAGATTTCTTGATTTATAACCAAAACGTGTCCTTCATAATCTTTTTCCGATGTAATTAACTCTAACGCTTTCATAGTTCGCGTTATTTTCCACATTTCGGCTTTGAATTTGTTCGTAATTTCGTCAGAGAACTGACCAAATAGTACCACTTCTTTATGCTCATTAATTAAATGCAGTCCTGTTACTTTGTTTTGAATATTAGAGATTATTTTCGATGTATTAAACATAATGATATTTCTAGGCTTGAATATACGAATTAAAACAAATGCGTGTAAACAAAATCGCATCAACAAACAATCCACGGAGTAACAAATGTCCCCCAAACCGCCTTCTCGACGCTCGGATACAGTTTTGATAAGTGACTAACTACGATTCTACCATAATGAAATAAATAGTGGCGAAACTGGTTTTATTATAACTGCTGGAATTATGACCCGTAACTAGTAAACAAGTAGACTAGTTGTTTCATGAAACAGGGTCCAGGTCTAAGCATGTCCTCAGTCACAAAATTGATAATGAAGCTCTCAAAACTATCCTAAAAGAATATCTGTGTACAAATGCCTACTGTTCCATTTGTGCTGAATACCATTAATCGCTAAAATTTGGCAATTTCTATACTGGAAATGTTGGAAGGTCAGTATACTAATCCTAATGCAATTTAAAATTCCCTGTGCACTGATTTCCAAAATTGTGAACACGCGTCCATTGATTTCTCTGCATTACAATAAAAAATATTACAAAGATGGAGAACAATGGCTTAGCACGAATGTGTCTGTTGGCCGGATTGCATTCTCAGAGAAAAGCTAGTATACATTTTTCTTATTTCCTTCACAAGCTTGTATGTGGTATTGTCAATATCTCATTATTCTGGGACATTAAAAAAACTTAATTAATTAAAAATGTTTGAAAGGCACAAAAAAGAATGTGCTGACATCAAAATAAAATTCAAATTTATAATTTGAAAAGGTGAATCATATGCCAAAAAAAAAAAAAAAAAAAAAATCCAACCCCCCCCCCAAAAAAGCAAATGGGGATTAACGTATAGAAAAATCAAAAATAGCCTATTCAAAGTATTGTCTTGCAGTCAATGAATTAAATTGGTTTTGTTTGCTGTGATATTATTTCCGCAACACATTAAAAATTCCATTAGAAATTCAAGGAAGGAACTAAAAACCACAGACTGCTACTTTAAATGCATAAATAAAAAGTTAAGTTTTTAAACACCTCCCTCCATTTTCCCCACTTCTCTGCATAATTTTGTGTCTATAGTCAATGTTTGTTGTGCGCATTAGAGAGAGTCTGTGATTATTGTTTCCCACAAATGTTGTATAATTGTGTCAATAACGGTTTAGATTTCTCTGTGAATATGGGCCGTATTTGCTTACATACCGTAATAGAAACTAGTTAAGTAATTACATTTCCATGTGTTATAACAGATAGACGATATCTAGAGAAAAACAGAAAGCAAGAAGAAAGGCCAGTATTCGGACTGAATTATCCACGGTGAACGTGTTCTAAGTAATGGACCGATGCATAAAAACAACCAAAGCATACCTAATAATAATTAGTTACAATTATAGCTATAAAAAGGTTTCGAATTGGCACAGCATTTAAAAGACCGTTATTGTTCTGCATCTGTTGATTAATATGAATAATTTAATATGGAATTTGTATAACATTTTTGTTGCAAAAGTATAGTTTTAGTTTTACTTATTTTGTTACGTTGTCCATTTTATACATTTTCCTGTAAACCAGCTCTAATCCGCTAAAAATTGTCATAACTAAATTTTAGACTTGCCATTTGGAATGGAACGTTGAATAAAAGAAAAAATAGGGCAATTTTCCGCTGCACGAACTTGTCTTAATTAAAACGAGTGAAATTTCCCAGCAAACGCCGGAACAGAAGAGACGCAAAAACGATGGGAAGTTGTTGCATGCAATGAGTGAGTCAAAAGAACCACACCTGCCGCAATCTTTGACTCAACTCGCTACCTGCTTTGGATGACACGTCATGATCATCATTCAGAACATCGCCACTTCCTGGAAGTAGCCGTTTACTGAACACCGCCGAAACCGCGGTATGGCAACATCCCATGAAAATAGTTGTGATATAGATGGGCGGGCAGGCTCAGAAAAAGTACAGGTTCAAGTGGGAAAAGGGGCACTATCTAGATGTCTGTGGCAGAGAAGAAAGAAGTGATCTCTCATGGCTCAGATTAGGGGGGCTTGGAAAGGAAACCAAACATTTAATGGTCTCGGGGAAGGAATTTGCTCATTGTGCGGAGAAAGGAGGCATATTCTGGCAGAACGCAGGGACACGCGGATTTTAAGAAATGAGCATTTACCATTACAATATCTGAAATCCATTGCAAATTTGAACATTTGCCGGGAAGTGTTGGTGCATGCGAGATACACAATTTGGGAATATTTATGGTGCGAAGCTGTCCCTGACTCCCCACCAAATAATTAATATTTGTAATTTTAAATTAACGATTCTGTGATTTCTTACAGGTTCGTGCTTTATATATATATATATATATATATATATATATATATATATATATATACAAGAAACTTCGATGACAAATTTCATGTATGTAGAATTAAGGTTGTAACGTATTTGAGATGGTCATTATGTCTATAATGTGTAACTTTAGTTACATTTAAGAAATAGTATGTAATATAGCAAAGAGTAAAGATAGGTTTGAATCTCAATCCGAATATGCAAGACGGGCTGGAAAAGTCGGACGATGCTAATACAATCTCTTCAGGAATGCGGTGAGCAAAGGGTTGGCCATGCCTTAGGCAGGAAAACCAGCAATTTTCGCTTGGAAAGTGTCAGGTGCGGGTACACAGTTCAATGACATTAGCGTGTAAAATTTGATTATGACGAATGATGGAGCGTGCGCTATTAAAAACTGTTTTGCGAATAGGAAGAACCATGAGTGATGTAAGAGTCAAGCTATTAGTATGGTGAAAACAAAACTGGCGGGAATATTTCGCGTCAGTTTTTCTTGAGTATATAAGAAATAGATTCCGCTTCAAAAGGGGTCAGTCTCGAAACTCTCCGGACCAAGATAGTGCTGCTGCGTCGCCCGAGTAGTTAGAGGAAGAACGTCATAAGTCCGAGGTACAAGATCCGGCATCAAAGGCTCGACAATCAATCAACGAGCGACCTACATATAGCACTTTCTTCATTAGGCACCATTTGGGTGATCGCAACCAAATTTGCGCGCTTGCCAAGTTTACCTTGCCAGTGAGAATTGAGTTCATCTGATTATTCGTGTTGGGAAAATAAACAAGCTCAGCAACTAAATCACGAAACGTTATTTATCGTCGCATCACATATCAAATTTCAATTCCCTCAGCTAGCTTACAGCTGCCAAAAATCAGCGGAAAGTCCTAGAGAGAGAGAGTCTCGTGGAGAAGTTGGTAAATGTGCGATCAATGGGCTTTCATTAATTAACACAGCTACCACACAGTCCAATCCCCATCCCCCACAAACAATCCTACTTCAAATTTGTGCTCACGACTTGGGGCCAGGCCAACTGTAACAACCCCTCCACCTATAAATCTCGTTCAAGTGAAGACTCGACAAAGAAGGTTAATGGCTGTGGAAAAGAGAGGGGAGTTGGGGAGTAAGTAATTAAATGGGAGGGCTCAGGGATGGGGTTCTATTCACGTTTGTATTTGTGTATATAAAAAGTACTCATCGAAAACGTGATATGTAAATATATTTGTGTTTGTATATACACACACACACACACACTGATTGTTACAAGGACGATATTAGCAAGTACCACCGTAAGACTCGTGAGACAATTCTACTTACTTGTACGTATTTTAAAACTGCTGCAGCGAAAGTCCATTATAACTACTACGACTGCTGCTGCAGGCTGCAGATGAAAATGGGGGTATAAATTTAAAAATTGCCTAAACCAATGCTTTATCATTCTTTGGGGGAGAGAGAACATTAGATTGTTGTGTAGCTAAGAATAATAACGCGTTTCAGAGAGTGTGGAATGTCTGCCACTTCCGTTACACCACTTTCACACTTGTCTATTCGTTTCACCGTGCGGGGAATATCAGGTGGTTTTTACGTCATCCCGCTGTTGCAAAAACTAATAACTAGTGGCTACTTTTTCTCTGGTAGAATGATGTCTTAATACTAACTACAAACAACTCTCGTGGTTCAAGACACACTGCTTTCAGCAAACTGTGAATTGAAATGAAGGGTGATGGACAATTGAAGGAATGAATGGCATAGGAAACCGAATCACCGGAAGAAACCTATCCAGACACTTGTCCCAAAGAAAAAAATAAAGTGACCTACACGGTTATCATGGGGGATGCGAGGCAATAGAAGACACAAGATTTTGTAGGTAATGAAAATAACGCGAAATTCTTTCTCTCTCGCACGCGCAAGTCGCTTGACATATGGGAAAGTAGCTATGTTTTGAAATTCATAAACGTTGACTTGTTTTTAAGAGACTTTCTAATAATTACGTATTTTTATTATATTAAACACAGTGGAAATTACATTATTTTTATTTATTTCATTAAATATTTAGCCCTCCAAAGAGTAGTTATCCTTAATTTCGGGCGTAGTCATTGTTTAGGCCCTATGTGCCACAAATTTATACAAAAAGGTCTTTAAAGAGCTCATTTTAGTCCCTCCTAATGAAATCTAGTCTCCTAACACAGGTATCTGTAATTATTTTTGGAGATAAAACTGTGTAAAGAGAGAAACTGGAACCAAACACTTCTACCAATACAATATGAGCAGTTCTGCAATACCCAGCTTACTTAGGAATTGAAGACCTTTGACTGTTCGAACTATTGCATGCTGCACAAAATTAAATAACTATAAACGCCAAACATGTGTATTGCAAAAACACACATGTTCTCTAATTTAATTAACTCTAACCACATACCAAGTGCGGCTCATTGTCTCTTCTTGGACATACACAGACTGTTAGATATTCTCTGCACATTTGCAACAAGGAAGCACTAATACAGCGTCTTTGACTTTGTCTTGCGTAAATTCCACAATTTCATCTAATCAAGGACCACCTACTAATGCGTCTACAAGAATCTCTTGGAATGGTTGGAATGGTGTAGACTGCTGGTGCAGATAAAGCGTTCTTCTACTTGAGTCACACTAGTTGCACTCACTTTGAAACATTTAGCACAATTCCGCATTCTAGGAAAAATATTTGTTCTTTAATATAATGCACTTTCAACACTATGTTTCTTTTGCAGGTGAATGCGACAGCGGGGATGTGAAAGAATTCTTACGACACGACAGAAAACTCTAGGTAAGTTACAGCACTTGCTTTTGGAGGCGGAAAACTTACGTCAGGATAAATCCCATGACTTAGAATATGTCACACGTAGAGTCCTATTGTTTCCCAAGTAGGTTTATAAAAGCTCCATACGAAAATTGGCATGGATAAAATTTAAGGGATTTTCATTTCCCAAAGGTTTCTTGTTAATTTTCTAAATCATATACAACACTTTTCAGTATTTAAATTATGTTACTAATTTTAAACATTCGGGCTTGAATCGGAAATGGATGTACATTTAAAACGTCACAAAAGCATGACGTGGAATTCTTCTCTTTGAAATTCTAAAAAAAATAGATGGCATTGCCAAGACTGTTGTATATATAAATACACATACTATATTAAAATTAATCAAAGAACTTGTGACACAGCATTTTTATACACATTTACATATTTAATCTCCATGTAAGTTATTTTCACAACTTCTAATGGATTTAGCTGTAAATTTAAGCGCATTGTATTCATTAATGAATGAAACATTTAGAGGACATTATTGATTTCAGGATGTTGCAAACTTTTTTCTAAAAATGTAATAATAATTCAAATGCTAAAGGTAAACCAAATTTAAAAATTCAGTAGCGTATAAAACTAGTACACCCTTTTGGGGGGGGGAAGTCACATGTCGATCGGAATATTTCGGGGACGCTCGTACTAAGAATTCAAAAGTGTGTGCAACGGGGTGAAGTAAACGCACAAATTATTAGCTGAATTACTGTGGAACAAAGAGAGGTATTGTTTAAAATTAAATAAGTTAATTTATATTGCAAAAATATATTTTAAAATCATAAAAATAAAACTTAAATGACTGCAGCAATATGTTTAAACAATTAAAAAATATCGAATAAACTGTAATCGTAAATATATCTAAGAAAAGGTTGTTCAAGGAAATTCAAAACTCAGAGAAAGCAATTAAACCTGCACTCAGTTGCTAAAGATATACCGTGTTATATCACGTGGGGAGATTTTGAAACCCTGAGTATTAGAAACATGGTTCATCTATATCAAAGCTCGTATTTAACAATATCTAACATTTTTATTTACTTTATTTAGGAACCCTTTACAGAGACAGTGAAACATGCTGCAATATGATCGGTATGATGTTTCAGTTTGATTAAAGCAAAGGCGCAACAGATATTTCAAGATCGTGGCGTTCCCATACTCATGTCACGAAAATGTCTTTTCATTCCTCATTGTCTTTCGACGCCATTTTATACCTTTATGCTTACAATGAAAATATTATTGCCAAACAATATAAACATATTTATACAAACGATCAAATGAACTATTAAAATAAATGACCGAGTGCATAGGGAAGAATCCTCTGCCATCTCTCGACGACTGAAATTGTTGCAGCTTGAATTTTGATAAATGCATAATAAAGTATTTTAAATTATCATTGTGTGTATAAAAAAGACAAGACGCATTTAGCAGTAATGACAACATTACATTAAAAGTTACAAGGACTTGCACTAATACATCTGTAATGTATTAGATCATATTTGTGGAACAGGGTCCTGTACTGTGGTATGATAATCCATGGGTTCTGAAACACGATAACGCATTCACAGTCCTTGTTTGCGGTTTTTGCTACTGTTCTTCCCCAATCCTCCAAGCACCAGCCTGAAATCCAGGATGAAAATTGAGAAGATAAAATAAAAATCGCGCAATTTCAAAAAACACATCAGAACATTTTTCAGAAGTTCAAACGTCATTGGGAGAGGTGTATCAAAAGAGGGGGAGATTTCTTCGAGAGAGACAAAGATGCAAATAAGCTCAAATTTTAAAAAAAGTAAAATGTTTTTTTTTTTAATAGAACTCGTATTATAAACACACGTAGCAAACAGAAAAAGAAGAATTGCATTGTTTTACTACCCGCAGTTCGATACTACTAGGAAGAGCTCCATTGCTGCAGGTATAGTTCCTAATAGCACAGTCAGTTCGGTTACACTAGTGGTAGAAATATCCAAAGTTATAGAAATTGTTTTGAATAAAAGAAAAATTTGCGTTAAATTCTGATAACAGGTGGAGATGTGAGATTTTACTCGTACAATCTCGAGCGGAAGCGGGGTGTTCTACGGACATTGATCTTTCTGTTATCGTGAAACTTCATTCTGCATTGCCATTGATGTAGACCAACATTATACATTAAATTTTATAGTACACGTATTCCCGTAAACATATCCTTGCATTGACATAGCCCCCAGTATGGCCTCTATGTTCTCTTATCTATGCATATATTCCTTAGAAACACCTTTAAATCAAGCGCATAATTTCAAATTTAAATCGTTCTACCGGCGCGGAATATTGCATGTTAAGGATACCTCTTCAAGTGTTGACATATAGCTCACCAGAACCGGCCAGTCCGCTTCAGGCATTGGGAAATTACTTTCAAATATTTATAGTTTCCTCGTACACACGCTGACATACAGTTAAGTTCACAACTTACAGAGTATCCTCTGGCTCTTCATCATGACTGCTGCAAAGAAAATGTTGAGATAATTGGGCTCAGTGCCGATTTCTTCAACAATGACAATTAGGAAATAATGATTCAACATATCTTTTATCACTGATTGATAAATCACACACTGATATTTTTCTGAACTTTACCAGCAGCAATTTATTTCAGATGTTCCAAGAATAAAGTATCACCTTTAAAGCCGGCTCTTGGTCATTTAATGGACGGAGAGTTTTGTATGTCTCCGCGTTGCATCCAACATGCGTTATTTAGCTTCTTTATGGCATTGACAGGGAAAACGATAGTTGAGGTTCGGATGGCGTAAGCAGTTCAGCACACGACCTATGTCCTTTATTGTTATGCACACATATATATATATATATATATATATATATATATATATATACATACACACACACACAATGATACATAACCAAAGAAGGTGAGATCATGAAGTTTCAGAGCAATCTGCGGTGGAAAATTTCAATCTCGAACATTCAATTATGTCCGTAGTGCCGCCGAACACACTCGTTTCTTATTTGTACGTTTTCGTTTTCGGCCTGGCTCAGCGACGTCATAAAGAGGCCAAATTGCTATGATAGGGCGCGTTGCAAAGTGTCAGACGTCACTTGTTTGTGACGATCGTGTTAACAAACTACTGTTAACATTCTCTACAAAATGGATAAAACTGAAATACGGGCTGTGATAAAGTAATTCGTTTTAAAGGGTTCCACCTCAGCAGAAACACAAAAGGAGTTATATTCCATATTAAAGGATTCTACCCTTTCGTTTTCGACGATTAAAAATGAGGGCTGCCGAATGTAAGCGTGGTCATCGTTCAAGATGATGAGCACCCAGAACATCCCCAAAACTGCTGCCACCGACGAGATTGTGACAAAAATTTAAAATGCTGTAGATAGGCCATGTCCAGTACATTTTACATGAGCTCTGGGTATTTTGTTGATTTGGTTTATTTATGGACTCTCTTTAACATCTCAGGTCATCAGCGATCCATTCAATCCAGGCGTGAAACGACCGACAAATTTTGCTCAGAGACATCTTCTATCAGGCTTAACGTTTTATTTTACATGCCGTAAATTTACGACATGGGACCCACGGCTTTATCTACCTTCCAAAGGAATTAGGGTTTAAAAAACCAATCGACCCTGGCCGGGATTGAACTCGCGATCTTCAGTTTAGGAGGCAAGTATGGTTACTACTACACCATCAGGACCGACAAAGTTTTGGGTATGAGAAAACTTTACGCTCCATGAGTGCCGCATCTGTTAACAATAGACCAGAAAGCATTTCGCAAAAGTGTTCAAATGCAATTCCAATGAGTTACTTCGACGTTTTATAACGATAGATGAAAATACACGCCAGGGATGAAGAAGTAGTCCAAACAGTAAATGGTAACAGGTGAAAGTGCAACAAAGAAAGCAAAAACATTTCGTCTGCAGGAATAGTCATGGCTACAGGATTTTCATGGCGTCGTGCTAAAAAAGTTAATATTAATTATAAGCAGAAATAAAATTAAAAAAAAATTTAAACCAAAAACCGTAAACTACCTCTAGAAGGGCAGAACCATCACCGAGAAGCACTAAGCTTCACTACTGGACTAACTGAAGGATACGATTCAGGCTTAACGTCCACAACTTGCGAAAAGGAAAGTCTCTTTCATTACGAGAATGCGCCTTCACATATGTCTGCGATTCTTGGTGCAACACTGCATGACCTTGACTTCCAAGTGCTTCCACATCCGCCATATTCGCCGGATTTTGCTCCCAGCGATCACTTTTTGTCCTAAACCTGAAGAAATGGCTGGGTGAACCGTTTAATCCAAGCGTATATTTACGGGGTTCGCATCTAAGAATTTCATAATGTTGTAGCGTCATTTTATTGGTTATTAAATTGGAAGTTCCAGTGATGCGGAACATCTTGCACGGTTTTCTACAATTTAGCGTATGTACTTTAAATTTCATTGGATAGCGGTATTTTATCATAGTGGTGAATGTATTACAAGGAAATTCCCTTGTAAATACATAATATTTACAAATTGACTCTGAGGTTTGATTTTGCTCACTTTGATATATTCTTCATGTTAGTAATTTTTTATGTAAACAGTTTCTTTTAACAAACACTTGTGTTCTCCTGGCTTATTTCTACAAACATTTCACAATACATACAGGTATACGAGACGTTTTGAGGGACATGCCTGCCTTAATGACCTGCTAATTGACTCTGACATTCTGTCACCCTTCTCTCCTTTAGGTAGCAGTTCAAATTTTAACATATAAATAAAATTATATCCTGTTATTAAACTACTTACTAACATAAATACATTAATTATGTACTTTATAAATATAAATATGGGGTCGACTGGTTACCAACGGCCTTCTTTCTTCAATTTACTTTTACCAAAAATTGCTGGAGTCTCTGCTGATCTAATGATGTCCTATTTTGTTGTGACACCGACACCAAATTCATTAGCGAAATTAACCATTATTTCACCATTATTAAACCTCTCTGTAACTTTCTCTTTCGTTTCTACATTAAAAAAAATTGCGCTTTCTCGTAACTGATGAAGACATCTAGGGGCGAAATGTCACACTAAATAAAAAAAACTAACTTACAAGCTTCAACATTATTGTATTGTGAGTTGCCAAAGTGTTAAAAGATGGGGAAATTGTATATGCTTTCCGAGTTTCGCAGTAGACTTCTTAGATACATAATACTGAAGAGCAAAGATGGTATTTTTACTGGGAATTTCGCGATTAATTACGGAAAAAATGAATGAGCAGAAAGACTTCTTAATCTAGAGGCGGAAAATGAAAGTTCCACTCTATATTTGTGACTGTTAAAAGGTAAATATCACTATCCAGCATTGAGCTCTCCGAATTCATTTGGTCTGCTCTACTTGAACAATATTTTTAATATTATTTGCACTTAGTTATAGAAGTGTAAACAGTGAACCCAACTTCTACAGAAAACACATGAAAGATAAATATGGATCAGCTGATTCCCTCTACCGCCAACACCACGCACCAAGAGTTTTATCACCATAAAAATGTACATAGGAAACTGTAAATGTTTAGTTTGTATTATCTAATTACAGATTTTGCCCATAGCATAAACATTATTATTATTATTATTATTATTATTATTATTATTATTATTATTACATTTATTGTTTTTATTGCTACAGAAAATGTCCCGCATCTTTGAATAAGGCAAAAAGTAAAAAGCCTTAATCGAAAGCACTTTGACCCCTTTAAAAGAGAAGGGGAAAAAAAACAAAAAGTGCTCTACAATTCGGTATCATAATACCGCCACGGGTAGCCGAGGTCGTTAAGGCGCGGACTCGTGAGCGGGAGGCCTGGTTCGAATCCCACCAGGACCGTCCTCCCTGATTGTTTTTTTTTTTTCAGGTTTTCCTCAGTTCTCATAAATAGCAAATGCCGGGAGGTACCCTAAACTTAGACCTGGAACCTTTCCTTCCTTAAAAAAAAAAAAAACCTTTCTCTATATTTCATCTCATGTAGCATCAGTGTCCACCGCCTGTGAAGCCTCAGTAGTGAAAAAACGGGCGTTAAACACTACTAAATAAAAATTTTAAATAAAAGTACCATAATAGTGATGAAAATAAAATGTCGAAGAACGGCATCAACCAAAGAGAAGAGATTTTTCACTGATCAGAAATTGTTCAAAATAAAAAAGAAACTATTTATTTAAAAAATTTAACAATATACCTCGTAGAAACTAGGCAATTGCAGCATGGGAGAAAAAAAAACTATCACAGAAGTATATAACGGTTGGAAGGAAAGGAAATAAACACCAATTGGATGGAAATTAAAACAGAGAGTTTGGCTAGGAGATTTTCTTAAAGCGACGTATGTTTAACGCAATTCCCACAGTCTCTGAGATGATGTTAATATTCCAAAATAATATATAAATTATAAAACCAGTGCTTTGTTGTACATGTAGCGAAATGACCATGAAACGCAACTTAAAATACTGAAATATAATTCAACCTCTATTCTCCAATATTGCACACTAAAATAGGTAACTCAGAACTTACTATTTCATCACCTCGGAGTATGTTTATTTTTTCTCCACGTTTATTCAATACCCAGGACTGTTGTGGAATATTGGCAATTTTATAAAGTATTGTGTTCTATCGCTGGGAGAATGTGCGACGAAAATAGGACGTAAAGTGATACAAGCTAAGCAAAATTGGATAATAATATGCACATATATTTATAACTATAATAATAATAATAATAATAATAATAATAATAATAATAATAATAATAATAATAATAATAATATAGTTTCTGTTAACACTTTTAATTCTCTGGAATGTAATCTCGCATATGACAGAAATACAAATACAGAAAACAAAATAAATTAATTTAACCAAGTGTGCGGTATTATAAAATGTGTTTAAAGATAACAATGGAAATATGCCTAATGTTTGAGGAAGTAATAGCTAACCCCATTGCCCTTACGTGGGTCTGAGAATTGAATTTTAACAAACACACCAAAAACAGTGAATTGAAATGCTCTGGGTATAAGCTTGGATGAGAAAATGTCAAGAGTTAATGTTTTAATAATGAAACACCATAATGGTTGGTTATAGTATTTAAACAGGGTGGACGAAAGATGTTACCCAAAACAAATTCATAAGTAAGGACCCACTACAAGAAGAATACAAAAATGTTGGAGAACCAGAAAAATATGGAGAGTTCAATTTCAAATTCGACCGAAACAAAATAAATGGTTTAAATCTTAAATTAACCCCGAACTTTCATAGTAAAAGAGAATGATAAATTTCACAATATTTCATAACCGAGTATTAGGTACCTGAGCAAAGGACACTGTAATAATTGCATAACCAAAACATTAATTTTTGAAAGAAGCGTTTTAAAGCTAGCAGAAATCAATAAAACTTGGAGGAAATTAGGCAGCATAAAGCCAAGTTCTTAAATGAAAAATCACTGAAGATAATTTTGGAAATGTTAAAGTATACATTTCACATTTTGAAGTTTTTATTACAGGTATAAAAAGTTTAGATGTGTTGTAAAATAATGTATTGTAATGCGCATTAGAGTAATAAAATTAAAAAAAAAAAAATTATGCTGCAATGTATTACTAACTATTACGGTTTCTTGTTCATCCATAGCTTTTGATCAATTTGGATACGTATGTCCGGTTATTTGTTTTGTTTGCGTGAAAGAGTAGACAATAACAGCGCTGTAAAGGTTTGCGTAGCACTAACTTACCGTCCGACGCACAGGAGCAGTTCACTCAGTTGAAGAGTTCTTACGACAGTAATAAAACGAACTGGTTGCGATCACTGAGACACTGCTGCCCAAGTAGACAAAGGAAAGACGCAATGAAAATCACATTAAATCCACGCGACATGAATGGGAAGACTGAACCCTGCGACCGAGAGTAGAGAATGGCTCCAAAACGATACGCAACGGCGGCCCAGAGGGGCAAAGAAACTTGCAAATAGGAAGAGAGAAGGGGAAGGAAGCCCCGGGCACGTGGATTGTTAGTTTTCATGGGGATGGGGGACAGATGTTCGGCACGGTGATGCCTCCAGGTATGGTAACTGAGGAAGAGGTCTGTGTAGGTTCTTGCAGTACTGGCCATATGCATTGCATCGCTGCTCTTGTTTACCTACCCAACTTGCTTTCTTTCATTTTGTAATATTCTCGTTCTTTTTATTGATTAGCGTTTTCAATTAGACATTGTTTAAATTATCGATAAATTTAATTATAAATATAATAAACAGGCTTTAGTCAATATTAAAAAGTATCAAACCCTTTTTAACGATCTTAATACAAAGTTACTGTAAGTGATTCATCGGATTCCAAACAATAAAACACGTTCCTTAACTTAACCCCGAAGTAAGAAGCCACGTGGCAGATTTGGCAAGAGCGGAGTCATTCTTACTAACGAACAGAAATGTTCCAATGGGGAGGTACCCCATCTTGTTGAAAGACGAGATTTCTTGAATAGAATTCATTTGTGATAACATTCACATATCCAGGTAAGAGTGGCCATTTTAAAAGTGTTTTTCCTGCATTGTCGCCATTTTGCAACTGCATGACACTCGTACTGCCACCTGGTGTGTCACGCATGAAATACTGACTTGTTTAAGTTTCACAAAAATGTATTTTATTACAATTTTTTCAAGTTAAACTGTAATAAATTATATTTTTATATTAAGCTTGTGCCACTTTTGCGCGCATTTCTTCGTTTCCAATCGATACACTAGTCTTCCTTTTTCCTCCATATCCGCCACGCAAGCATGATGTGGTGAGCAAGCTCGTTGGCCATTGGCTCAAACAGATGATATGTCCATGAAATGAGGGTAGACCTATCACAGCAAGGAGACTCGAGTGGGATGTTTCGGATCTTCAATTGTTAGGCTCGGGGCCTCCTTCGTAACTTATTCCCAGCGATTCAGATAGAATGTATGCATAGAATATTTTATTGTAGGTTTTTTTTTGTCTTGTACTTCCATTGTTATCAAGATGCCGTGCAAGGAACGTGTTTTGGTAAGCAGCAGATTTTACGATATGTTCATATCATAGTATTTGTCTATTATTAGATTGAATATTATGTGGTAAAAGTGGCAAGAGATGAAGATTTACAGTTTAAAATTAAAATATTCAAATTTATTATTTTAATTGTTTGTGATAGTTTCAATGATGTATTCTTGAATTACGTTCCACTATTAGAATGTGTAAATTCTTCTTCTTCTCGCGTATTGCAGAATCATATCCCCATTGTCATAATCTAGGGTTTTCTTTCAGCATATTGCAAAAGTTAAAATCTGCCGAACTCTGGCTAAGACCATTTGCTTGACACATGGTGCAAACTTAAGCACAATGCACAGAATTGGAGTATATGTGTAAAATGAACGGCGTTGCGCTGTCACGCTCTTTCCAGGCAATGAGCCAAATTGGAAAGATCTCTTCAGAATGTTCTACAATTCGTAGGCTGGCAGTGTTTAAAGTACCTGAGTGTATGCCAAAGCTTCAGTATATTAAACATCAACATTATCTTGTTCAACGGCGATACCGTGTTTAGCGACCACGACCTAGATATGTAAATTTTATTATATTTAGTATCGATCGATAATATAACTGCATAGATATACAAATGTTAAAATGCACACAATCCGGCACAACTGCTCAGAGAAACTCACATCAGGTAAGCGAAGGGTCGCTTGCTAATTACCTGGCAATACATGTTCTCGAACCTGAAGGCAATTAGAGACATGCACTGTGAACTCTTGTTAATGAGCAATTTCGCACTTCATGCGTAATAAATGTTTGCTAGTCAGGGAATGAACTCTTGAATTTTTTAAGTTTTGAAGAATTGCTTGGAGCGAATAGTAACTTGGGTAGGCAGGTGTATGTAAGGGGTCGATTTGGCAATGCCATGGGAAAACTTGTATTACAATGCAAGGTTTCTAAGCTCTTGGACCAGATAAGGAAGTTTCGCGTATTCAGATGCATATTTTTTTTTCATTTCCCCAGTGAGCTTTGCGTGCATCCTCAGGCCTTGCGGGTTTCCGAAATAAACATTAGCAATTGGGGAATGTTGTAACCCAACCACACGAAATTCAATAACTGATACGAGCATTCCGCGTGTCGTTTGTTCTTTCTTCGTAAACAACACCCTCAGTCGCTGAGAGTTCGGTCCTGATAACCACACTTGCCTCCTAAACCCAAGATCGCGGGTTCGAACCCGGTCAGGATCAATGAATTTTTTCGGGCGTAAAAATCCTAAGTATGGCTTCCTTCGGAAAGGAAGTAAAGTCGTGGGTCCCGTGTCGTAGATTTACGGCATGTAAAAGAACCTCAAGCCTGAAAGAAGACGCCTCTAAGCAAAATTTGTCGGCTGTTTCACACCCTGAATTGAACGGGACGCTGATGACCTGAGATGTTAAAGAGCGTCCCTAAATACAGAAAACAAACAAAGAAAGTCGCTGAGAAAGAGATTACGGTAACAATAATCATTTCGGCAGTAAATCGAATGGCACTCCTTGAGGTTGGGTGCACAACAATATCATTGTGACCGATACAACAAAGGAGCAGTTCAACAATTGGCCTAAGTAGTCAAATAACCTTTATCTGCTATTTTGTTTACTGCAGTTCCCACTGACTAGAAATTAGTCAATCTGCCCAAAATCATCTAATGAAGAATTGAAACACATTTTTCACTACTTTTATATTTTATGCATGAGAATTGCTCATGAGCCTAACACTCAAATCTACAATCGTTCAAACCACTATCTTTCTCGAGACTAAGTGTTCATTACAGTTCTGCCATATGGCTAGTTCGCGGTTTTATAGCACTAAATTTTGAAAACGCTGATGATGAGCAATGGAAAATCGGGATTTCCTAAAACCTTCTTTACCTTCGTATCACGATATAGCTCCGCTATTTGTCTTCGTGGACCACATTATCTCAAATTGGCTATCTAAGACCCCTCTACAGTTTCTGAAACATTGCGGTGTAGTTCATGAACACCCGGCATTGTAAAAGTAAATACTTAAAACTGCTCGGCAGTCAGTTGTAGAACAAAACACTTTCACTTGGAGTAAGGCATAGTGGGAAAGGATGAAAGAGATTCTGTTGCAAATTCCTTTGAATAATATTGTAGCACTTTACCTTACACTTCCTTTCCTGTCTTAGCATTAATAATTTACTTTGTCTCGTGCAACCGAATGACAAGACATAAATCCTGAACTTTCATATAGGGGCAGTCTAGGACAGTCAGGTCATGATGAGTTCAGCCCAAGCAGCCACATCAGTTACTCCATTTCTTGCTCATTACATCTTAGGAAAAATATTACATTAAGAGTTCGTTCTAATTGGATCTTGGTTGTTTACCTTTCTTACTCAGAGAAATGATGCGAAAATACAAATACAACATTCAGAGTAAGTTCTACAAATATAAATACAAATTAATATAGTACTTCCTACTTCGAGTTATTCAAACATTAGCTATGCATCTTATATTAATTACATATTTTAATAAAAAATTAAAGTATATAAAAGACGCGCAAACATTGACAGAAAATTATAACAGTTGAACTCTCGTCAACTTTCGTTTGAAAGAATAGACGGAGGGCCTTAATCTGGTCAAATGCGTCTAACGCTTAAGCAAACCGCTTATATCTGTTTCTTTTGCACACAAATCACTTGTCAGAGCCTTTTGTGTCAGTTTTTCATATATTACTGATGAAGCAGGTTATGAATTCAGTTATAATTTGTGCATTGTTTATCAACAGCGTGCTATCTGCTTTGACCTAAAATTATGCCTAAGGAAAACTGTTTTACAGACTAGGAAGTATTCATTTGCAGGATGTACATACAAATATAATAGAACAAACAGATAATGCCTATAATAAAAAAATGAAAAAGAAAATAAATCTGAGAGAAGAATTTGCATACAATCATTATCAATTCAGAAAGTGCTAAAATAAGTTATTTTATTATATATAAATGAAAAATAAAAATAAAATAACACTATTAACAATGTAACAAATTAACAGTAATAATAAAAGTAGATAAGGATAAAACACTTGGATAAAGTCACACTTGAAATTACTATATTTCGAACTACTGGAGTTCTGCTATGGCAAGAAGCTAAACTAATAATACTAAAATATTTATAATAATAATAATAATAATAATAATAATAATAATAAGTGTTACTTAATTTTATTTTGGTTTTATATTATATATATATATTGTATTTATGTGTTTTCTTTCAAAAAGACACTGCTCAGAAAAAAAGAAAACTCTGAGAAAATACTAAATTCCGTATAAAAGCAGATTTTACTTCCGATAAAAAAAAAGTATTTCGCAGATCTGTTGGTCAATAATCCAGAATTGCATTCCTGTAGTTATGTATTTTACATTGACAATAACACATTACTACTAATTCTGGAATTTCAACTAAAATACTTTTTGTTGTCTGGCTCCGCACAAATCAAAACAAAAATAAATAAAATTATATATATAGTAAAATTGTCACATTTTGATCAATTTTAGTTGCAGTTGTATAAAAGCATTGATCTGAAAAGAAGAAACGCATATAAGCACAGAGCAATGATCATTTTTGTAAGAGAAGTTGGTACCTCCTTTGTCTGATTCTCTGTAATTAATGGCGCCAAAATGTTCACAGCAGTCCGTTTGTTGAAGCAAAACCAGTTCTTGAACTATTCTTTATACAAGTATAAGAGATTCTCAGTATCTCTGATATATCGCCTTTCTTCGCGCAGCAAATATCCAACATCAAAATGCAATACGATTCTCACATCTTGAAATTAACATTTCAAACCCCTCCCAAAATAATCAGAAGTTTTGTCTGCAAAATGGGCATAAACAGCATCTCCATCACCTCTTTGTCACACTTAAATTTCCGTTCCTCGAAGGTTCTTCTTGAGTTTTAAGAAGACGAAATAGTCTTGGGAGCTAGATCTGGGCTGTACGGTGGATGGTCGATCTCCTTGAAGCCACATTTCTTCACAGTTTCCTTTACAACAAGAGCTGTGTGCACATGCAGGCGCGTTGTCGTGAAGAAGGCGCACACCCACCACTCAGCTTTTCTCGTCTTTTCTCTTTGATGGAAACACGTAGTCTGTGCAGTACGCCAGCATAGTACTCCCCATTTACTGTGGTGTTCCTCTCCTTGAAGTCAACGAAGAGTATTCCCTCACAGTCCCAAAAAATTGTGGCCATGATCTTCTTGGTTGACTGAATGACTACCTTGGCCTTTAGGCGATGCTTAGCCAGGTTTACGCCTCCATTCCATTGATTCCCCTTTGGACAAGGGATCATAGTAGAGGACCATATTTTCATCTCCTGTAAAAATGGTTTGTAGAACTTCTCTATCATTGCCACGGCAGAGCTCTACAAATGCCTGGCAACAGATGACCCGTTGCTGCTTTTGGACTGAGGAAAGAAGTCTAGGCACTAAACCGTATTCATATTTAAATGTTCATGAATAATTCAAAGGGCTGTTGTTTTAGCAAGGCCCAACTTTGCTGCCATTTCTGTAACTTTAAGCTGCCGATCTTCCATAATTTCTCTCTTCCACAAGAGCGATGTTTTCAGGAGTGGACACCTCCAAGGGCCGACCTGCATGCTCTTCGTCTTCAACACTTCTCAACCCATGCGAAAAAGTTTGGCCCATTCTTTTACGGTAGAATATGAGGGGGATGCTTCCTCATATACACCGTCCAATCGCTGTTTAATTTCATTTGGAGTAAGTCCTTCTTTTGTGAAGAACTTAATAACAGCTCGAAACTGCATTTTGAACATGTCACAATCTTCTACACATAGCCCTCTTTATGCAACTATGTCTGAACAAGTGAACACAGTTACAATTGCAATTATTTACTGAACAGACAAGGGTTTTGCGAAGGCGAATCCTTATCGGCGAGGTCAGAAACTTAAGGATGTACCCTTGTACCATAATTCCTTTCAATTGTATTTTAAATAATAAATATAGTTTAGGAGATCTTTTTAAGCAAACATCCAGCGCGAATGTTACCCAAAAAAAAAAAATCATGTTGAGCAATATCCAGGATAGAAATCGAGAACTCCACAATATCGTTCTCAAACGTTACCTGCTTGAAAATTCTTTTTCTTTCTTTCTTTCTTTCTTTTTTTCTTTCTTTCTTTCTTTCTTTCTTTTTTTTTTTTTCTTTGCGTATTTGTGAAATTCCAAACTTCTACTATATCAGGAATCAAAGGCGTGGGGCTTAGCGACCCAGAAATACAAGAAACGCTTTGTCTCGCGTTTCAGCTGTTAAACAGTTTGACCACTCTTATGGACCTAATTTGTAGTTAGCCACAAAAACAACAGTAGTCATGATGCACACTAAAATTAACATGACCTTGCTGTCGTAAACATTCCTATTGTATGAATCACGAATTGCGATGGGCAGTGTCTCGTGCATAAACGATGGACGTCGCGCGCTGCTATAGCTAGTGGCTAGCTAGTCCACTGCATTTAAAGCGGAAAAGGGATATCAGAGCAGAAATTCCACTAAAGGCCAAAATACAAGAATTGAAAAATAAAAGTGTACTAACCCATTTATAACTGAGAAAACTCCTCCACCTTCTTCCTTAGGGCCATTATGCTGAGACATTCCTTCCGTACAATCCCTAACATTTTTATTTGCAATTACGTACCATATTTGTGGAAGTTGATTAATATCAGTACCGTACACTGCATGTTGATGTCGGTGAACCAGCGCCTAATTGTTCGAAGAATTGCTTTTCTCTCAGTGGTTCGTTCAGTTTGGGGAAGAGAACGAAGTCAAGAGACTCGTCTGGTAGTAATGAGGATGTTCGAGTTTCTCCACCCTCACAGTACCGGTAAATCCTTCATAATAGCGGCAAGGTCAAGCTAGATTACTGAAAAAATCACCATATTCTCCGCAAAGCAGAACGAAGGAATTGTTCCAAGCTCCTCTGGTACAGTGAGGCATATTTAAAACATCTATTCCCAGGTTACTCTTTACCGTTCGACCCTACCCTAACCTCAATCATTGACATCTTACGCCACAAACTTCATACCACCACTTACATTTTAATAACCTCGTTCCATTCCATCTGGTGTTACCACTTTCGTCTTTGCCACGAGATACTTTCATACATCAACGTTTAACCAGAAACTATGAATATTTCCCGTTTCTCATATTAAAAAATCTGAGTAAATAATTTCTCTCCCTTCCGCATCCGATCTCTGTTAGCACTACGAGATTCCAGAGACGTGACAACGTTGTTTTCGTAAGCTAACTCTGATACACCACGCGCATCATGTCAACGAAACATAAATAAACAACTGGATGACTATAATCTCGTTACGAATGCATGACCTTCCCTGTCGCCTGCAAGCGCTACATCCAAAAGATGGTGAAAAGCATCAAAGTTCTTAAGCACTTAACATAAAGTTTTGCACACTCAAACACAAACTATGGGGCACTCCCGGCAGGTAAGTTAGAAATGATGAGTGACAGTCGTAAGCGGAGAGGGTGGTTTGTGACTGATGACCTGTTAATTCCGGTTTGAAATTCCTGTGTCTAGAGATGAGATATCAACGCGATTTCCAAGCAAGTGCAGCCAATCGCCTATCCACCTCTAAAAGTGATTGAATGAACTGCAGGAGGTGTGAGGCAATCTCTACACTATCACTTCCCTGCCCAGATACGAACACGCAATTTGCCACATTCCGACATGGCATGACATTATTGCTAGTGTTTCCTTTAGAGGTTTACATGCTCTTTGGCGTTCCTTCCACGCGACATCTCAATTTTGATCTATGCGCGTGGTTCAAACTTAGGGCAGTGCTTTCTGAGAACACTAAGCTTGTAATGGGTGCAATGAACTATGTTAGCAGGGCAATGCCCTCCCTCACTTTTTACTATGCAGTTTGGTGAATGTGTTACCGTACTTTTTTCCATTCCTCGTATATATGAGTCAAGATTACTTTCACATGAAAAATTGCTGGATTCAAAACCCAGATACTAGCCGTGTTTAATAGCGGTCTAATACTGTGTGCAGAATTATATCTAGAAAACATAAGCGATATGAGGGTTCATTGGTTGCAGGATGTACGCTCTCAACAGCAGTTAGCGGCTATTTTCGCGAAACAACCCAGGTTTCGTAATAAAATGTCATTTATTTGTACTTAAATAGTTTATAGTTCTCTTTGAGAAATCGAATTAATCTCTTAAGAGTTTATTCTGAAGTCTATGTTAAGAATTAATTATTTTGGCAACTAATGTCTTTATTTACCTATAATTCTGAAATTAAAAAAAAGTCATTTAAGGAAGGTTTACATAGTTTGTAAGCTTGATTCTATAGTTTAGATGTGCCACTCTGTAAGCTAAAGATTACATTTAAAATCAGTTTATTGTTTTTGTACATTTGTTAGTAAATTTATATGTTGTTGAAATGAAATAATCTAAGTGTTTGTTTATTATATTTATTAGAGAAAAAGTAACGCTATTTCGTTAGCAAAAGTAAAATATATAAACAAATAAAGAGAGAAAAATAAAGAAAAAAAGGGGGGAACCTCTCACTGCTAAACTCTTTTTCAAATGTTTCGTAGCCTTTATTAACCCTTGGAATACATTAACTTTTGAATATTTTGTCATTACATTAGTTGCAAAGACATTTTACCTTATTTCGATTCTTCTTTTGGCGCCCACCTGCCTCAAAATTGTTGCTTTCTTACTTTTTCGGGTGTTTATTTGCTAATTCAATTGTGATCCGCCTGTAGAGGTGCAGGAGCGATTACTGGATTAAGCCGCCCCACCAGTGGTACTGGTAGTTGGGTCGGAGAGCTTTGGCGCGTGTAAATAGCCTATCTACTTCCAATGGGTGGGGAAGCTGGTTTAAACAATTAGGTGCAACCTATGGAAATCCGTACTGAAGGAATGACCTCAGGGTCAGGAAGAGCGTAAATTTAACAACGAAATGTTTACTGAGAAGACGTCAGGAAAACCTTGTTGAGCTATTGTGTAGAAACTGGCAACATAAAAAGTACGACTTACGGAGTTGGTCTTGAAAGACAGCGAAAGTTAGAAATAATTTAACTACCACGGAGCAATGAAGAAAAATCGAGAACATGTTTAAGCCGGTACTTTTTGAAAAGTGACTAATATTCTAAGGATGAATGAAATTTAACTTAACTCTTAACTCACTTTGAACGCATTTGTAAAAGCTCCATCTGCAAAATAACAGTGAAAACGTATCTCACCGCACCATCGGCTAGAGGACGATGCTTTCTAAAACATTCTGTTAAATTTGAATATAGTGAGCTGGCTGCATAACACTGACCTAGGGGCTGAAGGGGAGGAAGTGGGAAGCGGCCAGACCACCGCGCCGCTTTGCAGCTGTTGTGCGCATCCTGACAGGGCCACCCGTGTCAAGCAAGGATGACTAGTAGAATTTTCCTCCTACTTCTCACGCGTAATGCAGTCTCTTTTCGCCAAAAATAAGCTTGTCATACCAGCGTTAAAAACTGTTAAAGCTGAGTAAGTGCTTGTAAAAAGCCGATAAGTTATACCTTGGTTCACTAATCTACTTTCACAGTGTGTTCGCTTCGATAGACCGGCGAGGATGGGCTTTTATTTGTGAAACGAACTCCTCTGCAGTTCTTTTTGAGAAACTGATGCTGATGCTTCCATACGCTCTCGAGTGTTCTTTTGTTCTCGTTAGTTTCACTTTATGTCTCCCATTCATGGAAAGATTTGTAACCCCTGAACCGTCCCCAACAGTATTGCTGAATGAGTAATGGAGAATTTAAACACAGCCTTCTTTCTTCGCTTACAACACATTTATGCGCAATGAGAGCTTTAAGTGTCTACACATTACCATTAGCAGGCCATATGTTCTACTGGACTTTGTGTTCTATCAACAACTATCAACATACCGCCACGGGTGGCCGAGGTCGTTAAGGCACGCATTCGTGAGTGGGAGGTCTGCGGTTCGAATCCCGCCAGGACCGTCCTCCCTGACTGGGTTTTTTTTCAGGTTTTCCGCAGTCTTCATAACTGGCAAATGCCGGGGAGGTATCTAAACATAGGCCTGGAACGCTTCCTTCCTTAAAAAAAATATATATCCTTCCCCAATTTATCATTTCATCTCATGTATCTCAGTGTCCACCGCCTGTGGTGCCTCAGTAGTGAAAACGGGCGTTAAACATTACTTAAAAAAAAAAAAAAAAAAAAAAAAAAAAAAAACTATCAACAAGTACATCATATTAGTACTTGCATCCCTAATCGGTTGACTGGCATTTTATGATTAACAGAGATCATTATCCAAGAGCGCAAAGACCACCTCCCTGATCTAGTGGTTAGCGTTACTGGGAGGCCCGGGTTGGATTCCCGGTACTTATTTAGTAATTTTTTCAGATTAACGGAGGTTGGAACAGGGTACACCCAGCCTTGTGAGGACAACGGGGAAGCTGCCTCATGGATGCGATCTTCGATCTCAAATCGCAAGCAGCGCGATATGACGATTGGCGGGATGCGATGTGATCACATGCACCTCCCCCCTCTTCCGACGATGTCATGTGACGGAGATAGAGGACGCAGCGATCGTCGCGGGCTATGGCGAGTCATTGAAGAGCGCAGGGAGAAATAGCGTTAGTTACCATGGAAGAAAACTGGAAATTATAGGCACTGAGGAATGGCTGAACTGTGCGATTGCGCCAAATTCTGTGCACAGGATCTGGTGAAGAACCTTGAAAAATGAGTACCCAATGAACCTACCTCAGATCAAAGGGAACAGTGTATTTGTGCATTCAGTGTAATTCAGTCATGCTGCAGAAGGAGAAAACCTGATAAAGATATACCCGCCAATGAGGCGTCCGAAACCAGACAAGTCCACCAATCCTAGTTTTACAGGAAGGGGAAAAACATAAAACTCTAACATCAATAATATAGAGTTAACATTTGGCGATCCTATGGAGAAGTCACTTACAAATTAATATTAAATCCATTATGTTATACACTACATACTCTTAAAATATTGCAAAAAATCGTAAGACTTGTTCAGCATTTGTTCCAATTTGTTTGCATATATTCAATTTAGATTTAAAATAAGATGGGGTTTCCTGTAAAATACAATGGCACAAAAGAAATTTAAAAACAAAAAATAGAACTTAGAAATAAATAAATTTCATATATATACCGTATCTGTACCATTAGGATACAAACTGACTTACGCTGTTTTTCCTAATTTCTTATTGGCATGAAGTAGGCTTTCTGTGTTTTTAAGCAATTAATCGCTCAGTAATTTATTCAGAAATTAGAAAAACAAGTGTACAAAATTATAGTTTACACGTACATTGTGTTTTATGTGTAAAATACAAATAAATTTGAAAGCTCCTATCGAGCATTAGTTTCTTCAAGATTCAGAATGTCGGGAACAGGAAGGTATGCTTTAAAAACTCCCTCTTTCGCACACCATAAGTGATAGTGCTGTCCATTTAACTCGAAAGCGGAGTTACTCAGGTTTTTCTAAATGTTGTAGAACGGTACTTGGAAAATTATAGTCAAAGTAGAGAACACGTTTTGTGAACATTGCTGGTAAAAGTGAACATTTTCCAAATAGATGGGTTAATGTTGGAAATGTTTATATTTCGCCGAATTTGGCAGAAATATTCAAATAGCCACCCCTTGTCGCGCTTTCTGGTGTAAATATCTTGCACTGCACAGGAAACAAGTGATTACAACATTTACTTTTAACAACTTTAGCATTAATGACGATTTGCCAGTGACGATCGTGTCTAATTTGCTTCCTTAACTTATGAACCCAGGATTATGTTTCCTTGCAAAATTTATTTGAATAATATTTAAAAAATGTGCTTTTACAAACATTTTAACGTAGTCCCCTTGTTTTGAGCAAAATAAAATTGGAATTTCGTACTACTGCGTCCTGCTACACTGCCATTGGCTAAAAGTTGTAAGCCAAGCACATACTAATTAAATATGCCAAAATATTTCTGGTTACGTATTGGCATTTTAGCAATACACAAACACATAAGTAATCAACTATAAGCATTTAAAGGGAAAACCGATTCTATTAGTCTACCAACATTTACCACATTGCCTTGGTAAATATTCACACTTGCAAGTAAATGTGAACAAAGTGAAAAATATACACCAACTTCTTTCTGATGCTTAATTTACTTAGCAGCAAGATATTTACAATAATCAGTAATGTGAACGTTTACTGCATTTCTACTGTCGCCATAGCACGGAGGTATATAAATTAAAAGTAAAGTAACTTCGTAACTAAAATAATATCTAGAGAAGCAGAAACACATAAAACACTTATGTATGGTCACACAATTTTCGCTATATTTTGAACAGATTGTTTCTTCTTCAAAGGTATAATAAAAGAATTAACAAAGGCAGAAAAAATAAAGCGAAAATTGTGTGACTCTTTACTATCGTTTTTTTATACTCTTCAAGACACACAATCAGGCGTTTTATGTTCATATCTTTTTCTCAGGATACCAAATGAAACATGTCTTACGGAAAAGTACATTTCATTTAGAAAATCACATTGTAGTTTAAAGTTATATTTTTTAGTCTCTCGAGAAAACATTTTAGTTTCAGCTGCCTCGCAGTATAAATACAAGAAAAAGCAACACATTACAACAAAATTGTACAAGGTGTAACAATAATGGCGTACTTATACATTGGGATGCTATTAAACAAGTGATTAAAAGCTTGTCTAAGAAAGAAAGAAACAAACCTCCTAAGTCGCAAGTTTTCGTAAGATGAGGCACAGGTACTCGAAATTATATTGCAAATGAACACCATGATTTGTGATCTACGTGCTATTTATTTATATATGAAATTCCATGAAGACGATGCACGTACATTTACTGAGAAAGTTTTAACCATGGTTGGAGGATAGTCTGAACATATTTTAGGTAATTAATGCTTTTTTTAATTTTTTTTTTAGAAAACAACTTTAATAGGGCGACAGCTAGTTAACTTGTCTATATTTTAACTAATTTTCTACGGTGCTAATTTAGCATAATTGATTATGTACTGTATTTTATTTTTACGAAAATTTCTCTGCTTTGTTTGACATTCTCTACTTACTCAATATTATCGGCATTATAACTTCTAATTTTAGATTTTTTTCCAGCAATGTTTAACGCTTGTTTTAACTACTGAGACGCCACAGTCGGTGACACTGATGATACATGAGAAGAAATGATAATTTGGGAAAGTTTTATATATATATATATATATATATATATATATATATATAATATTAATGAAACATAAAAATAAAGAAACACTATTAACAATGTAACAAATTAACATAAATAATAAAAGTAGATAAAGATAAAACACAGAGAAAGAGTCACACTTGAAAGTGACTCTTTCTCTGTGTTTTATCTTTATCTACTTTTATTATTTATGTTAATTTATATATATAAGGAAGGCCTAAGCTTAGGTTACCGGCATTTGCCATTTATGAGGACTGAGGGAAGCCTGGAAAAAATCTCAGATAGGTCGTCCTGGCGGGATTGGAACCCCAGACCTCCCACTCACAAATCAGCGGCTTAACGACCTCGACCACATGTGGCGGTTTAATCTTAGATTGACTCTATTCCCTTCCATTAGTTTCAGTTTCGATTCTGCACCAAAAATATAAGACATTTCTTATGACGGCTTTCTTTGAGTTTTTGGTGTGAAAAGGCATGAAAAAGTAGAACTAAAACGTGAGCGTTTAATACGAACGGCATTAATGTTAGAGCCAGACATTATACATGTTTTGCATGCTTGATTCTCGTCCGCTTATTTACAATAATGTTTACCTTTACAACATATTTATTTACCTCATTTAATAATTTATTTTCTTTAAAACTAATAATTAATTTCGAAACACAACAAAAGCTTAGGGAACGAAAAATACTTGAGCCTTGCAGTGGCGGTTCGAAAAGAATACATAATATCCGTGTCAGCGTTGGCTATGCACAGAAAATGTGAATTCCTGTTCTATACAATACAAAACATCTTAAACAGGCACATGGGTTCAACACTGACGAATATGAGCGGAGAATTTGTCCACTCTGTGTGGAGGGGGCTGGCTGAATGTAAAGGTACGGAAAAATGGAGGGAAAAGTATCTACAGGATCGAACAGATGTTGTCATTCTGGGCTTTGATGGCAGGCAAGGAAGGAGAGAAAAGATTAGGTAAATTTCTGGTGAAAGTTAGTCTAAATATAGGGAGGAGGTTGGAAGAAAACAAATTTACCGAATCCAGTTATGTCATCCACAATGGGGTTTCTTTATTTTTATATGTATTTTAATATGTTTTAAGAAATTATTCTTCTAATACTTCTTACTTCATTCTATTTTAATTTTTATTTATTTGCATTATTAAATGTTTTTATATATTATTGTGAATATCTTGTGCTAAATCAAATATACAAGTTTATTAAACAAGATGTAATGCCTGTCTGACACAATAATATTTAAATTTTTCTTTGAGATACTTGTTCACAGTTTAGTTCTGTCGTTCATATGCGTTTGTATATACCAAATAATTTTTAATATATCAGTGAGACTGGTCTCCCAAAATCTCCATATCAGCCATTACAGCTTAGTTGTGGTCACATATACTTCAAAGCAGGGACGACAGGTGTATCTGTGAAAGAGAGGCAAGAGCGCGTGCAAAATTATTTACTGCATAAGTTTATGAGGTTTTTAATGCGCATATGTCCGCTCTTTTTATAATAAAAAATACTCATTTACATACACTTTATAATTTGTGCACATTTTCAAGTATAATATATTAATCTATGTTTTGTACAAATGAAAGGCGACATTTAGCGTTCTTTATGTGTTTATTGTTTGTAGCAGTGTGACTGAAGAGTGCAAACGTTGACAGATGAAATCGATGTTTCGATGTTCTCAGTTTCGAAACGTGAAATAAGGCCGGTGATATTGTTAGCGAGATGTGCCAGTAAATGTTTGATCAGTTTCCCAGTTTGAAGGAATTTGCACCTTCTTATGATGAGAAAGTAGAGTCAAGCCAAGAAAATGGTGTCACCATATTACATTTTGCAAAGTAAAAAACAGTACGCAAATCTATTGAAGATGGCTCAATTCTTTTTTCAAACTAGGCCATGACAATGTAGAAATATTTTTTTTTTCTAATACCGTGCGTTCAGCGATGTTTTCCCCCATTGCGCAGAGCTTTTCCAATGAGCAGGCCCCAACTCGTTTGCTACGCCATGGAGGGGATAGAAAGCCTGCTTGCTTACTTGTTGACTTTGTGATTGTCGCAGTTGTTGCGCAGCTGTTCCCGGAGTGTGTTGTGTTGTTCTTTTCTTAATTCAGCCTTATACATAAAGTGTATTATGTCTATGTATTTACAACGGTACAGCGAGTCTTTATGTACAAGTAATAAGTGTTAACTCAGTGGTAAAAAAATCATAGGACCAATTTTTTTTTAGCATACAGTTGATTCTTTTACTTATGTAAATATCATGCTAACCATTTCCCCCTCCTCCTTTCTTCTTGTTCTTCTTCTTCTTCTTCTTCATTAAATATTATTAACCGACAGGGTTAGTAATCATGCATTTTTTTTTCAAAAGGACTCTGCCACTACTCACACTGCGAATAATTCCACGAGAGAAATTCACGATGACAGAGTTATTTGTAGGAATTGGTGGCCCCCTCATTCCCCCGATTTAACAGCCTGCAATTATTATCTCTGGGGCGAATTAAAAATGCTGTGTACAAGACGAAACCACACACCATACAAAAAACTCAAAGATAATATTCATCAGAAAATTGTCAAGATTTCTCAAAATAAACTACAGTGAGTGATGAATGATTTCCTAAATTATGTGTGGAGAATGATGGCGGGCAGTTGCAAACCTCATTTGATAAATTAGTAAGTAATGAGCTTCTTAAATTTGTTTTTTTATTGTTTTACCCTACTGCTAATCACCGAGACCCGGTTGGCCGGCTAACGAGCGGCGCGCTCACCCATGGGCAAAGCACTCCGGGGAAACACAAAACTGATCGTACCAGCTTAAAGAAATAAAACTTATTAGGAATTCTTCTAGACAATTTGCTTTAACAACATTTAATTTTAGACACATTACGCGCAAAAATATGTTTAAATATTTCTAAAATAACCGGAATTTGTTTTAAAAAAGTATGTCTAGTGAGAAATATGTACAAGACCGCAAAGTGAAACAAATTGTGAACGTTAATACATGGAAAGTATCATCGGTATTTTCAAATTTCAGAATATTGTAACACTTATATTTGGATTTTTTGTAGGTTCCAGTGTTAGCTCCAATTTTCCCTTTTTTTTTTTTAAACTATCGAATTATAATAATTGTTTCCTTAGTACAAGTTCCGACTGTTTATAAAAGATCAACTTGTTTCCACATTACAAATACAATTAAAGAGCATATGAATTTTGCTACATTTTTAGAAGGGAATGGTCTGTTTAGCAATTCTGCCAAACTGTATATATTTTCTTTTATATTTTTCTACGCATTGATCGGAAATAGGTATGCAAAATAGGCTGCGTTCTTAATTTTTCCTAAAGTTGGCTTCTCGAATTATTTCCAGAGCTCGGAAGTGTTAATCAAGAGGCTGCAAGACATGGTTCGTTAATATTCGTAGCGAGCGCATACAGTGTTCCACCCTGTTTTCTACTAGCTACTGAGAGCTTTGAGTCATTTGACATAACCACTGAATAAATACACGGCATTTGTCACTCATATAAAAATCATAGAATCACCAAGAATAATGGGGAGAGTGCCGAATGCAGCTCCATCAAAAAACACTTAATGCAGGATGCACGCCACTGGTCATAACTGAATTTCATGCCATCTCTGTGTTGTTTTATTATGCTTTCCCATATTCGTGCGTACTGAAAATGGTGATTTAGATAATGACGGCCACCAGGCGTCCCATGGTCATTATCGACTCTTATTTTCTTCATTTGCTAATGGATTACATCAAGCTTTCTTACTCGCGACGTCTGGAATCTGCCGCTGCAGGCAAAGAGCATTTGCTGAGGTCCTACGTAAATTGTCCGCTTGAATTGCAACTGAACAAATGAAGATCATCTTCCTTTCACCATGTGATAATGTTTAAACGGTTTTATTTCGGGTTGATTTGATTTATTTCTGGACGCTCTTTAACATCTCGAGATGATCATCAGCGTTCCATCCAATTCAGGGCGTGAAACGGCCGGCAAATTTTGCTCAGAGGTCTATTCTTTCGCACTTGAGGTTCTTTTTCGTGCCGTAAATGTACGACACGGGACCCAAGGCTTTACTTCCCTGCCGAAATGAGCCATACTTAGGATTTTTATGCCTGAAAAAATCCATTGATACTGGCCGTGTTTGAACCCGCGATCTTGGGTTTAGAAGGCAAGTATGGTTACCACTACACCACGAGGACCGGCTTGGTTAATAAGATACAGGATGTGTATGGGTTAATTATTTTAAATTACCGCACATATTTTCTTCTTAATAACCAGGGGTTATGATAATTATAATTATTTTGTTTTTATTTTTAAATGATTTCTGATTTCTCTTACAGCTGACACTTTAGATATCAATCTTTGATAAACCTTACTCTTCTTCATTGTGTCGCTAATACCTAAGTGTGATGGTTTCAATTCCCAGAATTTGTTTTCTCTACTGGCTAACATGCTAAAAACAATGAAATTGTCTTGACACAATAACAGAGCTAATAAAGAGACCTATACCTGTTCGCCACAAGCGCGACTAGTAAGCCGAAGATCCGTGGTTCGAATCCCAGCGTTGACCTCGAATTGTTCTTTTCTGACACTTGATTCAAAATGTATTTAACTGGATTGAATTGTTTCGGCGGAGAGTTCGACGGCTAGTGCTTAACGTTCCAAATGGGGACATCTCCGAGAGGAAAGGATGAGTGAATAGGATGAGGAACGAACATAGACGTGCTCCCGAACATTATTTACACATAGAACACGACGAAGACCTTGCGTACCTGACGTCAGGGCAGAAACGTTACCAAAGCGCAAGCTACTGCCACACAGCACCAGCCGACTTCGCTTTGACACTTTCGACGCTATAACAGAACCAACAGAATGAAATTTTATGAAATAGGACATCGGAAATTTCGTGAAATGTAAATTATCCATCTCCGAATTCACTTATGTGACACGGGAAAACAAACAAACAAAAATAGTCAGGATGTTTTCTTTTGTCTGGGCAGTTTGCTTTCTCGATTATGAGAAAATAATGTACTACTTTGTTAAAATGCGCTTGAGAAAATTGATCTGTCATTTGGGCTGGAAAAATACAATTTTTGGTATTTTTAAAAACACAAATAGATATAAATATTGGAATTTCTGAATTTAAAATTTTGTAAATATTGTAGTACGTTCCAATTTTATCTTTTATTGAAGTTTTATTCGTTTTGTCCCAATTCCATACATATGCATACTTTATGTGCATGATTGAAACATGCAAATGAAAACTTTAGAGAGAATTTCTTCGCCCAAAGCCATCTTTTGTTTCGCTTAATACCACTCTCGAGCTCACGTTTCTTGGTCAGGAAAAATATGAGCATATACGCAAAGTCTGGAGCCAAAAGACAAGCACCTAAAAATGGTTGACTGGCTGCTCTGGTATGACCCCTGTTCTTCATGTCTGCCTTTCCTTTCCATAAATTTGACGGCATATGGCGTAACTAATTTCTGTTTTCCAAGAGCATATGGCCGACTGTACAGTCTTATGCAGCATTCTTGTAAAGTTGTTTCACAGGGCTAGTAAAATAATCTATTCGTTACGTACTGTATCGAACTTGACTTGCTGGTCATTTGTTCGAAGTGTCTCGGCAATTGGTAAACAAATTATATTTTTTCTCTAAAACAGTAATTTAAAATTATTCGTTTTCTTTCAAGTTCAAATGATATTATCAATTGAAATATATTTTACTATGAAACCTGTTTTCTAAAATGTGATAAAATGACATATACAGTAGTAGGTCCACTTAAGATACAGTAAATGGGAATATTATGAAATAGATTTCAGGCTTTTAAGAAAAACTCTGAACTTGAAAAAAAAAATAAATAAATAAACTCTCTAACACTAAGAAAGTTTAGTTTATTCCACTATTTGAAATGAAAAGATATTTTCCATTTACACATAAACGCCTAGAGGGGAAGGAAATCATTGGATGCACTGCAATATATCACCATTAAGAGACACCGAATCCGCTTATTCGTTTAAAAGTGCGTTCCTGCTTTGAGTTATTTAATTCTCCTTTTTTTCAATGAACACACACATTACGTTTATAAACATTTTATATCATTTTAGTTCGTGCATTCAGTCAGAAATACATTCTTTCTCTGATCTCGCACAGTTTTCTCTTCCCCAAGTCTGTTACAGGGGTGCAAAAACATGAGAATCCGATGGAGAAAGATTTTTCATATAGTTTTTCACAGGGTGTCCGTTGAAAGGTACGAAAGTTGTAAAAAGTCTAGTTGCATTTTAAAATATCTGTATCCGAAAAAAATGTTGGCTTCTTTTTTATTTCTTTAAATTTAAAATATTCTGCAAGAGGAAGTTTTATCCTGTTTTCTTTCATTTTCAATATCAGAAAACTTTTATATTATTCAAGATATACATACAATAGTAATTTCGTCAATTATGAAAAAATGCGAAAAATACAGTATTAAAAATTAATTTTTTTTCTTGCGTTAACCAGGGCTCTAAGAAAAAAAATATATGGAATTTGACTTATTAACACCAAATTAACATGTAATGTTTTATCTGGTCAAAATAAATCATCGTGCAGTGTAACATAAACGTAAATAAAATATATTTTACATAAAAAATGAAATCCTAACATGTATTACAATGGTCTATTTTAGTGTCCTTATAAATTTGTTTAGTTTACTTTCATGGGATGTAATTCAATCACGGTGAGTTTTTATTAAATTATAAGTAAATAATTTGGAAATCGTTACTTCCATTGTCGTTTTTCACTCCCGAACCCTTCAAACATAAAGTGGGAGGGATTAACTTTTTTTTTTTGATAAAATTTCTAGTTCGCCTTAATCACAACATATGTTGCGTCAATGTTGACTGTTTGGAGAACGCGCTTGTGTCGAAACGAAAATACAATAACAACTTCCTTCGGAGGCCTGCTCGTGCGGTAGCACCTGGCCGGCCCACTCTGCGATATGCAGCTGCCATCCACCGCTCGTGCTTCATGCCAACACCTGCCTTCTATCAGCACTCATGACCGCATATCTTGAACTTATTTTATTTCACGTTCAATATGAACAGTTTGCGACACCCCAAATAAATAAAAAGCTGTCATTTATCTAGTAATAACGGTGAAAATGTGCGGTGTGTAAAATATATTGTTATTTACGCATCATTGTTCACTTTGTAAGTTATTTCTTCTTCTTCTTCTTCTACAAGCCAATGCCCGGGTCAGTCACCTGTCTAGTAGACCAGGTACCCCTGTACTCACTCCCTGAATAAGTGGTCAATCCAATGTCAAGGCCACCTCGAAGATGTCACAAACACAGGAAGACGCAGACACACGCCGAGATGGGATGAACATTAATAGAATCCGTGCAGCATTTGGACTGAGGAAAACCACAGCTTGAGCCATCGCGCTCGATAATAACACTGTAATCCTATGATTTTTTGATATTGAAATTTGGTAGGTTTCTTATTCTGCTTTATAAGCATGAAGAAGTAAAACAGAAAGCGCAAAAAAGAATAATTACTTTTCTCACGTGTAGCCAATAAGTTGCTTACGGACAATGTCGTATCGAGTGAACAGCTCAACAGCACGCCTGTCGCTCAGTAACATCCTTTTCCTCCAGTTTAGCAAATAAACGCTGAAGTTGCTCCAGATATTTTATGATTAAGTAGCACTACCAGCATCTGCCTATACTTTCTCTTTTCTACCTACAAGGTTAGATCAGCTTGGTATCTTGAAGGTCACAAGTACAGAATGTTAGGAAATACAACTGTGTGTAGTGCACCCCAAAATAGCACCAAAAGTACATACCAGGGTAGGAATGAATGAGGAGTGTTTAACGCCCGTTTTTGCTACAGAGGCACCACAGGCGATGGACACTGGTGATACATGAGATGATATATTGGGAAAGGATTTATTTTTAAGGAAGGAATCGTCCCTGGCCTTAGTTTAGAGTACCTCCCCGACATTTGCCATTTATGAGGACTGAGGAAAACCTAGAAAAACCTCAATCAGGAAGAACGGTCCTGGCGGTATTCGAACCCAGACCTCCCGCTCACGATCCCGTGCCTTAACGACCTCGGCCAGGGTAGGTCCATAGGTTTCCGGCCTCGCCGATAAGGGTTTTCGCCATCGCAAAAGCCTTATCAGGTGTCATACCTTATTAGTTAAGTAAATAATTGCAGCTGTAACTTCTACTCCGCTGTGTTCACTCGTTCAGATATAGCTGTATAAAGGCTATGTATAGAAGACTGTGATATGTTCAAAATGGAGTATCGAGCTGTTATTAAGTTATTCACAAAAGAAGAAACAGCGTTTGGACAGTGTATATGGGGAAACATCCCCCGCATATTTTACCGTAAAAGAATGGGACAAACTTTTTCGAATGGGTCGAGAAAGCATTGAAGACGAAGAGCGAGCAGGCCGACCCTTGGAGGTGCTCACTCCTTAAAAACACCGCTCTTGTGGAAGGAGAAATTATGGAAGACCGGCGGCTCAAAGTTACAGAAATAACAACAAGGTTGGGCCTTTCTAAAACAACAGTCAGTTAGTGTAAGATGGGTGCCTAGATTTCCTTCCTCAGCCCAAAAGCAGCAACGAGTCATCTGTTGTCAGGTATTTTTGGAGCTCTGTCGTGGCAACAAGAGAGACGTTCTGCAAACCATTGTTACAGAAAATGAAACTATGGTCCTCTACTATTATTTCTTCTCCAAAAGGAATCAATGGAGTGTCGTAAACCTAGCGAAACACCGCCTCTAAAGGCCAAGGTCACTCAGTCAACCAAGAAGATCATGGCCACAATCTTTTTGGGACTTCATTGACTCCAAAGAGAGGAAGACCACAGTAAACGGGGAGTACTATGCTGGCATACTGCACGGACTACGTGCTTCCATCAAAGAGAAAAGACGAGGAAAGCTGAGTGTGGTGTGTGCCTTCTTCACGCCTGTGCACACAGCTCTTGTTGCAAAGGAAGCTGTGAAATGTGGCTTCAAGGAGATCGGCCATTCACCCTACAGTCCAGATCTAGTTCCCAGTGACTATTTCCTCTTCTCAAAACTCAAGAAGGACCTCCGAGGAAGGAAATTTAAGTGAAACGAAGAGCGATGCTTCTGCCATCTCTCTACGGCTGAAATTGATGCTATTAAATGTAGTCTTATGGACCGTCGTCTCAAAGTGGATAGTTACACTTGAATATCGATATATATATATATATATATATATATATATATAATAAAATAAAATAAAGTATTTAAATTATCATATCTGAGAAAAAATACAACGCCCGTTTAGCTGAAATGATAATAATTCGCCCTGTACATTAAAATTACCTAACTTAATTCAAGGTATGGCAAACAGCTTATCTCCATCTTGCTTATATGTGACGTAACTTGTAATTTTTACATTTCTTGCGTGGAACAGAAACTTGCAAGAACATACGCTACAAGGTATGGCATGTGTTACATCATATTTTTGCAGAATAGTCTTGGAAATTCTACACTGTTACTTTAGCACATCAAACATGAAGCAGAAACTACGAATATTTCCTGTTTATGTAATTATTAATATCTTACAGTACCTAATTGAATAAGTAATTTGCTTTTACTTCTGCACTCTTAAAGAGATTCCCGAGACATGACAACGTTGTTTTCCTATTTCTTTATGCACCTCATTCCTCACGCGTATCATCTCAACGTAACATAAATAAGCAGTTTTTACAGGGAAAGTCAAGTAGTATATTGATAACGTGTGTATATAGTGCGCGACAAGCATTGATAGCCTTGTTTCCTAAACTAAGATTACAGCTATGCAACTGTTATGTTAATACGAGTAAGGAAAGGAATGTAGTGTTTTGTTTATTTACGGACGCTCTTAACATCCCAGGTCAAAATTTCAATTCAAGATGTGAAACGGTCGACAAATTTTGCTAAAAAGTCTCTTCTTTCAGGTTTAAAATTTTTTTCGTGCCGTAAATCTACGATACGGGACCCACTGCTTTACTTCCCTTCCGAAGGAAGCCATATTTAGGGATATGCGCCCGAAAAAATCCATGGACCCTTACCGGAATAGAACTCTCGATCTTGGGTCTATGAGGCAAGTAGCTACCACAAGACCAACAGGACCGACGTTCATTCAGGAAAACAGCGTCACAAACTCTTTCAGCACGTGTTAATTCCTAACAGAGATTGGGGTGAGGAAGTGAAGGTAAATCATTTATTCTTGATTTATTAATTAAGTCACTCTCAAATATTCCTAATAATACAAGAAACAGGAGGTATTCACAGTTCTGATGTACGAAAGTAACCTTGACAACGCTGGGGAATCCGTTAAGTGCTGTGCCGGTTGAGTACTGTTGGTTTCTCCCTAAAATGTTCCTTGTATCTGATGTTTACTGTATGTAGCCTTGCTATTTAAATAAGAGTGAGCGCCCAAGAACTTGCATGCAGGAAAGAGTCGTTCTGTACTTGTTATCCAGATGGCGCCTGGTGCTATCCTTGCACCAGATCAGCAGTTTCAGATATTGCCAACCTGAGCAGCTGATCAGAGTATTTGCCTCTCTACTGGCTCGAGACATGCAAATTCCAGAGCCCACAATGCACGACAGAGCGAACAAAGGAGCAGCGTGGCAGGAAGTTGTGGGTGTGTTGTGGAATGTCTGTCTCGCTGAGTCAGTTTCTCGGAGCGCTGTCGAGCGGTTCTCACGCCCCCGATTGGGATAAAACACAACACCCAGGGTCAAGGCAGAGGTTGGGAACAGAATCAAGGACTGGATTGCCCAGGAAAGCCTCTGCTCTAGACAGAGGGGCCCCAAGTTTTGGGGTGGAGGATGAGGTCATGCAAATTTAGCTCGAGTGTGCTCAAGTTGGTATCTTGACTTTGAAGGTCCCTTGTTCGAAGCCCCCAACTAGATCAACACATTAGTTTAAAAATAATTTTGTTCTTCGCTAAGTACCTTCTAGTGGCGTAACAAATCTCGTAGCCTAAATTCACAAAATTAAAACACACATTATATTTATTCATAAGTTACTGATTTGATTTGATTACGACTGTTGTCTGCTACAATTTCTGCTTTTTTTTTTTAATTTACTTAAACTATGTATACCTTTTTTATTCTTCTTCTTCTTCTTTTTGAGCCATATTATTCAGTTTTCAATTGTTCTCTCTACATTTTACACAAACATTTTGTTTTAATTTTGAGCAATTGACGACATATATGTATTAATTAACTAAAGAATATATATTTACATCAAATTCGTTGTTTATTTATTCTCAATATAAGCAATCATAGTATAAGAAATTACGATAACATTTTAAAATATTGTGCCACTGTCCCTAACTTGGCAGTATTGTTGCCAAGGTGGCAATGTAGAGAAGCAAAGTACTATCACCTCTTGTCCTACCGCCACGGGTGGCCAAGGTCGTTAGGGCACGGACTCGTGAACGGGAGGTGTGGGGTTCGAATCCCACCAGGACCGTCCTCCCTGACTGAAGTTTCTTACAGGTTTTCCTGTCATCATAAACGGCAAATGAGGGGGAGGTACCCTAAACTTAGCCCTGGAACGTTTCTTTAAAAAAAATAGCCTTTCCCAATATATCATTTCATTTCATGTATCATCAGTGTTCACCGCCTGTGGTGCCTCAGTAGTAATAATGGGCATTAAACACTATTAAAAAAATAAATAAAAAATAAAATAAAAAGCCTCTTGTCCATAGCGATCTTGAGACACTCATTCGACCTGTTTTATGGAAGAAAAGACGTGAAAATTCATCGACGAATAAAAGTAAAGTGAAGTATGTTTTTCACAGTAGCAAGTGTACAAAACGGAGTAGACGTCATTGGAGCAGCTGATCTCTTGTAATGAAACATCTACTACTGGCGAGTTTGAAATTAGTCATGGCTCAGCACAGTATTGACGCCTGCAAAAACTTTTGGGACACTTATGGTATTCTTGAGAGAATTGGTGCTGGGCATGGAAAACAAGAGAGCTGTTAAGGAATGACGTCATTCCTTATCACCAAATCCAAATAAGTTCGGGTCCCGCTATCTGCACAGAAGAGTATGCTTACAATATTTGCGATAAACGAGGTGTAAACGAACTATAGCCTTGGTGGAACTTATTGACAGGGTGAAAATATTCAGATCTACAAATCATCTGCTTGCAATCGATTCAAAATTACCAGAGTTTCTGACTATACAAGGCAATATGTAGCACGACAGTGCTCGTCTCCATAATGCAGCAAGATAGTCATTTCGAGTGTCTTCCGTCATGCTCACCAAAACTGTGTAACACATGTTTTCTCATTTCTCACGAGTAGCTGCGCTGGAAGATTTGTGTTGAACTCAATTGAGACAATGTAGAAAAAGTATCTAGTTGTGAACCATTTTCGTTCATTTCATTCGCCGTCGAAAGTTGTTAGTCCTGATGTTTTACATTTGCACAGGTATTAGTTCATCTTTCCACTTTAAATGAAACTACGGAAGATTGTTTTGAATTTCCGGTGACCAGTGATATTTACATACTTTGAGGAGAACATTTATTGTGAATCAAGCACATCCCAAGTATCTAGATACAGTCCATCTCTCAACTATTATCTTTTCCCAGAATTGTTTTCAAGTTTGAGCTGGTTATAACCGTACTTCATTACACGTTTCACAGAAGCGCTTGTCAGCTGTTATAAATGTGTTCATGTGTTGTACTGCAATGCCAGTCTTGGGGAAGTAATAACACCATCTTTCCTTCTGTTTTAATAGTTTTTGAACCTTTATTTCTTACTGTCAGAAACGCTGCATTACTGAGATTCGATGGGAAACAATATTCTCAAGAGATATAGTCTAACATTACTGTTCCCCATACAGGAAACATATCCTCGATAAAAAGATGAAAATAGCATTAAAATATCTAAAATGACGAGTATTTTTTATTAGTTTTTAACGCCCGTTTTTACTACCGAGGCATCACAAGGTGGTGACACGAATGATATATGAAATGAAATGATAAACTGGGAAAGAAATTCTTTTAAAGGAAGCGTTCCTGGACTAAGTTTAGGGTACTTCCCCGATATTTGCCATTTATGAGGACTGAGTAAAACCTGGAAAAAATCTCATTCAGGGAGGACGGTCCTGGTGAAAATCGAACCTTAGGCCATACCGCTCACGAGTCCGCAACTTAACGACCTCAGCCACCTGTGGCGGTAAAAAAAATGTCCAGTGTAATAATAATAATAATAATAATAACAATAATAATAATAGAAAAGCACATCGAATACAAATGCAAATCAGTTTATACAATGCTGATGAGGAAAGATCTGCGTTGTATTTTAACTCTTATCGTTTGAGGGTTATGATCAAAAGTTTTAAAGGCACTTAATGCGATTCGATTCCGGTAGGTACCACTTTCCTCTATGAGATTAGAACCATGTCATCTCATTTACTATCTTAAAGTCGGCATGGAAAGTCAAAATTTATAAGAAATTACTTTAGACCTGGAGACTGAATTATATCGGCAGTGCAGTTTCGATGATATGATTTATGCTAGTAAAGTAAACTATTAGCATAATTGCATGCTAGCGGCTTTCAGCCAACGTACGATTTCATTGACACCTTTCTTGTTCACCAATCAGAATTGAACTTAATAGTTTAAAAACATGGTGCTCAAAAACTAATAACAGATAGTTTTTTTCCCCTACGTTCATTTTTATTAATTGCTATAATCTGTGCATAGATTCGACTAGGATGCACTCTTATCACCGCTGCTTCGATTCGATTACCTCACTGCCTCCCAAAAATAGTTCTCATCAAACACGAAATATTCAGTTGTATTTTATTTAATTTAGATCTCCACCCAATTTTGATGGGAATAAAAGCTAATAAAATTAGTGTATGTTTTCAGAAAGATCAAACAGGTAAACTAAATCACTTCAATGATTATACTAGAAGCTTAAAAATAAATAAATAAGTTAAAATGAGAGGCATCGTTATCGTGTTGCAATTACCTTAGCCAGTCCCCTTTTGCTTATAATTTGTCTTTAAGTGAGCTTTCAAACCCATGTTTGTTTTCATCAGATATGATTATTATCTCAATTGACTTACAGAAAAATTATTAGTAGTCGTGGTATTACTGAAGATAGGATAGTATGGGAAGGGGGATGTTTCAGCACCTCAGCCACGCTGTGAACCTTTCGTACCCACGCTCCCCTCAAGGAGGGCGCTTCTGGGAAGGGATGATGTACATCGGGGCGCGTAGGTGGAGTCACTAATATTCTCAGACAGTAACGCAGGAGAGCCACCAACGGCGGCCCGAGGAGAACACAATGCATATGCCCGTGACAGGTACTCTCCAAAGCGCAAGTCCACCGCCACGCCGTATAACGCCATCATCTGGCCCTTTTCCAACCACTGCCAGGTCTTTGGAATGAAATTATGTTAAAACGGAAAAATTATGGAAAGGAATTACATGGGAAACCAAGGTCAGGATGGTGAGTCCAAAGGGATTTAAACCCAGAATCTCCCAAGCGATACCGCCTGAGTCACCCCATTCAACAATGTTAACTATAATTAAACATATAGTTCAAATATCATGTTCTCAGCAACATTAAAAAAGGAAAATGTCCTTTTTTTTGTTTCAAGCGTTTCCGACATCTACTTGAAGAATAACGGCGTATTTCCCTTGAGATATGGAGACGATATGTTCAAGAAGTGCAGTTCTTCCCCATTCTTGCTAAAGTGGATAAAGTCATGTTTTTCTTTATCCAGTCGTTTTCTAATAATGTTTAACAATATAACTGATTGCTAAACGAACTGAAATCGTTTTCGAACTTAACGGGTAGAATTTGTTAGTATATTACCGCATATAATCACTGTGTATGGGTATTATTTTCTAAGCTATTACAAAAACAATATTAAAATAAATTAAACCTACAATTGAGGTTGGTACTAATGACTTCATGAATAGTCTAAGGTGTGTAATGGGCGATCAGTTGGGGCTCGCGAAACTTTGCTATCTTCATCTGTTTCTCCCACAATAATTCTTTAGGCTTCAGGTGTGTAAACACTGCATGACCTTGAACACGCACACTTTTATAGTAGCATTGAATCTTTATAACAATTGATTACCTTACATTTCCTTGGGTGAAGAGCTAAGCAAAGATTTACAAGTTACCTACAAATCAATAACTGACATTCTGAAAGAAACAGGATTAAAAAAGTTGGGACATTGTATTGAACCGGATTCATTTTGTTTGTAAAGCCTACACCACAAATGTGACTGGACCAAATATACAATGAATTACTCGCTTTCTGTTAGGTTACAAAAGCTACACTGTTATCAGTACTTGAAGCAAATGTTTACGGAAACAGCAATGTTCTAATCTTTAAAATAAGTTTTCCCACTAAGGAAACAGAAATTACTTTTTGAACCTATTTTGTTTTAATACCAACTTATTACTATGGACATCCAGTGTCAAAATTTCAAGATATCTGCGAACTTTGACCTCAAACAGTATAAATTCCCTATCTCAAAATATTTGCCTATGTTTCTTTTGCCTTGAAACGTACGTTCGAATTCTGAAACACGCTGATTTTTTTTTTGGGGGGGGGGATTATTCCCTTTGTTTCACAATCGTTACTTAAATACTTTACTCAGCAGTTCTGCATCACTAGGAGCTAAAAGAAATTATATTTAATTTGGTACACAAGCAGAGAAAAAATAAATAAATATTAATAACAGTTCATTGTTTGAACATTAGTTTTGCAGTTTATTCGGTAACGGAAATAATATGTAAATTAAAGGAAACACGTACAAAAACCTCTTTTATGGTGTTAACGTATACACTAGATTAGGTAGTTAGTGTTTGTGTAAGTTTGCCTATCATTATTGCCGGCGGGTGTACACGTTTAATTTTATCTATTCCAAAAGCCCCTGCAAGATGCAAACCAATATGGCATACGGGCCAAGAAAGTACATGGGAATATAAACTGAAAAAATGAACGGCGATTCAGGGATTATTTATATATATATATATATATATAAATGACACTGGTATTTAAACTAAATA
Organism: Metallyticus violacea; assembly: GCA_030762175.1. Lineage (NCBI taxonomy): Eukaryota > Metazoa > Arthropoda > Insecta > Mantodea > Metallyticidae > Metallyticus > Metallyticus violacea. Next base: position 3,474,336 of record CM060841.1, on the reverse strand, counting down.
CAAATCGACGTTTACAGTCAAGTACCTACTGCAAAAATATTACTTACAATTTTCTAAGATAAAGGGACACTACTAAAACAAGGAGGGAATATAAATAGTTAAATGGCCTTATGAAGCTTGAGTTGAAGCCAAAATTTGGACAAAAGAGCCAAACATTGGCTAGCTCTTATTACAAACAAGATTCGAAATTGGAAGTCACGGCATCTGCTATACTCATCAAATAATATAACCGTTTAGTAGATTAAGTGTTGCACAGAGCACAAAAGAGTTCTTAAGACTAAAGAAGGCTTCTAATTTATCGTTTGGACGCAAAATGCATGTTTTATAAGTTGTACCAGTGCTGCCCAAAGTATTTTAATTAGCTGTTGAAAAGCACAGGTGTGGCCCCTCTTGAACATTGCCCATTTGTTTTCATTACTTAGTAATTTCTCCATTCCTGAGATCGCCGAGTGTCGATATCACTGTACCAGATCATCTTAAAACGGCCGGACCGGACCACACGCCTTTGATGTGCACCGTTAGCTTGGGAAAACCGCTCGCGGCTGACTACGCCATTACTTAAGCACACGTAACAAGCCCGTCAGCTCCCCTCTGGCTTGCTGATTAGCACGCTTGCCTATAGGAGGCAATGGATGCCGGTTTAGTTCCGGAAATTTTCGAAGGAAGAATTCCTTAGCAAATGAAAAAAATTGCGCTCCTTGTAGCTACAAAAAGAAGTGGGTCACATAGGAACTGCGTAAACTAAGCGAATTCTTCAGCAACTTTTAACTTTAAAAATGATTTTTTAAATGTAACCATTGATATCTTTACATTCATTCACTAATGTTTCGAGTTACATCGTGTATTTAAGATCATGTTCACATGTTTCAATAAAACAAAAACATGTTACTATTTAAAAACAATTACAGTCTACTAAGCAAATATACACAATCAACAATATATAATCGAAAGTTACATCGATTTTCATTAGTCTTGGAATTTTAATTTCATTACAGTAGATACATGTAACGCAAACGTTTTCTGAAGGTTATTACAGAGCGCTCCTACATAGAAATAAATTCTCAAACACATATTAGATTAATATTTCACATTTACTATCTCCATGAGGATGCTTTTGTTAAATATAAAACATATGTAACTTTAGAAACACAGTGTATATGCTGAGTTAATTTGTCCTTTTATTTTAAGATAATGGAAAGTAAATTAAACTCAAGAGCTCGTTTAAAATGTCAATTTTCCAGTACTAAAGGTCGATTTACCTGATTTTCAGACGACACTATTTTTCTCATTTTATTTAAATGGTATACACCGAATTTGTTGGGAAGAAACAAATATTCGTGCCGGTAGTGCGATTTTTAAATTTTGCTTTTCAGGTAAACTCCCACTCCTAATAGCCCGATTTTCCATGATTTTCAGGAACTATCTTTTTTGTTTAATTTAATGGTATATACAAGTTTTGTTTGGAAAAAACAAATATTGCGGCCGCTAGAGCAATTTTTAAATTTCGCTTTAATCCCCACTCGGTTTTTAAGTATTACCCCCCCCCCAATGGCCACATTGCCCTGATTTTTAATTTTAATGAAATATTCCCAGTTTGGTTGAGAAAAAACTGTGTGATTAGGCGGTTTTTAAAAAATGCTGAATGAGCGCAGGTGGGAAAATGCGGGGCTAATTCTCAGATTACATATTTAAATAATTAATAGTGATCGATTAATATTAACTTGATAGTTAATAAGAAATGTAAACTATTTCTGGGAAGGTAGTGTTGCAAATATTTTAGTTTAACATTGACTGAGGAAATTGTTAACAATTACCGTTAACCTTTTGGTGAAAGCGTTGCACATGCTACTTGACATGTTCTCCCCCGGTAAGAATACGTGCCAGATAATTGTGTTCTATTAGACTTACCCTTACCCGGAAAAATATTCTGGGATTGAACAGTGTTAGAACTCTATTCCCGAGCAACAGCGGAGAGAGGGGAGTAGGTTTTTTTTTTTTTTTTTTTTGCGTGGTTTCTCACAAACCTTTAACCTACAGTGACGTTGATTTGTGCAAAATTAACTAGACATATTTACTAATGTGTGATATCACACTCACATAACCTAAAATGTGTACGTCAAAGCAAATGCTAATTAAGTATGCTACTAGTGCCCACAATATGTATGATTGTTGTTTATATGTGGACGTTTCAGCAATATCAAAGCACCTTTGCATAAACACAGACGCAATGTAACTATAAACATTTGGAGGGAAAACCAATTCAATTAGTTAAGATTTACGACAGTCCTTGGTAAATGTGCGCACTTGCCAGTACATGGTAAAAGTGGAAAATATGCCTTTCTGTTGCCTACATTTACGAAGGAGCAATTCAAATTTTTACAATAACCAACAATTGTGAACATTTATTGCTTTTACTACTCTGACCATGAACTCCTGCGTGCTTATGTGGGATTTCTGGGTTTTATATCCGGTCTGTCAGGGGATTTTTTTATTTTTCCTGATTACAAAGTTTTACCATGATATCCGTAAACTGGTTATTGTAGTGGGCTTAGGTTTAAAGCCTCTCTCAGCAATCATAGCTGCAGACGCTGAAGTTGGCTACAATAGGAGAGAATTCCAGCCAGCATTTTATTTCTCAGTGCGTAATTCTGTGGTAACTAAAGAGGGATTATAGACAGACAGCATTGCTCATTAGTAGGCATTGGCTACAAATTTTTTCGCTCGCAAGACAATTATCTTTGTGTATAATTTGCAACTATTTACTCTGTAGTTTTTTTTTTTTTTTTTTTGAGTAGTGTTTAACGCCCGTTTTTACTACTGAGGCACCACAGGCGGTGGACACTGGTGATACATGAGATGAAATGATGAATTGGGAAAGGATTTTTTTTTTTTTTTTTTTAAGGAAGGAAGCGTTCCAGGCCTAAGTTTAGGTACCTCCCCGGCATTTGCCAGTTATGAAGACTGAGGAAAACCTGGAAAAAACCCCAGTCAGGGAGGACGGTCCTGGCGGGATTCGAACCGCAGACCTCCCGCTCACGAGTCCGTGCCTTAACGACCTCGGCCACCCGCGGCGGTTTTACTCTGTAGTAATAGACAGGAAGCTTGCTTTGCAAGTTTGATAGCACTTGCTTTTGCTATCTGAATACAGTTCATTGCCCAATTCCCACTTCCTATGGTGAAGTTTCGCTCTTGAAAACTAAAGAAAAACCGAAGAGTACATTACAGTCAACTGGACACAGCAAGTGCAATACTTGTTGCTGTGTTACAAGACTTCAGTTTTTACTACAGAGCATGAATAACACCAAACTGTTAATTTATCATCCACTCATTGGGAAAAGATGGCTTGAAAAGCTTAGCTTAGAAAGTAACAGTTCTTTCAGTGTTTGTGAGATAAATGACCATGAACCGCCTTTGCTGATGAGCAAGTGAACAAATTGTTGTTGAAGTCAATTGTTCAGAGCTTCTGGTAGTATCAACTTTGCCCAAATTCTTTACGTGAAATCATGCGCGAGCAGCATGTGGGGGAGAACCGCCCCCCTTCCAGTGGGGCCCCGAAGGAGCCTCCCCCCTCCTCGCCGGTCAAAGCCCCATTCATGGTGTTGTCTGGGTCAGCATTTCCTGTACACGGGTTAGTGGGTGGGCGGCCAGGCTATAACAAAGGGCGAAGTTCCATAGAGTGCAACCTTGGTTTATTTGGCTGTGCAAATCCAGAAACTTAATAAGAAAGCAAAGGACAATTTAGGAATATAATTCTTGAATTTGGCCTTTGTTGCAAAGTTTGGAATCTGCCAATAATAAACACTTGCAGGAGAAAGAGGAACCGGTGGCTCAGTTGTGGAGTGTTAGCCCGGAAGGCTCAAGATCCGTGGTTCGTATCCCGGAATTTTCAAGTTTTGATTCTTCATTTCTAACTTATGTTCTACACATGGCTAGCGTGAAAGAATGAGTTCCATATATAAATAAATAAGATAATTGGAACAGTGTAACTGCTTCAGAAAATGTAAAAATTTCAGCCTCTTTCAGGAAATTATTACTAAACTTTTAATTTATATTCTGTCGTTCCAGCACATTATTCTTTATATATTTATGTAGTCGCTTTTATAAATTAACTTTTCTCATTTTTACACCGTGTTTTCCTGGCGTATTCTTTAAACATAACTACCCTTTTTATCTGTGTTTCTACATTCTTGCGCTTTAAAATATATTTTTCTTCACATTTGAAATCACCTCATATTGTGAAGACCTTATGAAATTACCAGATGTTTTCAAAATTTAAGAGGCAATAATCTTCTCTCCATCAACAATGCTTTGGTTTTCAAAGTTAAACTTTGGAAACCCTGAAGTAACTTCTGCAACGTCCGGCAGAAATAGTTAAACAATTTAAATTAGGGGCCATTTACCTTAATTAAATAATAATCAGTTCTAGGATTTATATGTAATAAAGGTGGTTATAAACATACACATACATATGGGCTATAAATGAGTGAGGCTTTCTGATACTTTCCTCATCGATGATAAGGCTTTCAGAAAGAATGCGTTGCTTTTGGGCAGTTGTGTGATGTAGGAGAAACTTGCTTCGATGTTAAGTTGTATCATTTTTAATTGTTTTACCACCAAAAATGAACTACTTTAATTGAAATGGAACACCATTGTCAAGAATCTAAATAACTTTACACTTTCTCATTTTTAATTGTTTTACCACCAAAAATGAACTATTTGGATTCAAATGGAACACCATTGTCAAGAATCTAAATAACTTAACACTTTCTCAGTGACTTCAACGTTAACTGTGTAGTGTTCTATTGCCTCTAAGTCGCTTGCCTTGACCCAAGATCGCGGGTTCAATCCCTGCCAGGTTACATGGATATTTTCGAGCGTAAAAGTGTCATGTGTAAAGCCGTGGGTACTTTGTCGTAATTTACGGCACGTAAAAGAACCCAAGTCTCAAGGAAGGAGCCCCTGAGAAAAATGTATCGGCCGTTTCAGCCCTGAATTGAAAGAAACTGTGATGACCTGAGATGTTAAACAAACCAAATAAATAACTGCCTCTAAACAGTTACTGTTGGCATCCTGCTTTCTACATTGAATAGAAAAATAGCAATCGGGTTATAAATATTATCCAAGTAAAATAAGGTTTAGATTATCTGACGAGAAATATTAATACATGGAAAGTATTTCAAAAAACATTTTGAATTATGCAAAGATACAAGAATTTCTCTCAAATATCTAAAAATATATACTAAAACCAGAAATATGAACACATTGAGGATAAAAAGTCACTTACAATCCCTTATTCCTAAAATTATGATAAAAATTTAATTGTATCTAATGAAAAAGCAAATACGAATATGTATTTACATATATATCTTAGCCCCCGTTATAATGTACCGTAACACACGACCCGTGTTAGTAAGTATTGAAGAACACTGGACGTAAAAATAGTGATTCATGATATGTGTTTGGAACAGTTCTAACCAGGATTGTCGAATGAGCTGATGCCCCGGGTTAACTACATCAGTCAGCTGCAGTGAAAACAGAGTCTGCAATTTAGATCAGCCGACCAGCAGACCCTACTCCCTCCAATCGCCACGGGTGGCCGATGTCGTTAAGGTGCGGACTCATGAGCGGGAGGTCTGGGCTCGAATCCCCCCAGGACCGTCCTCCACGACTGAGGTTTTTCCAGGTTTTCCTCAATCCTCATAAATGGCAAATGCCGGGGAGGTACCCTAAACTTAGGCCTGGAGCAATTCCTTCCTTAAAAATAACTCCTCTTTCAATATATTATTTCATCTCATGTATCATCAGTGTCACCGCCTGTGGTGCCTCAGAAGTAAAAACGGGCGTTGAACACTATTAGAGAGACAGTTGAGATTCCTCACTCAGCACAAGAGGCGCCATTCACTCTTACAATCAGTTGCAAAACGGACTTCGACATATTCGGGCAGTTATGTTGTGCAGTCGAGAGTGTGACTTCAATAAATACAACAGTAAAGATGATACACATTTACTAAGTTTATGTTCAACGCATACATCAAGTCGTGTGGCAGAACGAGACAGGCCTCTAGACGTCAAATTTACTGTCAGCCCGGTTCCAATTGAAAAACAATATTAAAAGTGGTACCGAAGTTTAATTAAACAGGCTCTGAGAATGACCGGAATAAAAAAATCGAAGACTGATCAATCCATTACGGAAACGCACCATCTTATATTTTGGTCCAAGAATTATTGACCTGGTTTATGGCCTTTTTGTTCCCTAGATCTTACTGTTTGCGATTTTTAACCATAGGGGAAATAGAAAAATATTCAAGTAACCCGCACACACTGGAGGAACTTTCTAACCAAAGCGTTTATTGCAAAGAGGGTGGGAACCGAAGTCTTATATTTATAGAACTTAATTTTAAAATTGTGGGCCGAGTCTACAAGAAAATACCGGCGGCAACGCGGGGTCTAACCACCGATAGGATTAACTATGTATCGGGACTTTAAACAATGAACATTAACTGTCACATAGCAACGCTATCATAATGTGTATGAGTCACATCTGTTTACAGAACATCATACTACACATTACTGTTGTAACTGTGAAATATATTAAATAGACATCTACTGTGAAAGTGTGTATACATTTATTGGCACCCTCGGTACGTTGTGGGGAGAGTTTAAAATCAATATTGATTACAGTTAGGTTTCCCCTCTTTACTCTAAGTCATCGCATTTCAAATTTAAATGCCACTCTTGTCTTACAAGTTATAATACTATTTTAAAACCAATAACAACTGTTATTACATCTTTTGCTTTCTGTTGTTTCCTAACAACCGTTATTGTTTTAATTTAGACAGGTACTATTGAATATTTTATGTAATATATATTGTTATGTGTTATTTACTGTCGCTTTCACTGCGTTGGCCTTCATGCCAACGTTTGTAGGTGTAAGAATTAAATTAATGATGGTGCAAATGAAGTTCTTGGAGTTCTTGGCGCCTTAAAGCTATCTATTATTCACGTTCTCAGACGGAAAAACTCCTAAAAAACTTTACTCAGACAGTTTGACCTGACCTGGAATTGAACTCAGGCCCTTAGAATTAGTAATCAGAACGCTCCGACTAGAAGAGGGAGGCGGTCGCAATAATTTTGTTTCAAAATTGTGTATATCCTGCAAGAAAGAACAATGTAATCGTATTAGTCGGGCTGTGTTACTGTCTAAACAACAATAATCATTCAATTTAGTAAACTTGTAATATCACCTATAAGTGTTTTCATTCTACAACTAACATTTATTATTCTGTCCTAATTTAAACAATTCAAGTTGCCCAGGCAGTGGAAGAGAGAGAGAGAGAGAGAGAGAGAGAGAGAGATAATAGTTGAATTTTTTTTTTTTAATACAGCGAAAATTTAATATAAAATCCCTGTATTTAAAGCAAGGACATTTAATTTAGTAACGAATACCCACTTAAAAGTTTTCTTCTGTTGTAACCTAGGATTAAACAATTTTATTAGTTTCGTTTCTACGATAATATTACACAATTTATAGGTTAGGTACAATAAACTCAACATACTGCAGGAAAGTGCACCATTATTTAAAATACGGTGCAGATGATTTTTCTTTGAGAAATTCTATGGTTATCTAGAAAGAGTGAAATACTCTCTCTCTCTCTTTGATACAAAACGTAGTAATATCTGAAAGTAATCTACATTTATGAGAAACACCATCACATTCCAGACCTGCTGGTCCTAAACACACTGAACTATTCCGGAATCAACTCTACCTTTGGACATGCATAATCTTAAAATATGATTGCACATCGTTCTTATGACCCGATTACTTGCATTCTCCAACGAAGTACTGAAAGAAGTTCACGTATGCGACCAGTCCGCAGGAGGCAGAGGAACAATAAACAGCTCTGAGTAGGGGGCCTAGCCCACTCGAAGATACTGAGGTGTGAGGCCGTGCCGAGACAGACAGACGGTGGCAAACGACTTACTTGCTAGCGCGTGCTATGGGTGTGGACTTCCGGTGGCCCAGAACACGCCTACCACTTCCGGTGCTTGCCTCAATGACGGACCGGTTCCATGCTCAACATAGGCGAGAATTGGCACACAAACCTGTGTTGTGGGTTGCATAGCTGCTTGTCCCGAGGCGTGAAGGAGAAGAATTTGCGATACATCCCAAAGATCTGTGTTTTATTATCAAACCTAAGCTTTTCAATTCCCGCAACTCCTACTTGAATATAAAGCTACAGTAATGTTTTATTTAAATACCACTAATATTATTGCTATTAAAAACACAGACATTTAACAGTCAGAGAAAAACTATGTCACGGCCGGGACTCGAACCTCAGATCTTCGACTTATCTTGTCGATTCTATGAGCCCTGTTTGGTCACAAGCGCGAGTCCTGGGGACGGTTACAAAGTCATTATTTCAAAGAGGCAACTCGAAGCCTGTAAGTCTCAACCGTGATCTTGAATTTTTCCTCTCTGCTCTAATTTCAAATGTTTTGTAAAAGCCATATTTAAAATTAAAAAGGTGTTTTTATAACTCTAATTTCATAAAAGCAATAATTATCATCTACTTCAAGCTTTTAGGAAATAATTCTGGTAACTGCTTAAAATGACCACTGCATCGCTTCACCCAAACTTTCTTGGACCTATCTTTAGATTCATATTGCAAAATGACACTATTCCATCTTGAAACACGCGTTTTAAGAATTCTACTACTTCTTTCTAGTAGTTCGTAATTCATTGAAAACCATTTATCTTTTCTTCTATTCTCCGTTCTCTGATGGTTTATTATTATTTTTTTCCCCCTATGTCCTATGTCTGAATTTTTTTTTTTTCTTCTCAACATATGCTCGAATTTGGTTGTTATATAAACAGTTCTCAGCTATTTCTTAGTAAAAATTGAATAGAATTTCCATTCTAGTTTTTTTTTTTTTTTTTAATTCCTTCAAATGAAGGCACTGATCTACTTTTGTGTGTGTGTTTAACATTATTTTCTTCCAAATTTACTGCATTAGCCATTTCCCTCCAACTGCCATAATTGTAGGGTTTTTTTCTATTGTAATCGAGTAATTATGGCACATAAAGGCAATTAATTGTCAGAAATACGAACATCATCCACAAATTTACAAATCCTTCACTAAAATTATCCTTAGTAAAAACATTTCCTCTTTACAACACTCTCATGGCTCGGTCCATATGTTAAAACAGACGGTGACAAACTGTACTTTTGTTTAACCCAAATGTGTATCTTGCCAACCTTTGTTCTTGGGTTCCTTCTTATTAGTAATTCCTATTATATGTTGCAGCATTTCTCTTTGAAACGTAATATTCCACAATACCTACGTTATGGAATTTCTTTACATGGTCGACAAACAGCTAAAGCATATTTTTATTAACTTCTCTGTATACTTTTCAATTAACTGCTTTACATAAATGCACTATCCATGCAGTATCTCCGCTTTTTAAAGCCTGTTAATACATTTTTTTAGAGTTTATGCGTACTCCGGCACTTTTGTGCAGCATTAATAGGCGAAAGTTGGTTGAAAGTGTACTGAAGCTAGGATGTGCTCGTGGAATGTTGAATTTGCTAAACAGAACTGTATCATAGCGACAGTTCAATAATGTATTTCCACGAGAATTAACTTTAAAGGGGCGCACATTAATAATAATAATAATAATAATAATAATACTTATTATATCAGATAAAGAACAATAAAGCACTTAACCTCAATTATAGTTTATTAAAAGATAGAGCGATGACTGACCAAAAAAACAGTGTTTCCTCTATTTACAATGATGCCCCCTCCATTTACAATGTTTCCCATGGCAAGCTGTTTACACGACGAAACATTGGTCGTTCACTGCGAAGATGAATTGGGCTTTCCCAGAAGAAACTTTAGACCAAATTATACAACACATTCCCCCAAAACAGGGCAGAATGAAATTACATGAAAAATTTATCCCAAACAAGAGAAATTGCGATACACACATGGCGCAACGTAACAAGTTTTACAATGTGATAACTTTAGAAAGTATACGGACGGAGTTTTCCAACAGTTTCAACCCAAAAGTCAAAAATAAAAATTCCTAGCCACTTTCAGAAAATGGAGGTACCACCAAAGAAAATTCCCGTCGGTTCAACCATACGAAAAAAGAATCTATTTTTTTACTTTTTACAAAACAATTCAAAGATTATAGAACATTACATTTAAATAATAATTGAACACAAAATACTCAAAAGTAAAATAACATAGGCCTGAAATAAAAATGATTTACACAAAAGAATCTCAGTTTTGCTCAGTTTGACGGGAATTCCTAAAGAAGTTGATCACTGCCCTTAAAATTTAGTGTTAAGTCCAGCAAAGAAGCGCCGTCCACATGAAACCATTAAAACAGAGACGGTAGCTCATCAGATGGACCAAAGGCCAAAACCACTCCTTTCTTTCCGGTCCACCTACGAACTCCGTTTAACTATCCAAGAAAACATGGAAGTTCACGGAATGGAAGGATGACGTTACGAACCAATCAGGAATCTCGACAATCACATGCCCCAACCAATGAGCAATGACCATGGTTCTAGAGAAAACACAAAGTGAACGACCAAGAGAAAGGGAAGGGGTACAAAAAGGGAGCAGTTAACGTGTTATATGATGCCACAACTGAGTGTAACAAATGAGGTTTGATTTAAGCGGAAAAGGGAAAAAAACATGAATAAATGACGTGAATTATAAGACTTGATATTAAAATAAAAAGGGCATGTCAATAAGTAAAAGTATAGCTACTTTGGAACCATAATTGCAAAAGATTATGAAGTTAAAAAGAATAACATTAAATAAAATAAGAATTAAAAGGAAAATAAATGGAGGATTAAAAAAACTGTCAAAACCTAGCTATAAATTAGGCTTAAACTTAGCCTTTGAACTTTAAAATCAGTTCCAAAATTCTAGCAATGAAAATTTAACTTTTGAGGAATGAATGAAGGCCCCTGAAGCCCCCTTAAGAGTAAAGATTCACAACAGCTAACGTGCATTTCATGTGGAACGATATTGTAAACTTAACACAGTTGATACTGACTAAAAATTGTACAAGCTTAATCAGTATATTCAAACAAGTTATCCATTGACCACCAGCTATTTGTCTCTTGCCGAAGAGTTCCATCTGTATGTCCTGCCCATGGTCTCTAGTACTTGTTATTAATTCTCTTAATTTAATATTAGATGTCACGCAGTGAAATGTCGGTCCTGGTGGTGTAGTGGTAACCATACTTGCCTTGTAAACCCAAGATCGCGGGTTTGATCCCGGCCAGGACCGATGGATTTTTTCAGGCGTAAAAATCCTAAGTATGGGTTCCTTCGGAAGGGAAGTAAAGCCCTGGGTCCCGTGACGTACATTTATGGCACGATAAAGAACCTCAAGTCTGAAAGAAGAGGCCTCTGAGCAAAATTTGTCGGGCGTTTCATGTCCTGAATTGAATGGGACGCTGATGACCTGAGAGGTTAAAAGAGCATTTAAAAAGTAAATAAAAAAAATTTTTGTGTGTTCTCTGCGTCTTTATTTGAGACATTTGAAGGGCGTTTTTGTTTCTCCGGATAATTATTGGTATATGATGGTTTTTAGCATTTGAAAACTATGTATCAAGTGTTCTTGAAGTAATTAATGCATTTTAACAAAAATCTATTCCGATCATGGTTTATGATTTGCCATCTCTACCTGTGTAGATAACGCACTGCCTCCTAACTGAAACTCAAGAGCTCAAATGAGAAACGTGTGTCTGAAGAAAAATAAGAAGAAAATAAATCGAAGGCATCATTACCTACCGTGGAGCACAAACAGGTTAGGGAAACTCATTTCTGTTTATTGGCCCATTGCCTGTTGTTATCCTTGCGCTGGTAATATGCAAAAGAGCAGAGAGTTTATAATCTGTTCGAACCTTCATAAAAAAGAGGGCCTTGAAAATAAATACTATTCGTGATGCAGTGTTTAATCTCGAGCCCGGAACGTAAAATGTAAATGAAAGACTGTTCTTTGCTCGTTCGCCGACATGAATACCTGTAGTGCATAAATTGGGCACCGGATGCAATAAAACATATAACAATATATATATTGGGAAATACAAGTCATTTTTTGATATGTGGTTATGCAAATATTCCTGAAAAATTAGTAGAGGAGCAGATTGCCGAAGCTTATTAGACACAGTTGAGTTTCACTATCTCAAAATAAGAGTTAATGCGCAGTCGCGAAATACGAGAAGTTTTTGAGTTACTAGGTGTTTCTTTCTTGCAAAATCAAGAATTTATGTTCCTACAAAGTTAATGAAGAACCCTCTTTCTTCTCTAATTAATTTTCTTGTACTTCAACACTTTATCGTGATAGAAAATACTAGCAGTAGGACGAATCCTAAATGTTCTCGAATCCTAGTCCGATCAATAATAATAAAGCAATTGTTTAATCTTATTTACTTCTCAAATGAACAGATTTGTTGAATGAAACCACGATTTTCCGGAATAGATATTCATAATGTGAATAGTTTTTAACATATTCGTGTTATAGCATTAGTAGTAAAGTGTGTTAGGCTTTCACGGCAGGCGTAAATAGTGTTAAACCAAAATTTTTCGGGCTATTGTGCCATAGTCGGAGGCTGTGAATTTAGCTTTAAACTACTTCGGTTAGCATCCTTAGTGGGGCAGTGAAGGTTGTGGATTATGTATGGTTACGCGTTTACCATTGATTCTCCTTACTTTCAAATCTCGGTTAACATCTCTGAGGATGTTAACCGAAGTAGTTAGCGAAAGCTTTTTATATCACAGCCCCGATCACTATATTATAGCCTGAAAATGTTTAGTTTAGAATTATTATTATTATTATTATTAGATGGTTTTCCTTCAATTGTTTATAAGTTTACTGTTCATTGTTCCTATACTTTATCTCTATTTTGTTCCTATTTCACTGCACATAGCTATTATCATCGCCATGTCCCTCTTATATCACCCAGTTCTATTACTCGCACTACTTCGTCTCGTTCACCACCAACTTGCAACTGACGAACTAAAAACTAATAACTGATAACTAATAATTGACGGTTAACCCTGCAATCTACTAACTGGCAACTAACTCTGGATACCGCTGTCATTCGGTTATCTATTCGTAAGCCCCTCCTACGCGAAATATACTTCTCTATTATTATTATAAAACCACACAGACTGGCTCTGATTCGCACAATTCTGAACGACGTTCATTGGCTATTACTTATTTCCCTGCCTACGCTCCTACATTTTCTTTAGTCTTGTCTTTTCCAAGAAAGAGTTCCTGTCTTAAATTTCGGCCTTCATCTTTCAGTTGGACCTTTTATAATTGTTTTTTCCCCCGTCGTTACTCTTAGATCGACAGCTATATTCCTATAGATAAGTCAGGTTCTGTGCATATGTCTACTGCCTCTATTTCCCGTGAATTCGCGGCAAGAACTTTTAATGGGTCATATAATATTTTCTGTCTATCATCTCCAAACATCTACATATATATATATGTATAAATATTATGCATATATGTATGTGTGTTATAAGCTTTAACTTCAATGTAAGAATTGTAGAAAAGAGAAAGCCTCTGATATTTTGTTACGTTTGCTTGAATAGGCAAAAAAGTGACACAAAGGAAAAGGGACAAGTATGAAGCCTCTTTTTTTTTTTTAAATAAAAATTGCCATTTCAAAGTTAATAAATCTTAAGGACTTTTAAACTGGCTAAGGTCCGAATCCGACAGGCGTTATACTGTTAGCCAATGCTAACAAAATGTTTTAAACTTTAAAAAATAAAGAATGGTACGCGTGACAGGTGAAATTAAACCAGTCAATGGAAAATATGTGTTTGAACTTTTAAAGGTAGGCGCTAAACTTGCGCATGCTTGTGTGACCCCATAGCAATCGTTAAAACCAACGATTACCTGATTTGAATTTAATATATAAGGGAGCGTTTGATCTACCGGGGCAAGCAGTTCGAGGAGGAAGGTGAGGCATGCAGTTATAAGACCTACACGCAGTTAGAGATAAGCAATTTCCGAATACGCATTACTCAGTTTTGAAGTTTTACACGCGGGGTGACAAAAGCGGTCAAAGCTCCATATGCGGTGAGACGCAACTCAAGTTTCAGTTCTCAGGCGCAGATAGCATCAAATACGCAGTTTTTAAGTTGACATTCAGTTGAGAAGCATTCATCGGTTACGCAGTATTCAGTTTCACGCGCCGCGGCACTTATAAAATTTACACGCGGCGTACGCAAAACACTAGAGAACACGATGTAATAAAATACCATATCCCATCACGTGCTTATTTACACTACTGAAATTCTCAAACAGTTCTGTTGAGTACGAATAAGCAAAACAGCAGAATACACCCTGTCATTGAAGTGTGAGCAACAACACTGAAGCGACCAACAATCTGCAAACCACTTCAAAATTGGCATCACAACGTCAGGCCACTCAATGTCAACAAATCGCTTCAAAATCGGTGCCCAGCCTGGGGTACGTATTCGGAGGCTACTAAACCATTCCATTCGAGAGTCCTGCTTTTCACTGAGTATGTGGGGCACTCAGCTGGATGAAATTTTCCTGACCTTTATAAAAAATAGTGTACAATTTTTGAGAAGATCCTCGCTTCATTATTAAGGGGTGTCTTTAAATCATTATAGATCATCGATCTTTTTTGTTTTCCTTTTGTTTTCTTTTTTTTTTTCTTTCTTTCTTTCTTTTTTTTTTTCCCCTCTCCATAGCGGCCATGTTTCCTGTAGTCATTTCTGTCGAAGGTCTTCCACTGCTCCCCCCCCCCCCCCGTAAGATGTTCGTCCCCTTATAAATTCCCTTATAAATTCCCTAAACCAACTGAAGACTGTTGCAAGCGAAAGAGGTTTTACACCGTATAGTATGGGACAGTTTTGTTTGTCTTTTCCTTCTTAACTGAGATTATACTTGTGGAGGTGCTTGTTTATGTATATTGAGGAATGAGACGTGAAGTGTGGGAAAAACTTCGCCCCACCCCATCGAGTTGCGAATGTATAACTGTCGCTTTCGTCTCTGAACAACAACGCCAACTTGTTAAATTAAAAACCATGAGGGACAGCATCTCTCAATCTCAAGAAACGTATTCCGAATCGCGGAAGAACAGTTAGATGAAATATAGGACTTTCCTAAGCAAATACCGGCATTGTATTGTTATTGAGGGGCATCGTTTTCAACATATCTTATTTCGCAGGTTAGCGCTTTTTATAATCAGTTTTAAATGCAGCATTGTTTTTTTGCTCTAATTAATTATATAACACTAAAATAAAGGCGCTGCGATTATGTCTCCCTTTTGCCGGTTGCAGCCCTGAACTTACTTACCCATAAGCAGACACGCTCGGGCGGCCCATAACTCAAATAATCGCAGTGACATCAGCTGCAAGAAAAGGAAGAGGCTAAAAAAAAGGGGGGGGAAGCTGGAATAAAATTAAACTAAAAATAAATAAAGCAGTAAGACAGGTCGGGGTGTCAACTGGTGAATTTTCACGATGTTTCTCCGACAAGAAAACCATTTCGGCATTCTTTCACACATTAAACTGTCCCGCCGTAACCAAGGTGCGGATATGCATGAAGTGATACAGCGGAATAACAAAGACCGGCTACTGTGAAATTAACAATGCCCTTTATTCGTCTCGGGCAGCGGAAAACTCATGAAATATATGCAGTCAAAGACTCATAAGGGCTTTTTGATAGCTCCAGACCGCTGTCACGCTTTAGTGAATGAAATGAAACGTTAGTACCAAAAGATTGGTTCGTTTTCGATTGTTCACACTTCGAAAGCCTTTCGGAATTAAATGCTGGAGAACATTTGGGAAGGGGATACTTTCATTACCTAGTTTTTTTTTTTAATCGAGTAAAAGTAACGAAGTTGTTTTAATGGCATTATCAAAGAACGAAACTGCATTAATCTTCTTCCCACCTCTAAGGAAATAACATATAAAACTAACAGAAACGAGGATAAAATCTGACGCAAATAGCGAAAATATTCTACCCAACCTCTAACACAACCTTTTGGAATTTGAAAATTATTTAGTTTCGATTAAACTGTAAGTTTAATTTTGAAGATAAACACAGTTTAATATGTGTGAAGGATATTTGTTGTAAATCCTTTCTATTTTACGAATATCTTGCTAGCGAGGCGTTTTGTACTTTGGACCTGTAACAGGATCGACAAAAGTTTATACGGACTTTGATTTCTCAAACAAAACTGAATTTTCTTTGGTTTTTCATTTATATTGTATCTTTTCTAAACTAGGATATCTTTCTTTTACATCATGTTTTAGCATCATAATATCTGTATGATCCCAGTAAGTCGGTCGTGGTGGTGTAGTGGTAACCATACTTGCCTCCTAAACCCAAGATCGATGGATTTTTTCGGCCGTAAAATTCCTAAGTATGGCTTCCTTCGGAAGGGAAGTAAAGCCGTAGGTCCCATGTCGTACATTTACGGCACGATCAAGAACCTCAAGCCTGAATGAAGAGGCCTCTGAGCAAAATTTGTCGGCCGTTTCATGCCCTGAATTGAATGGGACGCTAATGACCTGAGATGTTTAGGAGCGTCCGTAAATAAAAAATAAAACAAAAAAAAAATAATAATACATAAAAACATCCCAGTAGGTCATTTTGTCTTTTCCTTGCTTATACCTTTTGACTTATATTCCAAAATAGTACAACTGGAAGGCGCGCGTAAGTTATGGCAAGGATATCTGCTGGGGGGGGGGGGGGATGTTGATAATTTTGCAGAATGAGCTCATTGGACTCAAGTTTCTCATGCATTTACCTTAAGACCCGAGGGAAAACTCCTGAAAAAACTGACGCAATCGAGAATCGAACATGAGTTCGCAGCATAGGAAGCACTTTTGACACTTCTACAATCTCTGAAATCATTGCGGTGTAGTTCACCACCCGATATAATGCAATTTTGCTCTACAGTTTTATTATCACAGCCCGGATAAGTTCAGGCATTTATTTTGATTAAAACAGACACTTAAAATACTGAAAATAGGCATAATATAAGTAAACTAGGCATTTATTAAATGTTTTAATGGTGTTTAACGCCCATTTTTACTACTCAGGTACCGCAGGCTGTGGACACAGATGATACATGAGATCAAATGATATATTGGGAAAGGATTTTTTTTTAACAAGGAAACATTCCAGGCTTAAGTTTAGGGAGCCTCCCCAGCATTTGCCATTAAAGGACTGAGTAAAACCTTGGAAAAACCTCAGTCAGGGAGGACGGTCCTGGCGGTATTCGAACCGCAGACCTCCGCTCACGAGTCCGCGCCTTAACCTCCTCGGCCATCTGTGGCGGTTTTTATTAAAAGTAAAAACAGAGAGTAATATTACTTATTATTTTAAAAATTCGTATTTAGGATACTTAATACGTTCTTTATCACATAGTTAAAGTACTTAAGCTTGCTTTTCTTGGTTCCAAGCAACAAAGAGATTTTTTTTCAAGGTATCATCTGTCATAGTCACCCGCTTCTCAGAAAGAACATTTTTCATCACGGAAAAAGAATATTTTACTCCACTGAAGTGAGTTGTGCTCATTTAAAACAAACTATTTCGAAAGGACTCATACCAGTTAAACAGAACATTCACTTTTCTGAAATGATCAAAACAAAGTAAAGGTTTTGAATAGTTCTGGCGAATGAGCAAAAGATATGCAATGGAGTTCATTATCTGTTTATGCGTGTATAGGGGAATCTTGGTATCTTTCGTATTTCCGTACTGAACACATTGTAGGAGCGGTTTATTGCACCGCTGTACCGTTCTCATCTTTCTCGCTTGCAATTGTTTATTACATTTATGCATCTGAGAAGTTACTCCCACCACAAATTTTCTAAATTTTTTTTGAACAGATCGATTATTCAAAACTACAGTACTTAACTTTCTTGGTATTCGTATACCCGAGGTAACCATGCGTTTCTTTTACTAATGAAGGTTCTGCTATTTAAAGAGTTCAAGTGAATGGGTTGAGGACAAAGTGTTGAAAATTGAAAATAAATACATTTATAACAAGATTTTCATTTTATACTTTATTCCTTTAATATATTGAAATTGTATGTGTTTTTTAAAATCGTAAATAATCGCAAAAAATCCTTAACGATTTAAAATAGAAAAAGGGGGGTGGAATAAACCATAAGCAATAGAATCAACATAGATACCAAAATAAAAATCTAGCTCCACCACCCTAAATGTATGGAAACATGTTCATTTCTATCTGACTTTTAAATATATCCACCCAAATAGAAAAGGAATTTTGCATAACTTTCGGGTTCTGTTTATTACAATGTTATTTAACTTTTCTTATGTGCGAATCATAATGTTTTCCTACATTTCTAAAAATTCACTGCCGCAAGTTGCAGCCTTTGTCTGTTTTTCTCATAATCCAATTTCACATCCATAAAAATGTGCTTATGATGGTTGTTTTATGTGTTTTTTCATTTGTTAATACCTGTTCATTATTTCCACAGAAGTGGTTAAGTCTGGATATTTTATTACTTAAATCTTTATTATTTAAATTAACAACTTGGTATCTAATGTAACTAAAATTAGTTATTTGGTCTGCTAGTTTGCTTTCAATGACAATTTTAGTTTCCGCTATAAATTTTCAATAAATTTAAACATTATATTTTAAAGGGGACAATTGAAACTAGCAATTAATATCATTGATTCTACGCATGCGATTCTCCGTTTCAGTTTCAGCAAATAAAACTGCCTGTCGTCTTTTGTTTTCTTTCTCACGACTTTCAAATGTTGTTGGCGTCAACTTTAAAATCTTCCATCACAAACATCGCCGAAGTGTTGAGAAACGCTTAATCCATTTAGAGGATTTGCACTGAAAATAACAAATGCAGCAAGTGCACTGCATCCGATAGACATATTTGTAAGTTGCCACAAAGCAATTACATTCGGCCGACCGAGCCCTCGAAGCTGGACGGTTCCTTCACGCCGGCTAAGGTCATTGTCCTTGGCATACTTAACACTATCATTCATAACCCATTCATAAGTAAGTGACTGGTGCGTGGGGGGAGGGACAGGAGGCGGGTATCGGATGACCTTGAACTTGGACCCGGGTGGGTCACGCTGATAGCATATGCCAGTGCAGCAGTCCGCGGCACACAATCGAACGCCGGTTATCTTTGCTACTCCGCTCAAAGTTAAGACAATGTAATATTTCTAATTGCTTTGTAAGCATTTTACACTTGAAAAAATTGTTTCTAAAACAGAAGCCAATCAAATGCAAATCAGTGTTGCCTTTCGCTACTGCTGATTAGTGATTGACTTCGTTGGACCTAGAAAGAGGTATAGTTTCACAGCAGTTTAATTACTTTGAAAATTAAACTAAATTTAAACATCACCAAAAAATAGTTCCTCTCTGTATATCTCATTAGTGTGTCAAAAGTAGAACCATGGTTTTTAGACTATCATCATCATCATCAATAATTTATTTTTTAAACCAAGTGCACTAGGCAAGATCAAGGTTGGTATGTTCTTTTTCCAAGTACTGGGTTGTATTCATTTAGCCCAACGTGCCTGCCAGTCCTAGAAGACATGCTGGAAACCGTTTTATGACATCTTCTTTAGAGCTACCTCCTTTTTCTTCACGATAGCCGCTGATGGCCCTGCAGCTCGTTTTTTGAGACGAGGAAACAAAAAAAAAAAGTCAAATCCGTACTGCATGGAGGCTGAAACACAATTCAACATTTTGACTGGCCAAATGTTGAGCAGCCGAATGGCAAACACTTGCTCTTTGCTGGCATCATGCACTAAGGCATTTGTAAATTTTGTCCATCAATCACGCTAGATCTGATCTTCTCATGTAAATTTGTATCACCACCGTATCTCCACTGTGTGATGAGGAAAAAAGGCGTTCTTAGTTTTCATTAACTAGTCAAATAATGAATATTATGTGTTAATTTTACAACTTTAGAAGCCACTAAACCAGTTAAAGTGTCCTGAAATACTATGATTACAAAACTAACAATTGGTAGCTTTTAAAGCTGCAGCAGAGACTGGGGCAAAGTTGTCATTTAAATGGTCACACATTCCTAAAACGTTTTGTCACTATAAAACCATTTTCTTTTTAGTGCTATATTTACACTTTTAACAGCTCGAATTTTGCTGCATAATGTTTGCACAACGACCACATCCCAGAACACCAGGTATTTAATATTACAACAGTGTTTGCAGATAAGAATTGTGTAACAACAAAATTAGCAATGAAATAACTTTTACAAACTTCTAAAACATATGTGCATTGTAAATTTTTTCGTTACTAGATGGCGCAACTTGTTCAGAATTAAATTTCTCCCGGGACTTAAACCCCTAAGTATACATTTAGATAGCAGAAAGTATGGTCTCTATCAGTTACGGCACGACAGAGCATTCGACAATTTCATTGAATACATGTAGAGTTCTATAATCATGAATGTTGGAAGCATGAGTCTTAATACAAATATTGCAATAATGTTTCCGTTTACAGAATACGAGAGTAGTTTCCGGCCTAGCCATTTTCTAGGTATGATAAAGACAAACACTATATTTCAATTTTCAATATAGTTACCCTTTATTGCAATACACTTCTCACATCTTTTAATTAACATTTCAAATAATCAGAAGTCTTGTCTGCAAAATGGGCATAAACAGCATCCATCACTTCTCCGCCACATTTAAATTTCCTTCCTCGAAGGTCCTCCTTGAGTTTTGAAAAGAGGAAATAATCACTGGGAGCTAGATCTGAGCTGTACGGTGGATGGTCGATTTTCTTAAAGCTATTTCTTTACCGTGTGCACAGGCAAGTGCACTCCACTGCACTCCACCGCTCAGCTTTCCTCGCCTTTTCTCTTTGAGGAAGCACGTAGTCTGTGCAGTAGGTCAGCATAGTACTCCCCATTTACTGTGGTGTTGCTCTCCTTGAAGTCAATGAAGAGTATTTCTTCACAGTGCCAAAAGATTGTGCCCACGATCTCTTGGTTGACCTAATGACCTTGACCTTTAGAGGCGGTGCTTCCCCAGGTTTACCACACTCCATTGATTCTCTTTTGGAGAAGGGATCATAGTAGAAGACCACAGTTTCATCTCCTGTAACAATGGTTTGCAAAACTTCTCTCTCGTTGCCACCGCAGAGCTCCAAATATGCGTGATAACTCGTTGCTGATTTGGACTGAGGAAATAAGTCTAGACACCCACCTTGCACTAACCTTAACCATATTTAAATGTTAATGAACAAATCGAAGGACTGTTGTTTCAGAAAGACCCAAACTTGCTGCTATTTCTGTAACTTTGAGCCGCCGGTTTTCTATAATTTCTCCTTCCACAAGAGCGATGTTTTCAGATGTGAGCACCTTCAAGGGCTGACGTGCACGCTCTTTGTCTTCAATGCTTCTTAATAAGTTTGGTTTATTCTTTTACGGTAGAATATGAGGTGCATGCTTTCCTTTATACACCATCCAATCATTGTTTAATTTCATTTGGAGTAAATTCTTCTTTTAGAAGAACTTAATAACAACTCGAAACTGCATTTGAACATGTCACTATCTTGTACACTTTCTTTATGCAACTATATCTGAACAGCTGAATACAGCGGTGTGGAGTTAAACCTGCAATTATGTACTTAACAGATAAGGTAAGACAGCAGATAAGGCTTTTGTGAAGGCGATAATTATCGGCGAGGCGAAAACTTATGGACCCCTCCTCGTTCACTAAAGTCGCTATTATTGCCATATTGTTCTCCAATTAACAACCTTAATACTACTTTAAATTTTAAGTTATCAGTGACAGGTGTTGCGATAAGATAAATTATATGAACTTGCTTTAGCGCTGTTTGTGATCTAAAATCAACAATAAATATCTAATAACTAAACTGTACTGCCACTGTTAATAGGTTTTTTCCTTGTGGAACCGAACAATAAATAGACCTTTTAACCTGTTGTTAAATAATTTCATACCTAAAAAAGAAATTATAGACGATTTCACATCCATGTAATGCTTTAGCGTCACAAGGTGCACTTGTGGGGGTTTGCTCACCACCTATCCCCCTAACATCTGTAGGTGGTCTGATCCTTTTAAATTGATAGTTAAATTCTTTTTAAGCACTGTATTATGAGTCAAAAAAGGAATGGAAAAAAATGCAGATGCTGGTAAAAATATGGTAGTTTTAAATTAATTAATTTAAAGCCACATTATAGATTGCTTTAATCCGAAAAATAAAGACGTTTTGCACGATAAATGTTTTTAGAAAGTGATGTCATGTTTAATTAAAAAAAAATATCTGCGATTCATGCAATTAAAATTCGAATTATTATTTTAAAATTAGAATGGTTAAATAAAAAAATTAAAGATGATAAGAAAAATCACAAAATTTTAGATAACAAGACAACAAAATAAATTTTGAATTAATTTTCCAGGTATGTTTATATTCGTTCTGAGCTGAAAATGAAAAGCATTGCAATTTTTTTCTCTTCCGTGATCATTCGCATCACCAATATTCGCTTTAGACCTACAAATTAAAGGTTTTTCCTTTGACCCATTTCGAAATGCAACCAACAAAGACAAGGGAATCGCCGATACACGGAAACCTCAACTGGTAATCCAATGATTACGTGACAGCTATGGAGGAACGTGTTGCGGGAACCACAAAGAATGTATCAGCTCCGCAAAATTCTTGCCGAAGCTTTGCCAACGCTATCACGTAACATAATCGGAAAATTGACTTAATCCGACCGCAAGCACGCTATAGGTGACTGTGGATGTTTCAGAGGTTCTTGAGGGTTTAATAAATTATATTCATTAATAGAAGCGAATTTTATATTTCCCATTTTCTTAAGATAATGCGTCATACTATTTAGTTTTAAAAATCCATTAAATTTAGAGCCAAACATGAACAAGTAACGAAAGTGAAGAAAAAGTGAGTTTATGGTCGTTAAGTAAGTAGTTATATATTAACTCATTAATGGAGTCTTGACGATATTACAAAAATGGATATTTAATGCTGATGAAACCCATGCGTTTCTTAATGTGTAATTAGTAAGGATTGAATGTAAGTAAGTGAAAGGTTGTAGAACCAAAGCAGATTGACAGTCAACTTTCCCGCTTCAAGGCTACAGATTTCTTCCCTGAAATATTGTTTGGAAGAATTCAGCAGACATGAACAATGCAAAACACAATTTCACCACCCAGTAATTGCCATATTGCTTTGTAATAGTGATCTTATTTATCCAGCTGGTTTGGAAATCATAAGAACTTGCAAAATAATCAACAAAAATGATGTGGCACAAAAATGTCAACAATAATAACTGCGCCCTTCTCAAAAATGGAACAACACATCAGTACCATGCCTTCAAAAAAGAAAAGGAAAACAAAAGGCTATCCAAATCCACTTCCTACAAAAAGCTCAGAGACAACCGTGGTGTAAGGGCAACCAAGCCGATTTCTGACTAATTTTGGCATGTTTATATTCCTTATAGCCGAAATGGTACTCTAAGCCGATAGTTGGTTGATTTTTCAAATTGCTGCTTGAGAACAGTTAAGGATAACATCATAAAATGAATTAGACTACCAGCCATCAAGTAGCACTTAAAATTTCAATGACAGAAATTTATAGAGTACGGTTTTGGACTGAGATATTCAAATATAAAGATTTTGAAGTTCATTCTGCTGTAGGGCTAACGAAAGATGTTTCTCATTCCGCAAGTATTCGAAATTACATATAAGTAGCATTGTGTTAACCTCAGAAGTAGAGGCATATTTCATACATGAACTTTCTCTTTGGTTTGTCTGCAAGATACTCTGGCGATCAGAAGATGACAAGAGGGAACTGAAGTGTGAGGGCGGTTGAATTGTTTACGTACACAGTACGAGTGTATGCGAGATATATTCCCGCGTTGCCACATGTCGGTTCTGGTGAGTATGAGGGGTTTTTGCAGTAAGCAATGCAACACTAAATCGATTTTTCACTCTTCATTTTTATTACCATTGGTAGTGGTAACCATACTTGCCTCCTAAACCATCACGGATTCAAACCCGATCAGGATCGATGGATTTTTTTCAGGTGTAAAAATCCTAAGTATGGCTTGAAGGGAAGTAAAGCCGTGGGTCCGTGTCGTACATTTATAGCACGATAAAGAACCTTATGCCTGAAAAAAAGAGACCTTTGAGCAAAATTTGTCGACAGTTTCAAGCCCTGAATTGAATGGAGCGCTGATGACCTGAGATTTTTTTTTTTTTTTTGAGTAGTGTTTAACGCCCTTTTTCACTACTGAGGCACCACAGGCGGTATGACCTGAGATGTTAAAGAGTGTCCGTACATAATCCGATGATGTCTTGCAGGTTCTATGGGCGAGTATATAACAACGCTGTTTATCGGCACTAACGTGCATGAACATAGTGATAAGGGTAGAAAATGTTTACGTAGTGCTTGCCTTCGCCAGACAATACTGCAAGAGTTGCAGCACTAAGGATGATCGAGGACCTACTGAAGGCTGCCACATTTTCTCCACCCATGGTCACTTGCTAAAGGGAAATGGTGTTTAATTTAAATCACATAACTACTTCTGCCGGACCACAAAATTGTGTACCAATGTCTGCAATAAGAAGGAATTTTTGATCTTGAAACATTAATTTTGGGTAGTTTATTAGAAGAGATAATTATGTGTTAAGGGGATTGGAAGACAAACTCGCAATCTACGTGACGTTCTCGTTGGGCCCTCCTCACGTACCAATTATTACCATTTATAGTGGAAAAAAGTAAAACTGCTGGCATCTATTCGTATTAACATTATAACTACATAGCCTCCGTCCACTTAGTGCAAGAACTGCATCCACTTTCTTCTGCAAATTTGGAAAGTTTCTTCCCCTGAAGGTGGTGTCGACAGTGACGTCAGTACACCTTTTTGGAGACTGTGAAAGGTGGGCAGGAATACGGATATCTAAAAGCTTTTTCACAGCTCTTATGTGGTCTTTAGAGAAATGGAATGCACATCGCAAGACGTGAATTATTTAAGCATTGGAATGAGCAGAGTCCGAGCCGCCCCACAGACGTATGTGTATTTGCACCGTCCCTTTTTCTAAATTTTCAGTAAGTGCCACGCTGCTTTAGACATAACTGATGTAGACTTTCTTGTAACTTGTGAATTCTATTGCCAGGATCATTCTATTATTTGTGCATATTAAAATAAATCTTTCCCCCCATAAAATAGTTTGTGGTGCTGCACAAAACGGGAAAATTGCAATTTACATTCAACATCTAATTTGAGAGAAAATTTCCCATCGCACTATACACTTTTCATTAAAAACTTTGCCGCATAATACGATACAAAATGTGCCCTAAAATGTTTCACTTGATAAGCTGAACAACTAAATGTTTCGTTTAATGTTAAAAAGAAACTTTATGTAGAGAATAACTGAATGAGGTAGAATTAAAAGAGTGTTCTGTTCTGTGCTTAATTATAAGCTTACAGAAATTCATGACCCTCTCCACCTCTTTCAGCTAATGGTACATTATAGTGTGTGATAAATGTTTGGTAATTGCTTGTTTAGGTTTGTTGTACCGCCTCGCGCTTGGGTAATTTTAATATGCTTTTTATAGATGGCGCTAAGGCACGATCAGGGAATTCCTCATTATGCTGGTGTCTTTCTGCTCGTATAACATCTTTGCCCTGTTTAATGTGTTACAAATACATTTTTAACTTAAAATTATGAGTCCTCTTCATTCAGCTGCTTTAGTTGAAAGGTTTAAATGAATTCAGGGGTTAAAAAAGGAGGAAAAAAAAAAAAAAAACAAAAAAAAATAATAAAACAAAGAAATATGTGGGAGCACTACATTATGTACCAAAATTGTCGGTTTGAT
This sequence comes from Metallyticus violacea, assembly GCA_030762175.1. Lineage (NCBI taxonomy): Eukaryota > Metazoa > Arthropoda > Insecta > Mantodea > Metallyticidae > Metallyticus > Metallyticus violacea. The sequence continues at coordinate 3,448,435 of CM060841.1, read as the reverse complement.
AATCCCACACCAGCAACTCTATTGTCACAGGGAAATTCTACACCACATGTCCAGGATAGTGTTAACAAAATGGAGAAGTGAAATATGTTTCGTATATTTTCGACATAGAGCATAAAAACTAACTTTCAATCCAAGAGCGCGTGTTTGTGTAATTTTGAGTAATACACATGTTTATTCCATTTCCTTCATTAAAAATATTTTAACAGCGCCTCAATTCTTGTAAATTAACCAATCTTAATTTTATCTGTCGTTGCTGAACTGAACATGTGAGGAATTTACCTGTGTTTTCATGAAGACCGATAACATGTGATGCGGACATTATCGAAGCATTATCGTGCGCTGAAATTGTAATGTGGTTTTGGATCGACTAATTATACATCTAAATTATGAACATATATTTAGAAAATATTTATTTTAAAAATGGTGGATAAAAGTTTATATGCGTACGGAACAAGATAAAATAGTTTTCATATCCTCTGCTCTGCTACAGCGACCGTTGGGTCCAATATCTCCGTATTACGCCATCTTTGAGGGCAGTATTCCAGGAGGGGATATGATTAACAATGCCGGCACCCCGCTGTCGCCTATCACTATCATGTAGTTTTTGAGATTAAAGCACCTCTCTATCAGGCAGCTCCGCAATTTTCTTCACGAGACTGGATGCATCTCCCTAACTTAGAGCATTCCTAAGCAGGTACTAGAGATTGGACCCGCAACCTCTCGGCCAGCAGTCAATAACTAAATTTTATAAATGTTGAAATAACGTGCTATTTTAGTCCAGACCTTTTAAAGTGCATTTGAACACAATGGGGACACCATCTGCAAACACACGTGAGATCTGTTGTGTTGAAACCAATGTAACAACCACAATTCGGGTGTATGAAAACATTTAAGCAAAGCAGAAGAGCTGTTTCGTTTGATTCGTTTAAAAGCAGAGCGGTAGTGCAACTCATATACTCGATATATATACTCAATATACACCCCATATCTAAATATATTCAAATATAAATTTAAAAAAAAAAATAGATTTTTAAAAGTTAAAAAGGAGCAAATGATATTTTATAGAATACCCTGTTGAAATCATTGAATGTATTCTATCACTGGTTCCTCAATTCTAATAACATAGCCTTTCGATTTATTCTTTTACTAATCACAAAGCTTCAGACAATTTCAAAAGCGTTTCATCTGAATTTCATATTTATTCCGTTTAGGTGCACCATTAGCAGCTTCCTAGTCTGTCACCGCACCGCGCCGTTAATGAAACACAAGTCTTGCACTACGTTTTTATTCAAATAAAATCCTGTTTTTTACCTACGGTTTCACCCCTAATATCATTTTATGTTTTTCGAGCATCATATGTTGTGTAGCTTGACGTCTTTGTAAAATAGGAACACTGTGCTTTGTACACAATAGCGTTGAGGATATGTGGAACCATAAACATTGTGAGGGTGGGATCTTTTGTGCGTTAAGGCAAAAAGAGTCAAGGACATTACCTATTGTAGTCTGACCCTTTTAAACAAGGTGTTTGTTAGGAGAAAGCTTCTATCCTTTTAAACATAGGTAGGGAAGACTGTTACATACCGTTGGAGGCAGTTGATTTCCCTCCAGCTGAAAACATTTACAGTTCGAAGTAGCGTATCATAAGACAGATTTTTAAATTCCTATGAGCTAGCAAATCAGATGAGGATAGGCATATTTGAAAGCAGGCAGTGTAGAGGTAGAGTTTAAATTACTAAACGCGATGCTATCACGTGTTTCGTGATACTTGCTTACCCCACCGATTCTTTTTTGAATTAGGTATATAAGGACAAGGACCAGATTGGGTGCCGTTTTTCATTACTTATTACTTACTTATTCGATATTCGTTCCTGGTTTCTCGTTAGTCAGATTTCAGTAATTTATTGCGACATCACGAGTCGGTCCTGGTGGTGTAGTGGTAACCACACTTACCTTCTAAACCCCAGATCGCGGGTTCAATCCCGGCAAGTGTCGATGGATTTTTTTTCAGCGTAAAAATTCTAAGTATGGCTTTGTTAGGAAGGGAAGTAAAGCCGTGGGTCCCGTGTCGTACATTTAGGGCATAATAAAGAACCTCAAGCCTGAATAAAAAGCCTCTGAGCAAAATTTGTCGGCCGTTTCACGTCCAGAATTGAATGGGACTCTGATTATATGAGATGTTAAAGAACATTCGTATATAAAACAAATCAAGCGATACCACGCACTCAGCTCGCAAAGCCTATACGTACATAAGAAATATTTGCTTCGGGGTCGTACGCACAATACATTTCTTCGAGACAAACAGTCCAATAATTCAGCATTTTCACGCCCGAAAAAATCCATCGATTGAACCCGCGATCTTGGGTTTAGGAAGCAAATGTGGTTACCACTAGAGCACGAGAACCGACTAATCTCACACCGTAGAATAAATATACAAATTGATTGGACTCTATCAACGGCAAAGCGCCGAAATTTATGAGAAAGTGACGCTGAATAAATCATTCTTAGAATAACATCGAACCGCGTATTTATTTACAACGCCAAAACCTCTTCCTAGGTCCGTCGAACGGTAGCTGAGGTCGTTAAAGCGCCGTATCATGAGCGAGAGGTCTGGGGTTCGAATTCCCCAGGACCGTCCTTCCTGATGAGGTTTATTCCAGATTTTCCTCAGTCCTTATAAATGGCAAATGCCGGGAAGGTACCCTAAACTTAGGCCTGGAATGTTTTTTTTCTTAAAAAAATCCTTTCTCAATATATCATTTCATCTCATGTATCATCAGTGTCCACCGCCTGTGATGCCTCAGTAGTAAAAACGGCCGTTGAACATCATAAAAAAAAGGACCGTTGGTTAGGATCAACAAAATTGTCGCAAGTACTCTGAGAATTTGTTGGGACGGAAACAAATAAACACAACTACGAGCAACCATCACCAGCCGAGGTCATAACAGCCCAACGTGGGTGGGCCTAAAACAGCAACTTCTTCCCCCACGACACAACACTCACAAAAGTACCAATACTGACACAGAATGTGCGTTCTATTATGCTGGAACTACTTCAGGTGTTAGAGCTTATATGGCTGGACTTTAAGAACTTGCTGAATGGGCATATTCCTCATTTTTGTTTGCTCATCGACTATACCCATGCAACATTTGCTTTTGTTTTGACTCGCGGTGATCAAGCATTGCACCCAAATATGACATATAATTGCAGTAATCAAGTTATATGTAATAAATCATCACGCTCGACATTCAGGGATAGAAATAATTTGTGAAAGCTGTATCTTTCTTGCACTAACATAACGTATTTGTGATGCCAGAACTAACATTAGCATGTATTTTGATATAGAGAGGTCATTTAAGTTATTGGCCGCAACAACCGGCAAAGGGAGATACAGTTACCGCGAGTACTTTTATTTTTAATGAAAGCATAAAATGATACTGTATTTAAAACTAATAGTAATAAACACTGACCTGCGTTAAAAGAGATGTAGAAATTGATGCCCCCCAGTGGCAAAGTCTGTGATTCATGTAATTGTTTTCCCAAAGAACACAAGGCAATTAGGAAACCCCGGGTCTTGTCACTGAGCGATGCTGTCTCTCGTAACTTTTTAACAAGTTGGCGAACAGTTTTTCTCCCTAGAACACGTTTTCTTGCGAATCACGTCTTGCAATAATCCGTTTTCATATTACGTACCGTACATAAAAATCCCGTTCAAGACTGTTAATTTAGTGCGTTAAGTAACAAGAACAAGCACCGATGCAGAACCACTCCCTGACAAAGCCTTTCAGCTACCTGCACATGTAGCATATGAAGTTGACAGCTGGTTTTTCCCAGTACGCAGCAGCGTTTTGCCGGCCAGTAACTGAAAAGACCTCACTGCAGTTTAAATTATGTTTGCAACAATTCAATTCCACATGTTATGGCTATGGTAGTATAATATTGCCTTTGGTTTTGCGAGTGCGACAGTTGGTTCTTCTATTTTAGATTTTCTAGTACTCGAGCTTTGATTAATAATAGTTTCTTAGGTACGAAGACCAGTTTGATAAACGTTGAACGTTATTTAATGTATTATGAATTAAATGTTTCCTTGATTGTGCGAATGCTTATAACCTTAGTATTGTCAATAAACGACAGTTGCAGATACGAGGGTAGGTCCATAAGTTTCCGGCCTAACCATTTTCTAGGTATGATAAACACAAAAACTATATTTCACTCTTCAATATAGTTACCCTTTATTCCAATACACTTCTCACATCTTTGAATTAATATTTTAATCCCCCCACTCCCAAATTAGAGAAATCTTCGTCTGCAAAATGGGCATAAACAGCACCCATCACTTCTTCGTCACACTAAAAATTTCTTCCTCGAAGGTTCTTCTAGAGTTTTAAGAAGAGGAAATAGTCACTGGGAGCTAGTTCTGGGCTAGGGTGGATGGTCCATCTCCTTGAAGCCACATTTCTTCACAACTCCCTTTCCAACTAGAGCTGTGTGCACAGGCGCGTTGTCGTGAAGAAGGCGCACTCTACTATTCAACTTTCTTCCCCTTTTCTCTTTGATGGAAGCACGTGGTCTATACAGTAGGCCAGCATAGTACTCCCCATTTACTGTGGTGTTCCCCTTCTTGAAGTCAATGAAAAGTATTCCTTCACAGTCCTAAAAGATTGTGGCCATGATCTTCTTGGTTGACGGAGTGACCTTGGCCTTTAGAGGCGGTGCTTCGCCAGGTTTACGCCATTCCACTGATTCTCTTTCGGACAAGCGATCATTGTAGAGGGCCATAGTTTCATCTCCTATAACAATGGTTTACAGCACTTCTCTCCCGTTACTATGCTATGGAAGAACTCCAAAAATGCCTGACAACAGATGACTGATTGCTGCTTTTGGACTGAGGAAAGAAGTTTAGGTACCGATCTTGAACTAACCTTATTGATAGTTAAATGTTCATGAATAATTGGAAAGGCCTAACCTTACTCATATTTCTGTAACTTTGAGCTGCCGGTCTTCCATAATTTCTTCTTCCACAAGGGCGATGTTTTCAGGAGTGAGCAACTCCAAGGGCCGACCTGTACGCTCTTCGTCTTCACTGCTTTCTCGACTCATTGGAAAAAGTTTGGCCCATTCTTTTACGGTAGAATATGAGGGGAGTGCTTCCCCATATACACCGAATAGCTGTTTAATTTCATTTGGAGTAAGTCGTTCTTTTGTGAAGAACTTAATAACAGCTCGACACTGCATTTTCAACATGTCACAATCTTCTACACATAGCCTTCTTTATGCAGCTATATCTGCACAACCGAACACAGCGAAGAGGAAGTTACAGCTGCAATTATTTACTTAACAGATAAGGTATGACACCAGATAGGGTTTTGTGAAGGCGACAATTCTTTTCGGTGAGGCGGGAAACTTATGGACCTACCGTCCCGTATTGCTTTTCTACAAACTAAAAAAAACTTGTGCTTTAACTGCGCAATGGAATATTTTCCTCACATTATTTTAGAATGCTGAACATGTCACTTTTCTGACAGCTCTGTCAAACGCTATAGTGTTTTAAGTGGCGGTGTATGGCTAAAGAGGCCTGATTCTTTTTGTGTTACCTGCGGAAGCTTTGTTTCATGGGACCTCAACTTAGATGACTCGTGCACGAGAAATGAACAGTTGAGCAATATGTGTGAAGTCGTTTTAAATCGGTCGATTAAACTTCTTTTGCAAAATAACAATCGCCAACCTTACTTGTTGAGTTGCTGATTTCTTCACTTTTACATCAAATTCTTCCAAAAAATCTGAGGATGTCTCGGTAAAGAACAAACAAGGTAGAGAAATCACCAAAGTAGAGCGAATGTTAGTTGATAAATCATTAGAGAGAATGCAAGGAACAGGAAAGTGCTTATTGTTTCTTTTTTAATTGCTCATAACTTAGGAAAAAGCCTTGGCTATTTTTGGTTAATACACAGAAAGTGTGCCATCATTTTTAAATTCTGAAATAGTAATGTATTTCTTCGTATTTGTATAAAAATTTATTACAATAAAAGAAATGTTAAAACGCCACGTTTGGCCTACTTTTTAAAACTTGTACGGCAAATCAGTGAAAAAGCGCAAGGTAATAAAGAATTTCTAATGAATTTTTAAATGAGGGAGGAAAAAATGAAAAATATTTTCATTCAGTCGTCAGATTTTTGTGTGAAGTTATGACATTCTGAGCATTTGGTAATCAAATCATTGCAGTATTACAAAAGTATGAGATTCTGTTTTGAGGCTGGAAATCTCCTCTTCCAGATGACATTCTATAGTAGTTTTTGTAACCGCATGAAAAAAAAAATGTCTTGACGTGAGTTTTCAAATTATTGCTCTCATAGCAGTCCTCGTAAATCTTATCTCAACATTTCAACCTGCACTAAACCACCATGTGGCAACCATATCCCTAAGTTGCGCTTAGTTTCGGATATGGTCTCCATACTCAAAGAGCAGTAAATTATGTATCTAAATTATATATGCCACAAGGATGTACAACATGAATGTAGGCCAGTAAATGGACACTGTAATGGAGTTGAATTTAATTATATGTTGCACTACTGAGGCTGGAATGGTACAAGAATATATGAATCTCTTCTTTCTTAACCTTAGATACTCATAAAAAAAATTGGAATGTTAGCACACCATGTAAAGTCGAAAGTAATCGCTGAATGGGCGTTTTCTATGATCATTTATTGATATATCGGTATATAGAGATTTTTCCCTTACCTATCTTCAATTTTTTTTTCCAGAATAGTTTCCATTACTTCCTTACTTGGTTTTATTTATCCTATCTTCCAAATTTATATTGTAAAAACATATTTAAGATAACTATACATTTTATTTCAAGATACGCTATATATTTGGTAAAGTATGGTTAGAATAAATACCCATGGATCAATAATTATTTGAGACTGTGTAAATGCGAACACTTGTTCTTAAATCGGCTTAGGATGTATTTCCTTTATTAACGCGAAGCTCCTCCACTTGTTTTGAATATATTGACGTGGCAGAACCGCTTGCCATTTGCGGTCACTTTTCCTGTATTACCTCACAGGACAAGAATCTGCCAGGCTGGACCACCGCGCTAGCCTCCAAGCCAGCGACTACTTAAGTGAGATATCACCGCCCTGCTCTGCGGCGCTCTCTAGTACTCATGGCTGATATCATCATTCGAATAAGTATAATCACCATTAACGCCACGGGTGGCCGAGGTCGTTAAGGCGCGGACTCGTGAGCGGGAGGTCTGGGGTTCGAACCCCGCTAGGACCGTCCTCCCTGACTGAGGTTTTTTCCAGGTCTTCTTCAGTCCTCATAAATGGCAAATGCCGGGGAGATACCCTAAACTTAGACCTGGAACGTTGCCTTCCTTAAAAAATCCTATTCCAATATATCATTTCACCTCATGTATCATCAGTGTCACCGTCTGTGGTGTCTTTGTAGTAAAAACTACCTCATACTAAGAATATGTTACTAAATGAGACCGCAATTTTGAAAAATTGAAACCAAACAGATTTTGAGTTGTGTAGTTATACTGTTATAAGCCGATCTTCTGTAAGTATCAATATTCTCATATTATCTAGAGATTTGAAATGTCTAGTAAGTTCATTATTTTTTTAACTAGTCAATACAGTTATTAGAACAAAACCACAAAGTTATATTATTTTTAAAATACTGCATAATTAATAATTGATATACATAATTAAAAACTAAGCTTATTAGCTTAAACTTAGGAGAAAAAAAAACATATAAGACGGTTGAAACGGGGCTAGTTATATAGCGCAGTCAATCCCAGGAATAACCGGAACGTAATTAAACGTTTATTCATTTGTTTAAATGCTGCACCAAGTTCAAATTTCTTTTGAAATGCATGTAATATTGAGTAACATATTAAATTAAAAAACTCATAGTACCTACATCATATAAACAAATACAATCCAAACTCACTAATTTTATAACGCGCTGGCAGTACAAAGCTAGTGGTTAGCGTTGCTGACTGCTGGTCGGGAGACCCGGGTTCGATTCCCGGGATCTACTTAGAGATTTTCTAAGTTAGAGAAGTCTGGAATGGGATCCACCCAGCCTCGTGAAGATAACCGGGAAGCTGCCTAGTGGAGAGGTGGCGATCTTCGATCACGAAAGTCGCGTGATAAGAGACCTGCGGGGTGCCGGTATGCTGATCACATGCCCCCCTGCAATACTGCTCTCTATCAATGAAGTCGTAAGACGAAGGTAGAGGAAGCAGAGGTCGCCGCGGCAGGCCAAGGCTTACCCCGGGCCGTAGCGCCAAATGAGGAGTAGAAATTTTGACATAGGTGCTGAGAAATGAAATTTAAACAGAAGAGGAAAATTAAGAATCCAGTCTGCTGAGATTTTTCTGCCCACTAGCTAGTAGCTATTTCCTCAAAGTCAAGGTGAAAAATACATTTAGACATGAACTTCCTTGGAAAAATATAAAAACAGGTTGGTTTGAACACGAATCACCGTATACGTGCAAACCAAATGACTACACAGACGGTCGAAGACCATATAGTATTATTTCGTCTGAAATCGGATTATTGCTGCAATTTAGTAAAAGTTCGCTTTTCCTGAATTTCGTATCAACATTTATCTGCATTGATCTCAAATTCTAACACAATTGATGTTGGAATACCTGAATTTTAATCTATAATTATCACCATAGTTATACATGTTAATGTTTTGATCATCTCTTTAACATGATTTTGCTTAAGGGTACTCCAGTGGTATTAAATAAACAGGTTAATTAAAACATGTAAAATATGGAGGGAAAGATTTTGGAAAAGGAAATTTGATTTGATTGGTTTTGGATATAATATCAGGGGTAAATAATTCCTTCCTCTCCGACGATGTAACCGCTGTCTTATAGTTTTGCCACGGCTGTTGAAACTCGGCTGCTGGATACTTTTATGGTCCTGTGATCATAGGGAAAGGAGTCTTGGAGATTAATAATACTTTTTGGTTAAGGAAGACGACAATTTATTGTTCATACACTATTGTATATAAACTATTGCAGTTAACTAATAAAGCTCGTCCACTTAATACTTTTCCAAAACTAACTACCGCTTTCCACTAACCGGACAGAACTGAGAAAAGTGTATTTAACAGATGAAAAATATTCATCGTGTATCTAAAAGGAAAACTGCACATAAGTATAGGAATTTCAAATCAACAGTTGCAAATATAAATGCCAACAAAATTTCAATTAATGATGCTTGAAAACAATTGCAAGGCAAGTTAATCAGCAACTAACGATATTTTTTTTAACTGTCTGTTTTGTCGGAGCGAGAACATTGCATTCAGTGGGACGCTTCATCGTTGGATATAATCATGTTTTCTCGTTATGTTGGACACTTTCACAATGAAGCATTTATGTCCACTTTTGAGATTTTGAAGTTACGAGGATAGTCCATAAGCTTCCGGCTGACCTTTTCTGATAAAGACAAAAACTATATTTCCCTTTTCAATATAGTTACCCTTTATTGCAGTACACTTCTCAAATCTTTGAATTAACATTTCAAAAAAAAAAAAAAGTCTTGTCTGCAAAATGGGCATAAACAGCATTCATCACTTCGTCACACTTAAATTTCCTTCCTCGAAAGTCTTTTTGAATTTTGAGAAGAGGAAATACGTCACTGGGAGCTACATCTGGGATGTAGGGTGGATGGTCCATCTCCTTGAAGTTACATTTCATCATAGCTTCCTTTGCAACAAGAACTGTGTGCTCAGGCGCGTTGTCATGAAGAAGGCGCACACCATCACTCAGCTTTCCTCTCCTTTTCCCTTTGATGGAAGCACGCAGTCTGTGCAGTAGACCAGCATAGTACTCCCCATTTGCTGTGGTGGTCCTCTCCTTGAAGTCAATGATGAGTATTCCTTCACAGTCCCAAACGATTGTGGCCATGATCTTCTTGGTTGACTGAGTGACCTTGACCTTTAGAGGCGGTGTTTTGCCAAGTTTACGGCACCCCGTTGATTCTCTTTTGGACAAGGATCATAATAGAGGACCATAGTTTCATCTCGTGTAACAATGGTTTGCAGAACTTCTCTCTCGTTGCCACTGCAGAGCTTCAAAAATGACTGACAACAGATGACTCGTTGCTGCTTTTGGATTGAGGAAAGAAGTTTAGGCATCATCTTGCACTAACCTTGTTCATGTTTAAATGTTCATGAATAATTCGAAGGACTGTTGGTTTAGAAAGACCCAACCTTGCTGCTATTTCTGTAACTTTGAGCCGACGGTCTTCCATAATTTCTCCTTCTACAAGAGCGATGTTTTCAGAAGTGAGCACCTCCAAGAGCCGACCTGCACGCTCTTCGTCTTCAATGGTTTCTCGACACATTCGAAAAAGTTTGGCCCTAGAATATGAGGGGGATGCTTCCTCATATACACCGTCCAATCGTTGTTTAATTTCATTTGGAGTAAGTCCTTCTTTTGGGAAGAACATAATAACAGGTCGATATTTCATTTTGAACATGTCACAATGTTCTACACATTGCAACTATATCCGAGCTGAAGTTACAGCTGTAATTGTTTACTTAACAGATAAGGTATGACGCCAGATAAAGAATTTGTGAAGGCGATAATCCTTATCGGAAACTGATGGACCTACTCTCGTAGTTATCAGCGTGTTCACATAATTATGCTGCCCTTTTCAAGCTTCCCTACCACATAAAAAAGCTTAAATCGAACGAGTTAGTTAAGGAACCGTGTCTGTAGTCTGGTGGTAACTTTTGTAATCTGTAGTTGTGGGTTCTATTCCCGGTCAGGCCAAGCTTTCTGGGTTGCTTTTTGGCAGCTTTTTTTTCTTTTTTTTTTTTTTTCTTTTTTTCTTTCTGAGAAGACGAATGTCAGATAGCTCTAAGGCTTCAAGTATTCTTGAGTTCATTTGCGTCTTTAATTTATTTCATTCACTCACCGCTATAAACTTGGACATTTGTAGGTTTAGGTTTTAGGATTACCCTAATGCACCAAAAGCATAATCTCCCCTGGGATAAAGTAGCAGTGCCCTATAGGCTTGAGGTTCTTTATGGTGCCGCAAATGTACGACACGGGACCCACGGCTTTACTTCCCTTCCGAAGGAAGCCATGCTTAGGATTTTTACGCCCGAAAAAATCCATCGTTCCTGGCCGAGTTTGAACTCACGATTTTGGGTTTAGAAGGCAAATATGGTTACCACTACATCACCAGGACCGACTGAAAGTTTTGAGAAGTGTATTGCAATAAAAGACAACTGTATTGAAAAGTGAAATATATTTTTATTTTTGTCATACCTACAAAATGGTTAGACCGGATACTTATGTACCTACCCTCGTGTATCCCCAATTACCATCTGAACTACCAGTTGCAAAGAACCGTTGAGTGAGTAGATCATACACGTTGGGTTCAACGCCTTGATTTCGTTTAGTTTGAGTTCTTAGCTGTGAATGTTTTCTGTGTTCCAGTTGCTGGACTATATGCTTTGATAGTTGAAATTTCATTTAAACTTTTTCTTCACCAGGCTCAATGATGGGATTCCTTCAGTGTTGAAATACAGGAGGCGCCCGTTGAAATTCAAGCCTTTTTTTTTTTTTGATGAACTATCAGGGTAATTGAAATCTTAAAATAACATAATGTACAAATAAACCCTTATGAGTAGCTTATAAACTTACATCGATGTATTAAGCGAATAGTTAAATGCACGAAACATTCATGCGTATTCTTATATGCATGTAGTTAAAAGTAATAACGCACAATTTCGTTTTCCGTTGTGTTAAATATCAATATAATTTATGTGTTATTTCGGTAACCAAGGTTAACCCAACTTAACCTTAGAAAATTTGCCGGTTAAGTTTAATCGTAGATCGAGTTGAAATGATCTTGGATTAACTCCAATTAAATCTTTATGCAACTAGCCCTTACGTCGTGTATGTCTTGGCGGCGTTAATTCTATCGAGCCATCTTGTATGGAGTCCCTCAAAACGTGATGAACATTTACTTCCATAGCAATTTTCTAGCCATAAGTGCTCAAAACCTTCACGATGCAATTCATGAAAAACTTGTCTGTGATTCCCCGAAGGTATCATTCAAATGCAATGAACCGAGGACAGCAGAAGCTTGAACAGGTAGACCAACACAGAGCAAAGCATCCGAAAGGAGTATTGCTTAATATCAAATATTATTTATTTATATCCAAAGATCTACAATGCTAAAATATACCTCAAGCCGATACTCAACAGCTGAAGATAAGATCCACAGTTATTTGCACTTTACACGGAATGTTGTATAGCATTAGCACCTTATTGCTGTTAAATACTGGCAAACGGGTGCCGCTTTGTATCCAGCCGAGCGACCATGCCTTGCTCATAAAAGGAAGCCCTATATAAAGTTAAGTGATACACCATTAAAATTAAGGAACGAGTGGTGTTAGAGGAAAGATGAAATAAAGAATTAGTTTTATTGGAATTTCCAGATTCAGTGCAAAACGCCAGACGAGGTGCGCTAATGCAAAAGGGGCCGCTAAAGACAAACCGTAACACATCTGCACATGACAGAGAGTGAGGGAAGAATTTATTATGAGAACAGAATGCTCAGAAATTTTTAAAAATAAAATATCTTTGTTTTTGCACTAAAAATATTCGAACTTCTAATTTGAAAAATATATGAGTGACGTTCAATATGTAACCCCCCTCCACCCACACACACACACATTTCCAGTACAGTTTGAAATATTTTGAACCCTTTCTCAATTCGATCTTGCAACTTGTATTTCCATCTGTACGGTGCTCTAAAACATGCAGTCTGCGACGATGACAAGAAGGGTACAGGTCACTCAGCCGATGTGTTCTTGGGGTGCAAGGACTTGTTTGTGGCTTCACGTAGTCCTGAATAACGTATGATCACATCTTTGTGGTAACGCATGCATTGGAACCGCTTCTTCAACTTCCGAAGATTTTAACTATGCGACAAAATACGAGTATCTTGTATTCGGCAATTATGGTACTGAAGGTTTTCAGGATACATGAAAAATAATTTGATAGGTTATGCATACACACTGCAGTAACATTTTTTTCCATGCAGATATTGAACAAGTTTCACGTTATTTTTTAAAAATGAAATTTTGAAATACAAACTTTATTTTCAGTGCTTCACACTGTAAATTTATCGTTAGTTCATTGTACCTGACGATGACAATGTTAATTTGTGGTCATATGAGTCGAGATCAGGTGGCATGCATTGCAGCAATGAAGACTAAGTTGATTCTTCCATTAACTGTGCCCTACCACCACAGTTTTTCGTTTTATCCAAAAGCTCCAACTTCGTTTAAGCGTAAGAACATTTCGCTTGTGAATCAGCGACGGGTTTGTTCACTTTAGGTGATCGGTATGCGAATACCACGTTATTTTGCTCATTACTGTGATACTGTGAAGCCATGCCGCGTCCATACGCTGCATTAATGACGCTATTAGAAGACATTGAAGATGCCAACAAATGAACGCTTGTCTAAGACGCCGTTGTTTTATTATTGCCGTTAATTGGGTGTCGAATACGAGGCAATGCATCGATGCAAATAATTCCTTAAGAACGTGATAACTTACTGGCTGAGGGCATTTGTCTTGAACTAATTTCTGATAAGTTTGTTGACGCCACCCCAAGGATTATCTTTGGTCTCATGCTAGAAGTGATGTATCAATATTTTATTTCCCTTTACAACTAGACTGTGAAGCCGAAAATAAGGCTGCCTATATTCATTTTATAACTTGAGGCTGCAGAGTTATATTTCTAAAGGCATTAGATTTGATAAGGATAATTGTTATGTATATGTATAATGAAATCATTTAGAGATAGGTATAACAGGAATTGAAATAATTTGTAACTTGTACTTATGTGAATGTCATTTGACAGGTGATTGCATCTTACAAAAGGGTTTTGTATACATTTTGTGGTAAAAGATGTGAGAAAGAGAAAGAGATGTATACCTGACGCCTCGTCCGCTGACCGCTCCTTAGACACTGCTGAGGAAAGGGTAAACTATCTTTTGTTAGGTCACGAAACTTCTGCCCAAGGAATACTTAGGAGTTCCCAGTAAGAAAACATGTGACTGTAACGGGACAGTATTGGAACAAAGTCAGACACAGTAATAATTTAAGAGAAAATGAAAATGTCAGAACGGAGACGAAAATATTTTGATTACAGGAAAGCCGGGGGTACAAGTTATTGAATACAGCCCATACACTCGTGCGTTATCTCTGAGAACATTTGGAAATCTACAAACTACGGGAGGCAGAAGATGTTTCAATAGAAATCAGCATGTAAGGAAAGTGCCGAAATTTATGACAGGCTGTTCTTGGAAAAGTCAGGCTCGTGGGAAGATACTGTAGACCAGGAGGGAGAGAATAATTCTAATCAATGGTCATAGGATAAAAGTCAAAAAATAAGGAGAACTTAGATACAAATAAATATTTTTAAGACAGCCAATAATGAACATATAACACAGGATAGAGATACGAGAGGATTCACTCAATAGATATACGGAAGCAGGTAGTCTAAGTCATTCTAAAGCGGTCGAAGACAGTCTAAGTCATTCTAAGGTGGTTCTAGAGTCATTCTAAGTGAGTAGTGAGGTCAGCTACGAGCCGTCAGGAAGTAACCTGTCAAGTTGTAAAATAAATTAAATATTCAACCAGTGCCGGACTTTATTAATACAGTGAACAACCTCCTCCCCCCTGATGACTTTAAGTCATTAAAAGCAGCCCAAAATTTACCCTGATATCCCAGTCAATCCCCCTGCATTGAAACCACACCTCAAAAATAACTGTTTAAAATTGTGGACCAACTGTGGGGCCAAAATCAAAAACCGTTACAATTGCTGACAAGAATTCGTCAATTGAAACCTCGTGACGAGAAAGTAATTTTTTTGACATATAACGGTCCTCTGTTCCTCATAATTGACAGTTAGACTTCCAGGGATTAATGTATTGTTTTGACACTGTCGAGTCATATCAAGCTAAACAGCGAGTTGTTTGCTTGTTATTCGTCGATCATTCCGTATAAGGATGTCAGCACGTTATATCATTGCAAGAATTTAGTGTAGTAGTTTGTATTAAGCGAGAGGATCCCTGGCTGCAGCCTATGTTTGTGCACTGTGTCTGCAAAAACAAACTGGGCCTTTCTGGGAAGTTGAATAACAGAATAATCTTTGTGTAATTTGTTTGGTTAATTAGTAACACTGCTTGCTCGTAGGTAACAGTTCTAATTCTCCCTATGTGAACAGATATGACTTACACAATCGCCGAATTTTGCTAGCTCCGACCTGTTACGTCACTAAAACATGTTGATTTAGTTCTTTTATCCGAAATATGTCCTTGGCTCCTCCAAGTGTGCCGATTAACATCTTGAGTTTCATCTCCAGCCTTTAATTTTTTTTTTTTTTTGAATAATGTTTAACGCCCGTTTTTACTCAGGCAGCACAGGCGGTAAACACTGATAATATATGAGATGATAAATTGGGAAAGGATATTTTTTAAGGAAGGAAGCGTTTAGGTTACCTCCCCGGCTTTTGCCATTTGAGGACTGAGGAAAATCTGGAAAAAAACCTGTCAGAGAAGACGGTCCTGGTGAGATTCGAACCCGACCTACCGCTCACGAGTCCGCGCCTTAACAACCTCGGCCACCCGTGGCGGTTCCAGCAACTTACCGTGCAAGAAATAAACTCGGCCATCATACACAGCAATCTCTGCCAGCTCTGTATAAGTGAACAAAAGAAGGACTTGCTATATCGAGAAAGCATTTTATGCAAGGTTTCATTTTGTTTTATTTCATTTCATTTCTTGAAATGGAGCAGTGGAACGGTCAAAACTAATGTCACATAGTAACAGTACAGGAATTGTGAATTCATAATTTCTTTGAATGCTGAATAAAATTTTAGTGATAGAGGAGATGTCACAGAGAACGGAAGATTTAGCAATACCAGCACAGACCTTTAAATTTTTTCAAAGATGCATATACCCATAGTTTATTTATTATAAGAGTTCGGAAGTTAGGCAAAATGCATTTTCTATCCGGGTGGATATATTAACAGACATATAGAAATTAACATGTTTCCCTACATTTGCGATGGGTAGGGGCAGTTTTTATTCAACATTTTTTTTTTTTTTTTGCCTATTTTAAAATTTAAAACTTTTTTTTTGTCTGTTTTGGATCTTTATAACTTTATTATATCCAAGTGAAAAAGCTATAAAATTAAATGGCATGTTCACCTAACATAATGTCTATTGAGAATCTTGCTAAACATGTATTTCTTTTCAAGCAATTAAAAACTTTCCCCTCAACTCATGTACAAGTTCTTTAAATAGCAGAACCTTCATTAGCGAAAGGAACGCACGGTTACCTCGGGCATACGAATACCACAAGATAGAGAGTATAAGGGAAGTTCTGAATGGTCTTTTTGAGTAGTGCTTAACGCCCGTTTTTACTACTGAGGCACCACAGGCAGCGACACTGGTGATACATGAAATGAAATATTGAAAAGATATTTTTTTAGGAAGGAAGCGTTCCAGACCTAAGTTTAGGGTACCTCCCCGGCATTTGCCAGTTATGAGAATTGAGGAAAACCTGAAAAAAACCCAGTCAGGGAGGATGGTCCTGGCGGAATTCGAGCCTCAGACCTCCCGCTCACGAGTTCGCTCCTTAACGACCTCGGCCACCCATGGCGGTCTCTCTGAATAGTCTGGTGAATGACCTTTTATCAATCAATTCTAGGAAATTTGTGGTGGGGGGTAACTTCTCAACTGCATAAATATAACAAACAATTGCAACCGAAAAAGATGAACATGGTACAGCTGTGCAATATGCCGTTACTATAATGTGTGCAATACAGAAGTAAGAGATATTCACCAGATTCCCCTATAAACGTATAAACAGAAAATGACTCGAGTAGAAACCACTGCGCATCCTTTGCTCATTTGCCAGGACTATTCAAATCCACTTTGTTTGATCAAACTTTTCATGATGTAGTAATGTTACAAATTAACAGTAATTATAGAAGCTTTAAAAGGATAAAACACTAAGATAAAGTCACTTTGAAATCGCTATATTTCGAACTCGCTGAGTTCCAGTTGCCATAGAAGAACTCAACGAATTCGAAATATAGTGATTTCAAGTGTGAATTTATCTTAGTGCTTTATCCTTGTAAAGCTTCTATAATTACTGTTTATATGTGTGTGCGTGTTTTTTTTTTTTTTTATTTATTTATCTTTTGGGTTGGTTTTGCATTTGTGTTTTGATGATTTTAGCTAGAAATTCTATTTTTCATCCAATCAGTGGAAGTAGAACGTTCGATTTCCATGGTGACATAAAAGTTTATACCTTGTTGTTGCCTGTAACCAAGAAAAGTTAGCTTAAGTACTATAATTGTGCTAAAAAGAAATTATTAACTATCTTAAATACCTATTTTCATTAATGTGTGATATTACTTTATGTTTTCACATTTAAATATTTCCTATATTAATGTTTTCAGTATTGTAAATTCTCTTTTGCCTGCCTATTTTAACCAAAATAAATGGCTGAACTTCCGGGCTCTGTTTATTACATTACAGTTTCATGTAAATCAAGTCGCTATATGAGATGTATAAACACAGTAGACAATAAATTTTCCAATTTTCTTTAGCCTTGGGAATATCAGCATTATATTTCATAAGCATGTACTTCGTGACATGAAAAACATTTGGACCGGTTTATGCCAATGTTTTTTTTAGACCGTATCGGTTTTACTGGGTCAGTTTGGGAATGGGGACGTATCTCCCACTAGAAATAATATAAACAAATTATTACCGTGTGCATAAAGATGCAAATGTGGTATTGCGTTAGGATGCTTCGGTACCTTAAGCCTTTCATCGATGTGCAGACAAACGAGGCTGGGTTAGACTTTTTCTAATAATACAAAGGTATAAAGCGAGCCGTTTCCAAACATTTACTCTGACAAGGAATGGTTCAACAGAGCGGCTCTCTGTCCACCCATGAGGCTCTTCCCAAATTATTCCAGGCCAACATGAAATGCCTCGAGGGAAAGCTTCACAAAAGCTGCCGCGCATCTGCCACTAACATCCGTTCACAAATGCTGTAACGAGATTCCTTCGTTGCTAACAGGAAGTGCGTATTCTGCTTAGGAATAGCGTGTAACAGCTTGCAGGGGTTTTCTATGTAACCCAGTTACAACAAAGAGCTTAAGAGAGGGCAGTGAACATTCCTTCAGCGTTCTAAAAAAGTCTGTGTAGCGGACAAAGAGCTCACTGTCCCTCTTCATTTAATTCTTTAGCTACCTTAGTAATATATTAGATCCATAAGTTCCTGGACTAACCGTTATCTAGGTATTATAAAGACAAAATCTACATTTCACTTTTCAATATAGTTACCCTTTATTGCAATACACGTCTCAAATCTTTGAATTAACATTACAATAGAAAAAAAAATAGTCAAGAGTCTTGTCTGCAAAATGGGCAGACACCCATCACTTCTTCACACTTAAATTTCCTTCCTCAAAGATCCTTCTTGAGTTTTGAGAAGGGGAAATAGTCACTGGGAACTGGAGCTGGGCTGTAGGGTGAGTGGTCGGTCTCCTTGAAGCCACATTTCTTCACAGCTTCCTTTGCAACAAGAGCTGTGTGCACAGGCAGGCGCGTTGTCGTGAAGAAGCGCACACCACCACTCAGATTTCCTCTCTGATGGAAGCACGTAGTCTGTGCAGTAGGCCAGCATAGTACTCCCCATTTACTGTGGTGTTCCTCTTCTTGAAGTCAATGAAAAGTATTCCTTCACAATCCCAAAAGATTGTGGCCATCATCTTCTTGGTTGGCTGAGTGACCTTGGCCTTTAGAGATGGTGCTTCGCCAGGTTTACGCCAATTCTTTGATTCTCTTTTGGACAAGGGATCATAGTAGAGGATCGTAGTTTCATCTCCTGTAACAATGGTTTGCAGAACTTATCTTTCGTTGCCACGGCAGAGTTCCAAAATGCCTGACAACAGATGACTCGTTGCTGTTTTTGAACTGAGGAAAGAAGTCTAGGCACTGATCTTGCACTAACCTTATTGATATTTAGATGTTCATGAATAATTCGAAGGACTGTTGTTTAGAAAGGCCCAGCATTGCTGCTATTTCTGTAACTTTGAACAGCCGATCTTCCATAATTTCTCCTTCCACAAGAGCGATGTTTTCAGCAGTGAGCACTTCCAAGTGCCGAAGTGCACGCTGTTCGTCTTCAACGCTTTCTAGACCCATTAGAAAAAGTTAGCCCATTCTTTTAAGGTAGAATATGAGGGAAATGCTTCTCCATATATACCGTCCAATTGCTGTTTAATTTCATTTGAAGTAAGTCCTTCTTTTGTGAAAGACAGCTCGAAACTCCATTTGTCTTGTCACAATCTTCTACACATAGCCTTCTTTATGCAACTATATCTGAACAAGTGAACACAGCGGAACGAAAGTTACAGCTGCAATTAATTACTTAAAAGGTATGGCACAGACAAGGCTTTTGTGAAGGCGATATTCCTTATTGGCGAGGCCGGAATCTCGTGGATCTACCGTCGTATGTTTCCTTTATTCATTTCCATTATCTACTTAATATAATTATTCCTATTATTGCGAAAGATTTGTTTTGAAATAAAGGATGGATTGGGAAATGGCTCAATAAGAAATACTGTAACAAACATAGAGGACTATGACTTGTGATAATTTAATATGTGGAATATAAATGCGTTTTGTAGCAATGAGCTCGCATTTCACAGGTGTCTGCCGATCAAAATGGATTACGTAGTCAAATAAGAAACTAGGCAGAAGCTGAGCGTTTTATTGGAAGATTTAGCTACAAAGACACCGACGGATTTGTTTTTCTCGTTTTTCAATGCAGACACACATTGCAGACACAACACGACAAGCTTGTACGCAACGTCATTGCAAAAACAACGCATTTCTAAACCGTGCTGCAAAATGACGCGTTCTTTTATCGCTAGCCAAATTTAAGGAGCCGCGTTGGCGGATTTCACGGTATTTTTAATTTCCTGGTACCGAATCCCTCTATCCGGGTTAGTCAGCTAATATGTTCGGCACAAATTAAGCCCTAGTGCTAAATGATATTAATTTCTTACGAATATCTTTTGCAGTTATTGGTGAAGGCATCTGACGTTCAATTGTTTTATATAATCAACAAGGGACGCTAACAACTGTATTGTATTGTTTAGCGCTTAGTAATCATTACAACATACCCTTCAGGTGTTTTCCGAATACAAAGCGTGGTTTAGTTCAGCACTGCGTGCACTAAACGCCATCTCGCGCCTGCTGGACTGTCGTTGGCATCGGATATGTAACGCAATATAACACGCTCGACTCCCACTCGCTTCATCTGATATACGTCCACGTTGTTAAATGTCATTAATTGTGCTCCAGTGATAAGGTGAGGAAAGGTCACTTCCTGGTTCTTTGGCCTGCTGTTTACTTATCACTGCGGTGAGTGAAGGAATGACGTTACCGCTTGACACGCTTTGCAACATGTTTCTAGATTATTTCTTATATCCTCCGATACGCATATAAAGAGTTTTATAGCCTCTCGCGGAAGTGAGATAACTTAAAAGTATTTTCCCCAGAGAGAGGAGAACCTGCAGTCTGCTTGCAGCCTATTGTGACCTAAACTTGTGGGCATGGCGGTACTGTAGTGGACTTCTGAGCCCGGGACGCCCATAGGGATGCCGCTACTGGTGGAGGTGATGGTAAAGAGGTCCTTAAACCTATGTATAAAGAAAAATTTCTGGGTAAGAAGAAGACAAAAAATAAATAACTTACTCAGGACAAGACAGTAACTCTGCGGTTAGAACGTCGGCACGGTGTTTTTTTTTTTTTTTTTTTTTTTTTTTTTTGTAATAGTATTAACACTCGTTTTTACTGCTAAGGCACCGCAGGAGGTGAACACTGATGATACATGAGATGAAATGATATATTGAGAAAGGATTTTTTTAAGGAAGGAATCGTTCCAGACCTAAGTTTAGGGTATCTACCCAGAATTTGCTATATATGAGGACTGAGGAAAACCTGGGGAAAAACTTCGATCAGGGAGGACGGTCCTGGTGGGAATCGAACCCCATACCTCCCGTTCACGAGTTCGCGCCTTAACGACCTCGGCACCCGTGGCGGTGGCACGAAGTCTTGCCTTCCATTTAAAATACTTAGCATGCTAGGGAAACATCAAAATATGAGCAGATTTATTAAGAACACATTAACACATCCGGTACCCATAGCTACCGGTGGCCGAGGTCCGAGATCGTTAAGACGGGAGCGGGAGCGGGAGTTCTGGGGTCCGAATCCCGCCAGGACCGTCCTCTCCAACTGGGTTTTATTCCAGGTTTTCCTCAGTCCTCATAACTGGCAAATGCCGGGGAGGTACCCTAAACTTAGGCCTGGAACGTTTTCTTCCTTAAAAATATCCTTTCACAATATATCATCTCATATATCATCAGTGTCCACACCGCCACGAGTGGCCAAGGTCGTTAAGGCGCGAATTCTTGAGCGGGAGGTTTGGGGTTCGAATTCCACCAGGACCACCCTCCCTGACTGGGGTTTTTTCCAGGCTTTCCTCAGTTCTCATAACTGGCAAAAGCCGGGGATGTACCCTAAACTTAGGCCTGGAACGCTTCCTTCCTTAAAAAAATCCTTTCCCAATTTATCATTTCATCTCATGTATCATTAGTGTTTACCGCCTTTGGTGCCTCAGTTGTAAAAACGGGCGTTAAACAGTACTACAAAAAAAAATCCTGGCCCGCCTTAAATGTTATTAATTTTAATTACTCTACTGTATTAAACAAAAGTAAATGAATTAAAACTTCTAAAAATATCCCGTTCACCAAATGAGGGTTGGGCTTGCCGATTTTGCTAAAATGGGGCAGACATTAATTCACCCGGGATCGTTTACTCATGTGTTTATTTATGCCATACATTTATCGTTACAAATGAAGATTGAAACTGGCTCATTACTGGAGATTGTTCATCAATAATGGCATGTGTATGTTTAGTTTTGTTGCATAAATAATTTTATATAAAATGCTTAACAAAATAGATTAGATAAGAAATAATTAGAGAATAATTATTATTATCATATTCCAGTGCGTTTCCGTAAGACAAGGTCTAAGAGTGTGCGCATACACTGGAAGAAACGACCTGATATGCAAGGGCTAGGATTTGTATTTAAATACATTTTTCTTTTTCATCAGTCACATGAAGTATGTAGAAGTCATCCCGTAACAGCTGCTGTAGTGACTTTACTGTAAATATCCTTAGATGCTTAGTCACTTTCCTGTATCATAATTTCGTTTTTATTACTTTCAACGATACATAAAATATTTGCCTTCAGGTAACTTTGAAAATCTAAATGATAATTAGAACGATTTTTTTTTAATTAAAGCTTTTTAGGCTTAAGTTTAAGGCACCTCCTTGGCTTTTAGACAAATACTGAGAAAAACCTTGAAAATATCCGTTAGGAGGGAAGGTCCTCAGACTTCTATTTCACAAGTTTAGCGATCTCGGCCACACGCGAGGTTTAACCCATGATGTCCAGATGTGACTTTGCATAACGCAGCCCCATTGCCATCGAGTCCCGATGTGTTCTTGTATTGCAGGTGCGGGCTCTGCGGACCCTCGGTACTCTTGTCGGATTTGTTTGAGCCCTTCCCGTTGGGGAGCTGTTCGGATGGGTTGGACTCGGCATGGCAGTGGTTACATAAATCACGGGGTTATGAGTACTCACAGCGGCATGTGTCCCAGGGGAGTGCCTAAGACATGTAGCCTTGGGGGCAGGAAGATGCCTGAACCGTGGGGTGGGTGGTGGCTACCTTAATGCTGGTAACCACCTCTTAAAATTGAGGGCTATGCTAGACGTGACTTATCCACCAGTGAGAATTTGGTTCGCTTAGCGCGTTTGGATGACGAGATCGTCTACGTCCGAAAGGTGGGTCGGAATAGACTCAAGGTGCCGTCCTAAACGTAAAAAACCACTGGGTTGCACAGACCTCTGTGTATATTCCCCTGGTCTCGGGGAGGGATCCCCACGCAGCATTGCACAGACCGCCAGGGATGGCCGAGGTTATTAAGGAGCACACTCGTGAGTGGGAGGCCCGGGGTTCGATTCTCATAAGGACCAACCTCCCTACGGAGTTTTTTCCACATTTTTATCAGTGTTCATAAATGGCAAATGCCGGGGAGCTACCCTAAACTTAAGCCTGGAACGCTTCCTTTCTTTAAAAAATAAATAAATAAAAACTTTCCCAGTTGATCATTTCATCCTACATTTCCTCAGTGTTCACCGCCTGTGATGCCTCAGTAGTTAAAAACGAGCGTTAAACACTATTCAATAATAACAAATAAATTTTCTTGCATAGACACGCTTTAATGGCAGTTTATACGTTATTGAATTAGATTTATTAATGCAATCTTTTTTGTATAAAACCATTTTGTGCTTTACATACTTTTTTATTTTAGCTTCCTGTTGTATGCATAATTACAAAATAGTCTTGAAGAAAAGGCAAATGTTTCGCTTTTATTTTTATTAAAATCATTTTGGAAATTTTGTTCATAATAAGCTCCAACAATCTGCATTAATATCCTTATAGGTATTTGTGCACCGGCATCTCTAGCTGCACAAAATGTAAATTACGAATTACTCTAATAGCAATAAAAACCCTTGAAACTTTTAGCGCGCTTTCTTCCCGTTATTTCAAATACTGACGTCATATAATTGATTCTTTTCAACTTTCTCTAACTGAATTAGCTTTATATGTTATGATTCGCCAATATCTACACGGTATCCCAGAACCGCCGTACATTTTTTCTAGTTATACTCTCATTTACTTTCATGACATGCATGCCATATTGGTTGCATCTTTCAGGGGTTTTAAGGCTGGACATTATCGTTATATTAGACGTTATCTGCGTTTTCCTTTCTTTTAATTTTCTGCTTGTCGATAAACTGTAATACTAATATTCAATGGATGTTTGTTTATTTCCTTCTGTACTTGTATCCTACATTAAATTAGATTTTTTTTTAAAGCAGTTAGTGATTCTGGACCTGCTGAATGCACTATCAGTTCGCGTAGATAAAAGTATTTATGCAGTGGTATAGAACAAAGGGAACACTTTTCAAAGAAAGAGATGTGTAGTATATTATCACTGCTCTAGTTTACAGTTGTTAAATCAACTGCTGCTTTTCTCTTACTCTTACTGAGTAATGTGAATTTACTATTCCGGAAAATTATACGGCGATTCTAGGACACTTGTACAAGAATTAGGATTAAGGATGCGACACTTTTATGTTTTACATATTAAAATATGATTTTATATTGGCACAATGATAGTTTTATGAACACGACAAATAACTTAATCAAACACATCAAAAACAAATTAAAGAATTGATTTCAAAACCTTAATATTACAATAATTAAATAAGTGGTCAAATTTTTGCTGTAAATTATTTTCTGTTAATAAACTTAGAGATAATATTTCAGAAAAAAAGTTTCATACTGATCTGTTGTTGTTATTATTATTATATTGTTTGTAAGGGTCCCTAAATGTGGATTTTCTGTAATATTCATATTCTTGTTGCCTTTTATAATATAAATGAATGCTATTTTCAAATAATGTTCTAATTACGTAGTTCTGGAAAATCGTATTTAAAATATATTCAATATGATTGTCCAAACTAAAAAACCTAATTTTCCCACATTTCTGTGACTTGAGTGTAAATGTAATGCGTTATCTGCTACACAATTATTATATTAATCAGATATTTTGTTGTAATATTGAGTCCTTTTTATAAATATTTGTGAAAAAATGCGTCTAAAGAAGTGAGCAAATAAAAAACTGTGTTAACATAACAAAACTGAATTCAGATAAAAATGATAAGCACTAATCATCTCAGGCTTTTACAGTTAAAACAATTGTTCAAAATGCCCACCATCGACGTCTATACACTTCTGAGTACGAAGGCCTCATCCTCTTGCACCATGTTTCGAAACCAGTCACAGTACTGCACTCTTCGATTAGGGTCATCTTCATTTAATGCATGCAAAAGTCTTGGGATGAAAACTTTCAACTTTGTTGTTTTAATAACACGACGTAAGCTGGTTTTGCTAATCCCAGTCTCACGTGCACATTGCTTTGTAGATTTCTGCGGTGAGTGCTCAAAACGTTCCAAAACCATAGTCGAGGACATGGGGCTTGTTCCTGTGCGAGGTCCCCCAAATCTGCCCTTGTTAACATCACATACGGTACCGTGAGTCTCAAATTTATCTCGAATGCGTTCAATTGTTATTCACGTTGGCGGTTTTGTTCTGTACACACGTCTCCATTGACTTTGAACTTCAACAACATTCTCGGTTTTCCAATACTACTTCAAAATTGCTTTCCGCTGTTGAAACGATAATCTTGGCTGGCTCTATTTTGTTGTAGCAACGCTAGAGCATAATGTAATGTGAGCCACATCTGTTTACAGAACATCATACGATAATCTTGGCTTCATTTGTTCATTGTTGATTTACCGCTGACGTTGCAACGCTATCATAATGTATGTGAGTCACATCTGTTTACAGAACATCATACTACACATTACTGTTGTTTTTTCGGTTCAACTTTGAAATATATTAAATAGATATCTATTGTGAAAGTGTGTACACATTTTTGGCACCTTCTGTATATATTTAGCAGGAATTTTTAAAACATTATACATATATCATATGACATAATATAATGTAATTTAATAATTTTTAAAGAAAATCCTTCAAACAAGTTTTACGATATTTTCAAAATGTAATATCTAATATTAAAAAGGATGGACATTACATGAATATCTTGTCCATTGACTGTGAATCTAATCTTAAATTGAAGAAAAATATTTTAACGCCTTTTTATAGTTATTTGATTTCATAATTATTAGTTGAGAAGATGAAATGAAATCAATCATAAAATATAATAGGACTCAATGTATAGCCTGGAACAAAACCATAATTAATGGTGCTTGATCACTGACGACATTCATACATTCTCAGAACCGTATAAAGCCCAACAGAGTTCTTATATTTGGCTGCAGTTGTGATATCTTCAAAGATTCGTGTTAAATATCAAGGAACAATCTTTTGACCGACACACTTGCAGCACAGCTCGTCTTGTTGCTGTGTGTGTCGAACTATTCAAGTGACAGCAGCGACTATGTCAAACACTCTCTTGCCTCGCCGGGTATTTGGAAAGCTGGCAGATCAGATGTAAGCTCAGCTGATGTGGAGCCGAGCGGGTGTGGTGAGTCACGGCGCGGTGTGCCGGAAGGGGTGGGCGGTGTGCATGGACGGTGGGCGTGGGAACGGCCAGCTGGAGGAATGCGGCCACTCCGTCTGACCGGCAGACCTGCTTCTCGCCCGGGCCAGCCAGCGCTAGGTCAGGATTCACGTGCCGGAGTTTTCACTCTCCAACAGGCGCAAAAGCCAACGCTTCCGATGCAATATCACGGAAATACAAGAATTCACAAGCTCCAGCTACCTCAGGAAGGACAAACAACAAGAGATTCCTCTCCGGATGAGACGTAACCTGCGGATTTCGTATTAGTCTACAATGTTTTCTTTCTGAACCTCAGCTACTGCCTTTTAAACACTGCTGTTCATTGTTTGCGCCCAAGGATCTGGCTTTTACTGATTAATTTCGCTGTAACACTCCAATGTAATTATTCCATTTATTTTCTTTCATAGTAACTGAATACAATGCAGTTTTTTTCAACATGAATTTGCAAAGTGTACATGCTTTAAGTGCTTGGGATCCCTGATAAAGTAAAACAATAGTATAACATCTGAAATCACAGCTGGTAACACATGCCTATATGCCTTTCGAAAAGTTATGAAATTTAAAATCTTACTCAGGTCCATTAAGAAAGTATATACATACATAAAACCAATCGAGGGTTGCCTATTAAATTGTTACAAAAACTGGGAAAGAAACAAACTGTTTTATTGCTTTTCAAAATATTCGCCTTTAAGATTTATACACTTTTGCCAGCGTTCAAGCCAATTCTCGAAACATTTTTTCCACTCTGAAATTGGTATCTCAACAGGCTTTCAACAGTTTCTTGAGTTGATGAAAATCGCTGTCCATGCATTTTTTGTTTCACATTCGGGAACAAAAGGAAGTCGTTAGGCGATAAATCAGGTGAATAGGGGCAATGAGACATTATTTCGAAGTTTTTCTCCTTCAAATAATCAATTGTTTGACGTGCTGTGTGAGAGATTGTCATGGTGCAGAATGATGCGACATTTTCGATTGTATTTCCTGATTTCATAATGACTTTTGGCAAACAAATTGTTGTACACCATTTATCATTAACTGTTCTTCTATCGTCTAAAGGAATAGTTGCGACATGTCCAGTACAACCGAAGCAACAAAGGAGCATTTTCTTCAAAGTACTTCGTGAACGAACAACTTGAGTGGGATTCGGTTCATCTTGAAACACCCAAACAGTGGATTGTTGCTTAGTTTTCGGTTCATAGGAATATATCGTCACCTGTTATGATGTTGTATATGGACTTTGCAGTTCCTGGATGGATTTTTTAAGCATTTCATTACATCAATTAGCCCGAATGGTTTTTTTTAAATCCCAAAATGCGCGCAATCCGTCGAAAACAGATGTTTTTCCACAGCTTAAATGTTCCTGCAAAATCGAATGTACTGCATCCTTCGATATGCTTAAGGATGTCTCTATCTCACTGTAAGTCAATGCCAATCTTCTTCAATCATATTGCGCAATGCATCATATGTTTTGGAATGACAATCGACTTTGGTCTACCTTCACGAAATTCATCACTGACGGACGCACCAGCACCACGAAATTCTGCTGTTGAGTAAGGCCTTTATTAAAATCGTAAAAAAGCATTCATTGAAAACTGCACGTGATTTTTTCTGGCAAAACTGCTTTGTTTAAACGCTCACTGTAAACAAACTACTGGGGCAATTTCTAAGTTGCAACTATTTTTTCACAGCAAATTTCGATTGTTTAGAAAATAGTAATGCCATACCTTAATAACGCCACCTGGTGGTCGTTTGTAACAACTTAAAAGGTAAACCTCATAATAAAACCGTAGAAACTAATACTAGTGGGCCCTGGGTATTGTCGGTCCTGGTATTCTAGTGGTAGCCATATTTGCCCCGTGAACCCAAGATCGTGGGTTCGATACCGGCCAGGTTCCATGGATTTTTTCGGGCGTAATAATCTTAAGTATGGCTTCATTCAGAAGGGAAATAGAGCTGTGGGTCCCGTGTTGTAGATTTACGGCATGTAAAAGAATCTCAAGCCTGAAAGAAGAGGCTCCTGAGCAAAATTTTTCGGCCGTTTCACGCTCTGAATTGAATGGGACGCTGATGACCTGAGATGTTAAAGAGCGTCCGTAAATAAAACAAAATGTATTAACTAAAAACAAGGAAAGTTGATGATCTGGAAAGATAAGTCCTGAATAAAATATATGGGCCTCGCCTTTTAAGAGGTCAGTATAGATGCAGAAGTAATCAGAAACAGTTGGAAATGTATAAGGAACCAAATATCATATCAGTTATTTAAAAAGATACAATGAAATGGTTGGATCATGTGGAACGCATGCAAGAGCAAGATTGCCAAATCGAGCACTGAATGGAAAACCGGCAGTGCAAGGAAAGGAGGTAGTCTATGGCTTAGCTAGCTCCAAGATTTGGAGACAGAGATACCAGGCATAGGATAGACAATGGTGTCTTACATGGGCTGTAATGTCGGCAGAACTACTATATTTAGAATACCTTAAAATCCGAAATGTATAAAGAGCTGCTGAGAAGTAATATCATTCAATCTACAGGTTAACGTCAGATAATGTTGTCACATTTACTCCCTTAATACTCGCCAGTTATTCGCAATAGCTTTGTTTATCGAATTTCTGGATACTTCCACAAGGAGTGTTCACGATGCACAAGAGTATTCGTAAAACAAAGAACGTTTTGGTCATAATCACTGCGCAGCTATTTCGTTGCGGCTGTCTCGCATTAGCTGCCTTAAGAGCGTAAATATGTATTCACTTGTTCAGCATAGCGACCTTCTAAAATGAGTATACCTATTGATTGATAATCCCGCCGACTGCGAAGTTTGATCAGTTATTTAATTTTTTATGCTGAAAACTTAAGGTCTATTGATATTTATCGAGATTAGTTGCAGTCTATGGACTTGTGAACAAGGCCGAATTGCGGAAGTGGTGCGAGCTTAATTTTCGAAATATATTTTACTTGTTATTGAACATTAGCACACTCTTTCACAGTAGATATCTATTTACTACATTTCAAAGTTGGACCGAAAAACAACAGTAATGTGTAGTTTGATGTTATGTAAACAGATGTGACTGATACATTATGATAGCGCTGCTACGTGACAGGTAAATCAACAATGAACAAATGAAGCCAACAATATCGAATGATTTTCTGTAAACAGATTTGACTCACATTACGTTATGCTAGCGTTACTACAATAAAATGGAGACAAGATTACCGTCTGAACAGCGGAAAGCAATTTTGAAGTGGTACTGGAAAACCGAGAATGTTGTTGAAGTTCAAATGCAATGGAGACGTGTGTACAGAACAGAACCGCCAACGCGAGTAACAATTACACGCATTTAAAACTCATGGTACCTTATGGAACAGGATGGTACACCATCACATTACCGCCCAGATATACATACGTACCTTGATGACAATCTTCCAAGGCAATGGATAGGACGAAGAGGTCCGATTGAGTTTCCACCGCGTTCTCCGGATCTAACTCTTTTGAATTTCTACCTATGGGGAACTCTTTAAGAATGTTGTATACCGTAGAAAACCAGCTGCACTGGCAACACTTCGGGAAGAAAATGAAACGGCATGTGCTGCAGTCACTGAGGACACTTTCGCAAACGTTGCTCAATCAGTAGTTCAACGTACTCAGAAGTGTATCGACGTCGATGATGGGCATTTTGAGCAACTGTTGTAACTGTAAAAGTCTAAGATAATTAGTGCTCATCATTTTCTGTTTGTGTGAATTCAGTTTTGTTATGTTAATAGTGTTTTTTCTTTGCTTAAAGTGTGTATACTTTTTGGCACCCTGTGTATGTGCGTGGTAGCTAATAGATATCATGGATGCTACCTTGTTAACCACCGGTACATCAAAAGAAGACCCAACAATAGCACTGACTATTAGGTCATGGATCAGTGACCAATCCTGTATTGAAAATTAGGAATTCCATCCATTGACAACTGTTTTAATGAAAGTCGTCAGAACGCACTGAAATATATTTAAAGCCTCTTGGCCAAAGCATCAGTTTGCACTAGAAATCAATAATCAACATGGTGGGCAATTGAAAACGTTTTGGCAGGGCACAAATCGAACCAAAAAATGCTAAGTAATAGAACAAGTTTAATCGATGTCATTTAATTTTCAAAATTGTGTTTTTAATATAATTAACTTTCAATTAATTTAAAAATATGTTTTAGTTCTCTTCTATTTATTACCAAATAGTTTAAATAAAAAAATAGAATAGTCATGCCGTCATTCGCTTCAATTTCGACCTTTAACTGTTCGAGTATTAGCGGAAATTAAAATGCCGGATTGATAAGGGCGGTTATTTGATTTGTTTTATAATTTAATTTAGTAAACAGTTAAAATAAATATTAGTCGATTTTGTCTACTGTTAATTGCTGGACTGCTATTGGCTGGAGCTAAATATATATTGGTGCAATCAAACAGAGATTCTCTATCATTAGACACGTTATGTGACGACTATGCAAAACATTATTTTAAAATGCATGTTCGAAATGAACCACAATTATCAAATCTTTATCATTCATATGAGAATATAATTAAATTACGTAGAAATGAAACATCAACTGCTAATTTATCTTCCAGTCGGAACTATATTAGCGACACTATAGACAGGAGGCGCGAGGAAATGTTCAATTATTTCGTTACCCAAGATCATAGTAGCTGCAGCATCGTTACGCCACAACGCTCTTGGGTTAAAAATGTGTTTTTAATAATTTACCGAACAATAGTATTCAGATTATTTCGCTTCAGACGCCAATGTTTGAATGCTTGGTGCGGGAAGGTCACATATTTAAGCTTAATTTTTAAAATGAATCACTTCTATTGACCTTCACAGGAGCCTTACTCACTGCATGAATCATTAGCGGTGGCGCCTCTATGAAGCAACTTTGCTTTACTCCAGTGACGCGTCCTAATCTCTAAATCAATCGGCTCTGGCATTTACTAATAAAGTTTTGACTTAGACGGTACTTCCGCGGGCACACCGATTGAAGACGTAAGCACTGAATAGCGCCCTCACTCAACACGGTAGTTATTCAAAAAACGGGTTCAAGTAGAATGCAACACCCTCAGATTCACTTACAGGTAAAGTAATGGATCGGTGATAAATTTTCCAGTATCAAGAACCCTTTCTCTGTGCAATAAGGATGTTGTCATTTCTGTCACGGCAAGACTGTCATTTTTTCGAGTCCGAAAACACTCTCTTGGGAAATGGTTGAGATTAAAATGGACACCAAAAGGATATAAAGAGTTTTCTAGATGCACACAACGTATGGAGGAAGAATTGTGTGATCCCTGATTGATGAAAAAAGAAGAGGGGGTGTGTACTTCATCTTATAACAAAGAACTGCTATTGCAAGGATTATTGCGAGAGGGTCTGAGATTACCGTAGTGAGTGAATTAATCTGGAAAGCTCAGACCCTCGTGATATTTATTAGAACGATTTCACAATTAAAATAAGAATTCAAATATAATTCCTCTAAACTTTAATTATAAAAGTATAATAATTGTATATTTGTATTATGAATATTAACTTTTCAAGTCATCTTGCAACAGACGAAAGTCGATTGTCAGTAATGCCAATAGAGAAGAGCCAAATATGGGTTTAGAAGTATTTCATGAATACAGTAAGAATAAAAGTAATTTATATTTGAAATTAGGACAGAGAATATTAACAATTTTATAAAATGTTATACTTACACGAGTACGTCCAAAATTTTCCGGCCTAACAATTTTCTAGGTATGATAAAGACAAAAACTATATTTCACTTTTCAATATAGTTACCCTTTATTGCAATACACTTGTCACATTTTTTAATTAACATTTCAATTTCCCCCCCCCCCAAAATAGCCAGAAGTCTTATCTGCAAAATGGGCATAAACAGCATTCATCAATTCTTCGTCACACTTAAATTTCCTTCCTCGAAGACCCTTCTTAAGTTATGAGAATAGGAAATAGTCACTGGGAGCTAGAGCTGGGTTATAGGGTGGATGGTCACTCTCCTTGAAGCCACATTTCTTCATAGCGTCCTTTGCATAGCTGTGTGCACAGGCAGACGCGTTGTCGTAAAGAAGGCGCACACCAATACTCAGCTTTCCTCGCCTTTTCTCTTTGATGGAAGTCTGTGCAGTAGGTCAGCATAGTACTCCCCATTTACTGTGGTATTCCTCTCCTTGAAGTCAATGAAGCGTATTCCTTCACGGTGCCAAAAGGTCGTGGCCGTGATAGTTTTGGTTGACTGAGTGATCTTGGCCTTTAGAGGCGGTGCTTCGCCAGGTTTTGCGCCACTCCATTGATTTTGTTTTGGACAAGGGATCATAGTATAGGACCATTGTTTCATCTCAAGTAACAATGGTTTGCAGAACTTTTCTCTCGTTGCCACGGCAGAACTGCAAAAATTCCTGACAATTCGTGACTTTTTTTTGCTTTTGAACTGAGGAAAGAAGTCTAGGCACTAACCTTATTCATGTTTGAATGTTCGTGAATAATTCGAAGGAGTATTGTTTCAGAAAGACCCAACCTTGCTGCTATTTCTGTAACTTTGAGCCGCCGGTCTTCTCTAATTTCTTCTTCCATAAGAGCGAGCGATGTTTTCAGGAATGAGCACATAACCTTCTTTATGGAACTATATCTGAACAAGTGAACACAGCGGAACGGAAGTTACGAATCCTTATTGAGGAAGCCGGAAACTAATGAACCTACCCTCATACTTATGAATAGCTACCGTTCGATTTACTAATACCAACCGAGAAAAACAAAATAGAAATAACATTTTACTATTCTGAACGGAGTATTTATTACAATTTGTGGCTGCTTATACAGATATTGTTACTAATTTACAAAATTATTTCTCCGCCATCATATGTTTGTGCCCTAAACTTCTGGTTGACATAGAACTCTTCTATTTCTTTTCTAATCTTATTCACATATACAATATACGTTTCTCACTTCACACGCTGTCAGCCAAAATGTTTTTTTCGAATCATATAAAAAGAACCTTAATTTTATGCCGTTTTGCTAAGTAAGCGCCTATTGCTTTCGGTTGATGAGTTCCAAATTGTTTCACTTCCAAGTTAACAGTTAAACCTAGGGACAAAAATAACTATCACACTTTTTCATAAGAAAAGGCAAAATACCGAGCGCCGACCATAGACCGTCTTCCTGCTGGCCTAAGAGAACGCAGAAATAAGCAGGAGAAAGGCTAACCCATCTTGGAAAAAGACAAATATAAATCCTTGCAAATCTTTGCCGGCCCATGAAGTTTATGTTTATGGCGTAAAATTGTCCGGGCTGGCCCTTCAGCTTCCCTCTCTTTCTAACGGGGACCCGACTCTCGCAGTAGAGACGAAATGCGCTTATTGCGTAAGATACAAGAACTAATAGATTATACATTGCCGATATCGTGCATTTTTGTTTTAAAACTTAACCAGGAGAAGAAATAGTGGTAAATAATGGCCATTTTCTTTGGGGAGGGGGGGGGGGGATCGCGCCCATTTAGCCCTTATTGACGGGCCGACTCTTGTTACTACCAATATGTTGACATTGAGGGTGGACTGCATATACTACGCGGCCGTGAAAAATCTATATGTTTACTTTAGTTAACAATGAACAATAGATAGCAAAAGAATTATTATAAAAACGCTTCTTTGAAAATCATGAATACTTTCAACACACACTTTATTTATAATTTTTTTTTAATGTGTGCTGTCTCACCTGACATCAACAGCGTTTGCTGCCAAGAATGCACTGCCGTTTGTGTGGCAACACTGCTCACCTGCAACACTAAGTGAATATTTAATTCAATAATAGATTGAGGCACATGCTAATGTACAGAAAGTAAACAGAGGAGCGGAAAGGAGGATAAATGAAATAAGCAGAAACTGTTGAATTAATGCCCCTTTTATCCTGGTAAACATTTTGTATTTTTAACATTTCTCTATAAAACGACAGTAATTTGAGAATGTGAACGCCTCAGATTTTGCACTCCAACTGTATAACATTTGCTCTGCGGGTAAACTACTTTCAAGGCGTTGAGCTGTAGCTACAACAATCTACGTCTGTGAAACAACAGATCAAGCCACTCATCTGGGTGTCTTTTAAAGTTTATGGAAGTTCACATATTGGTACTGACTTACAGGAATCTGAATAATGACTTAAGAATTAATAGTAAGATTCCTGTTTATTTAAAAAAGTGTCAGATTTGTTGTAGTACTTCAAGAAATTAGCTTACTGAACAGAATTCACACAGTTATGGCTTCTGGCTTTATGCATGAGGACATCTCTCACGAAGGCGTTTCTTCAATTTGAGGAGGCAAAAAAGTCACACGGGGCTAAATTTGAACTACAGGCAGAGTGAGGGACATACTTCACATTGCTTTTTGTGAGATATTTAGCAACAACATCGCGCTTCATGCACAGAAACATGGCCCTTTGCAGAGTTTTGAGAGCATCTCTGTAGAAATGCCCAGTTACATGCTGGTAAACCATTCCTTAAATATCGAAAAATGTGATGACCATTTCTCAGCAGAAATTCGTTTATATGGAGGG
The DNA here is from genome assembly GCA_030762175.1 of Metallyticus violacea. NCBI lineage: Eukaryota > Metazoa > Arthropoda > Insecta > Mantodea > Metallyticidae > Metallyticus > Metallyticus violacea. The sequence goes on along the minus strand of CM060841.1, from coordinate 3,413,503 downwards.
GGGGTCGTTGTTTATGATGAAGATTTCCACACAGAACTTTGCCGTTTGCTCTCAGGTGTAGCCAAGTTTAGTCAGTAGTGATTACTTTTGAAAGAAGTCCGCATCTTTCTGTAGCATCATCTTCAACTGCACGAGAACGTCCTTTTGATCGGCTCTCAGCAGTCTTGGAACCGCCGTGCACAAGCCGATCATGTCCAATTTTTCAGTTATCAACGTGTGTGTGTGAGACACCCAGTGAAAATTTCAGAAATGTTTACAGTATTTTAATGTTATTCGACATTCCTCTCTCACTATGACAACAGAGATGTTAATGATTTTTTATTTATTTTTCCCCCGTTAGAGCACGGTCCACCTACATTTGAAATCGATCGGCTCCCCTCTTTAAAATGTTTAAACAATCTCCGAGTTGTGCTAAAGGGGGGAAAAAAACTGTCCATAGGCATCCTGTAACATTGCAACGTTTCAACTGAAGATTTTTTGGGACGAAAGCAGAATTTTAGGGCAACATGTTGTTGTCTGTCACCTCCATTTTGCTGTAGCCAGAACTGAACATGTATCTACTTGCACACCTTTCACAATTGAAAACCGGAATTACAAGAATGAAACTAGTACCACGTGTGCATTACGCATTAAGCTAACAAAATATTGTAAAGTTAAATTTTAGCACGAGAAATTATGCCTGTTAAAGAATTATGCTTATTTTTATTGAATGGCCCTCTTACATAGCTTAGTTGTCATGCAGCTACTTCATACGAATATATTTGCACTTAATGAAATACATGAGATATGTAAAATGTACTTAAAAGTTATATTATTATAATCACTATAAAATGCACAAAGATAAAATATATTTCAAATAAACTATTACGCGATAGAAAAGAATCTTGACCCTATCTGGCAACACGGTTTAATCACATCTGCTGTACCTATTCTATAACAACATGTGACCCACCCCCAAACTTTTGATAATATAATCGATATTCTTCTGCAAACACAGCGGTGTGTTTATCCAAAGGTATGTCTGTTTACATTCGTGAAGTTACAACAAATGCACCTCTTTTTGTTATTATTCGTACACCAAGAAGTGTGCTGGAGCTGCAGGCCCGAGCGACAGCGGAGAGGGCCGAAGGTAGTGCGACTTTTACAGATATAGTAGCTAGATAAGAAGACATTGAAGCGCAACGCATGATAGCTCATACGGTTAGGCAGTATTTTTAATTATTATTTTTTTATTTTATTATTATTATTATTTGGCTGGAGTTAAAAGAGATTACAATGATTTACTTGCTAACGTAATATCACGCATACATTGCGCTATAAATTGATATTTACGAATTTATTTTCTGCTTGAATTAAAGGAGATTCCCCACCATTACAGTGATTTACCTGTCCCTATCAATTTATATTTACGAATAAGAGGCGAGTGTAGGTCGTCAGGGCTTAGCGAGCAGCAGCAAACCACTGGGGTCCACCGGTTTAGCGTTAAGGTTAGTGTGTGTATGTATATATGTACATATATATACGCATATACACACATATATATTTATGTGTGTGAATTAATTGCGAATTCAAAATAAGAGAAAAATTGCCGTTAAGTATTTCACCCATCTACTTAATATCACAAAATCCTGTATCAATTTTTATTTACTAAAAGAAGGCGAGCGTAGGCCGTCAGACCGTAGTTCACCGCATCGAACCACTGGGTCCACCGGTTTCTGGGATTCACACGAGGTTAGCGATAAAGTTAGTGCGTGTGTGTGAATTAATTTCTAATTCCAATAAGACAACATGTGGTAAAAAGTGAAAAACTCAGTTTTGTAATACCTAATTATTTTAATTCAATCCAAAGAGCTTTGACTCGTTCTAGTGTTTGATCAAATAAACCGTTAACAACTTAATACCTTATACTATAAGTTAACTACTAATACTATAAGAAACAAAAGAAGTTTTAAGAAAATTGAAATTAAAAATATGAAAATAACATACGGGCCACTTCAAATGGGTTCTCTAAATTATGGAAGCTTTTTTTTAATTACTAACCATACATATACACTAAAACGAATGGGCACATTCTGTTCCTCTATTTGTGTGGTAAACATTCCATACACAGACTTACTAACTGTTACATTTTTCATAACATCCATAAGCTCCCCTCTCCCTGTTGCTTTAATCAACCAATGGGTCTGTCTGTTTTCTACTATACCTCAGCAGGTAGGAAAGACATTTTGATTATAAAATGTAAATAACAGTGTTTAGTCATGTAATAATGGAAGATTTGTATTTTGTACTCTGTATGGTTTGTTTAAGGAATCTAATTATTCTAATCGTTTTATTAATTCTTTTTTTTTTTTTCCGTATGCGTGAAGTACTGCAGGGGTTTGCTGAAAGAGTATAGTAATTTTTTTTTTTTTTTAACAGTTTTGAGATTACCTCCTTTCTGTACATTGGCAAATTGTTTTTATCCAAGCAAATCGCAACGATCCAACCATTGAAACTGCTCGTTAATGTAGCATCAGAAATAACTGTGGTTAATTATAGGATCATTAAAATATATGGCTACCGCATACACGGCATATGCGTCCTGGGGGGGACGCCTTTACATTGGCCCACACTCCCGTTACGCGTTATTCCCCACTACTTTTGGCATTAAATTCATTCGTAATCTTAGAATCGCCTAAGAAAATGTGACCTATGCCGCAAGGTTGACATAAGATTGGTTCTTCCGCAACTAACGCTCTTGTTGGTATATATTAGGGATCAAGAGGGGAAACTAGTAGACAGTGTAAGATGAAAGGTGTCATCTTTAACAATAAAATAATTGTTCGTCGCTGTGATAGGAATTTAGATGTTTAATGCTTTAATAAAATGAAAAACGAGAAAATTGGCAGTAGTTTTCAAATTAAATATTATAATGCTGATCCGCTAATATCAAAATGAAAGTTTTATTCCAAATACATACGCGCTTTATTAACTTCAGCAAATTTAGCAACAGTGACAGGAAGGCTCATCCACTTGCGCAGAGTCGATAAAGCTGGTAGAGGGTAATGCATTTTCGTTTGCAGACAAGAATAGCATTTTTGAAACACAGTCCTAATTGTAATGCCTTGGCGTATGTCATCTCCAACCCCATTAACGCGTTTACATTTATTTTGAAGCGATTTTATCTGATTGGGAGGAAATATTTGACTAATATCTTTCTTACCTCTTCAGAAACTTCATTTTGAAGTTTGCGAAACTACGAGGACTGATCAACAAAGACTGAGACTGATTTTTTCCTGTAGCTTCCGTGATAGTTTCGTATCTCTAACATAAATATTTGAAAAGAGCGGGTTTTTATGTATAATGTTGGTAGGCGGCAGCACTCGTATTGGTAGGTTGGTAGTAATGCTCTATTTTGTAGACCCTACGTGCATTTCACATCCCAGACAATGGAGGTGACGCGAGAGGAGCAGTACAGCGCAATCAAATTCTGTTTTCGTTTAAACCATACAGCCACCGAAACATGAAAAGCTGAAGCAAGCGTACAGTGCAGAGGCACTACCTCGTGCAACATGTTTAGGTGGTTCAAGGACTTCAAAGAAGGCCGACTTGTCAGTGTTTCGGCTTCTGCTGTGACTGAAGTCAACATCAACGCAGCTGCTGTGATTGTCCGAGAGGATCGGCGTATAACATTACGTAACTTCAGTGAAGTGTTGAGAATTTCATATGGCAGTGTGTTTACAATTATGCACGACCATCTCCATATGACCCGAGTTTGTGCTCGTTGGGTGCCACGTCTGTTGACTCCCGAACAAAAGGCTGTGCGAATGGAGACAAGCCGTGAGGTGCTGCTCTCTTTGCTGATGGAGGGGATGCATTTTTTAAATCGATTATCACCGGTGATGAGTCATGGCTGCATCATTATGATCCTGAAGGAAAACAAGCCAGCACAGTGTGGAAATCGCCAGGTTCTGCAACACCAAAAAAGGCAAAAGTTGTTCCATCTGCAGGGAAAGTGATGGTGATCACATTTTTTGACTGTAATGGAATGATTTACCCCCTCACACTGTTACAGCAGCATACTACACGTCAGTATTGGCTACACTGAGGAAGCACATTGCAAAGAAACGACCAGAGCTTTCTCGGACTGGGTGGCGACTTCATCATGACAATGCACGGCCTCACGTCGCAAATCAAGTCATGCAGTTTCTGGCTCGATTCAACATTACCTGTGTACCACATCCACCTTATAGCTCCGATCTTGCACCCTGTGACTTTTTTTTATTCCCATCACTAAAGGCAAAGCTTAGGGGTATTCGATTTGAGAACTCTGAAGCAGTGCTCAAGAAAAGTGAGGCAATTCTCAAGGACCTGACAAAGAATGGTCTGCAGCACGTGTTCAAGGACTGGCAGAGACGCTATAAAAAGTGCATTGAAGTAGGAGGGGACTACTTTGAAAAAAATCATGTAAACATTGAATTGGAGTAATAAACATCTGTGAAAAATAATCAGTCTCAGTCTTTGTTGATCAGCCCTCGTACATTTTCATTTTGGAAATTTGTTGAATGAGGTCTCTGTGGCGATTTTTAAGATTTAAATGTTAACTTTTGACTTCTATTATTGAAACAATATTTAAAAGTATTTATGTTTCTGAGAACTCGAAACTTTCGAAATCGATGTCACATGCTTAAATACTTTGCGCAAGTTTTCTCTGTTTTGGCGACAAATTTGTCAACTTCTGTACGGCACGTTTTCGCACGCTTTTACATCTCTCTGATCTCTGCGGTACCCAGCAAATTTGGATCTGAAGTCACTAAGTTGGGGACATCTCTTCGTTGTAGTGAACAGGCAAATTTAGTGAAGGAAGTGCGCCTGGTTTTTAAGTTGACGTTTGCTGGGTAAGTTAAGCAAATCTCTTATACAGTCAGATTCTTGAAAATGAGGGAGAAAGAGCATTGGAGATGTCTACTTTGTTTTTTCTGTAACATTTTGATAACCAATAACTGGAATCATGTGGAAACCTGTGCAGCAATATGTTATTTCGCAAACTAGAATACTAACAAAACGATTGTCCACAATAAAAAAAACACAATCACATCAATTACACATGATATCAGACACACACATCTTTGCTAGACTTTAGTGTTTTTGCTCCAGCGTGACGTAATGCGCAAAGCAACAAAAAACACGTTACCATCTGCGCAAGCAGAATACAAACCCCCCCCCCCGCCGAATTAGTAGATGGTAAATACGAATGTACATCAAACACTAATCAGTTGACAGAAGATAAAAAATTGTACCACTGGTTCCCACAGGACTTTGCAACTGCATATACTGCTCAAGAATATGTGCGGTGTTGGATAACAAAGTAATTAAGTGTTGTGGCTTAAGACAGGGGGTTTTGCACACATTAGAAATGTTCTACCTGAATTGATGATCGAATAAGTCACACCATATTCTCGCGATATGGAGCTTGAATAGGAGAGAAAGGAGAAGGAAGAACGAAGCAGCAACTTGCCTTCAAGCACTTTCACAAGGCGGTCGGTCATTACACAACTTAATTCAGAATCTTTGGGCTTCTGAAACTCCCAATCAACCCGCTTCACTTCGCCTCTCAAGACTACCACACGCAAGAAATCCCTAAAGGGAATATAATCATCTAGCATTCAGGGTTCCACATCACCTACAGAATGGTTTGCAGCACAATAAAATGGTTTAAAGCAGCTGCAAGAAATGTGTGAAAATCAAAGGGGAATATGTATAAACTGTATCGTAACTTGAAACCAAATTGTTGGTGGGGGATACATGGGCGGTGTTAATGCGTAGAGTATGCCCCATGTTGGTGCTCAGATTGTGTGGGGGGGGGGGGATTGGGCTTTATGGGTGCTGCAGTGAATAATTTATGCAGATTTCACCACGGCTGCTGCAGATCACCCCCATTCTTCTTCGATAAGACTATTTCGACGGCATTTCGCTGTATTTTGGCGGCTGTGAGCTAGCCGACGAGCCTGAGGGGAACGGGATTCCGAAGGTGACGACAAATAACGCTCCGTTATTTACTTTGCTGATAAAGTTTATTCTCTTAATATGAATATTCGGGCCAACTCACCTCTCTCGTGGAACCACGGGCAGGAAAATCTTGACAAACGAGTACGTTTATTGCGTTGACCACATGGTGTCGAGTGCGACGAAATTGTTAATTTAACTGAATTCTTAATGCAGCTCAATGTTATATGTGCAGTTAATGTGGTGACTCACGCTCAAGCTTCGTTGCCGGAGCTGGTACTTGGTATTTAGGCCGCTTTCCCGTTGATCTCTAGGCGACGGCAGTCACACATATCTCGTCCTTGGAAAATTCTGAGATTGCCCCCGTTTTCGGCAAAATTTAGCCTTTTTATATACAACACAAATTAACGCTATCCATGGGCATCGGCGCGAAATACTCCCGCCAATTTTGTGTTGAAGTTTCTCATAGGTGAGTGCTTACTTCACTGAATTTTATTTCTATTCGCTGGAAATTTTGATCAAGCCAAATGCTTCGCTATTCGTCAGTAAGATGAATTTTAACAGATTTCATATTTTACTGTCAACGACTCGTTTTTCTCGAATATCTTCAACTATGCCTCGTGTTTGCCCTAAGGAGGGGGCATTTTCGACCTTAACCGATACCAGATGGGATTACCTTGCATTGTCTGACGTTTGCCAAGTCTTTCTGCGTTCGGAGAGGGACAAGAGCTTTTCCTTATCTGGTTTACATTTTCATACGTTATTTCTTAAATATTACTAAAATTACACTTTATGCATGCAATTAAACACAATAAAATATTAAGTATATATATATATTAAAGTTCCTCCACTGAAAGAAAATGCACAACATACTTGCACATAATTACCGAGTTGCTGATTCTATTATTATAAATATTAATTATTTCAGCTACTCTGTAATTGACGGGAAGCCGTGGACGGCCTCAAGTTTTTGGTTTTCTTTACACTGTACTGTAATCGAGAGTAAGAAGTTGTATAAATATTTTAAACATTATCACACTAAATACTAAAAGAATACTACGTTAAAATGTGACGGTGCACCGTAATGCACAAGCCATATGTGATGCATATCATCAAGTGCAGAAAAACAGAGCACACATCCATTCACTTACAACCTGATGTGTGATTTCTGGCGGGGTGAAAGTTATCAGCAAAAATGTTTTTACACTAAGTAAATACACTACTTGGTGGTTTTAGAGAATGGCAGGGACTGTACGTCTTGGGAAGAGTTGGGTGCAGTGGAACTGCATTAGTGAAAGAAAAAAGAGTTCGGCGCTTGTACACGAGACCATAAAACCTTTCTGAGGTTAGGTCAAAGCTTAAGTTACGACTTACAACTCATGTGGCACCCTCCTGTTTTCTCGGAACTATTGCGCCGTTCTGACCACCACATGGGACATCCCGACATTTAAACCATTTAAGTACCGCTAAAATTTAACCTTAACTCACACTCGAGATTTCACCGCTTTTCAACTCCGTAACAGTTGGGCGTTTGCTTTATTAGAACTTTTATCATTCTTCATTACCACGCATATTTTCTTAGTTTTGGTATCTTCCAATAATCGGTTTTCTGTAATTTCGCTAACAGATCTGCAAATAAGTTTTTTTTTTTTTTTTTTTTTTTTTGAATCAAGGTTTTGAAGACTTTTGCACAATGTTATTTCCAAACAATAAATTATGTTTATCCATTACGTGTATAAGATAAAGTACGTAAACGTTTATGCAATATCATGTCTATTAAGCTGAGCTTTGAGAACCTAGGAATGGTTTAGCCTCTTTCCAGATCACAACAAATTCATGAAATTAATTTCAAAGCGGGCAGGCTAGGAGGACATTTCCTTGACAATGAAAATGACCAAACTTCGTGTTGATAGAACAATAGCCATGTCTGTTTGTTCCTATTTATTTGCAAATGAATATCCACACATGATTCATTGGAACGTTGGCAGTTCTAGCCATGAGCGGTTGTCTATATCCATTCCTTCTATTTGTCCTTTAGAAAATTGCGTTCATTCATTAACCAAACATTTTCGTAAAAACATATCCTTTGTAGTGCCATTGAAAAATATGTGCAATTTATTGAAGGATGCTAAGGACCCATTCACAGTGAAAATTTAACGTAACGTAAACTTACACGTAAAAGCTAAATGCTATGTAGGGATTATTTGCAATGAATCACGTAAACATAAAAATAAACGTAATATTAGACGTAAACTTAGAAGCTTAAGGTTTAAAGTCTTGCATCGACGTCTAACTTAAACTTAATAAATCAGCCAATCAGAACACAGCTGCTCTGTTTGTAGAGCTCTATGGTAGAATTTATCCATGCATGGAGCACGCAAATCAAATGTAACTCTCGCTGCTGCAAGTCCGAGCGACGGCGGCTGAAGTCAGTAACCCACAGATAATGAAGATTTTCAAGCGAACAGTACCACGCACTGAATGCGCTTTAAATTGATGTTTATGAATGTTTTTTCCTGTTGCAATCCAATAAGATTTGCCACCTTTACAGTGAATTACCCGTCCCTATCAATTTATATTTACGAAAAACCAAGGGTTCACCTGTTTATAGGATTTAGCAGAGGTTAGCGTTAATATATATATATATATATATAAACAGGTGAAGCCATGGTTTTTCATATTCGTGTGTGTGTGTGAATGAATGGTGTTTAACGCCCGTTTTTGCTACAGAGGCACCACAGGCGATGGACACTGATCTACATGAGATGAAATGATATATTGGGAAAGGATTTTATTTTTAAGGAAGGAATCGTTCCAGGCCTAAGTTCTAGGGTACCTCCCCGGCATTTGCCATTTATGAGGACTGAGGAAAACCTGGAAAAACCCTGAGTAAGGGAGGACGGTCCTGGCGGTATTCGAACCCAGACCTCCCGCTCACGAGTTCGCGACTTAAGGACCTCGGCCACCCGTGGCGGTGTGTGTGAATAATTGCGAATTCTAATAAGAGAAGATTTGCCACCGTTACAATAGTTTACCCGCCTGACAATCCTCTATTAATTTATATTTAAAGTTCTGGAGGACAACGCATAGGTTACATCATATTTAACAAAAAATAATACATGCAACATTTACACTGCGGCCACGCACAGTAGTTCGGCTCTCTTCGCCGTCGCTCGGGACTTGCAGCAGCTAGCAGCAGGAGTTGCACTCGATTTCCGTGCTCCGTGTAAGGGCAGGTTATGGTACAGAGAGCTGAAGATCAATGACTCTCTTTTTTTTTTTTTTTTATGGTGTTTAACGCCCAATTTTACTGAGGCACTACAGGCGGTGGACACTGATGATACATGAGATGAGATGAAATGATATATTGGGAAAGGTTTATTTTAAGGAAGGAAACATTTCAGGCCTCAGTTCACGGTACCTTTCCGGCATTTGCCATTATGAGGACTGAGGAAAACCTGGAAAAAACTCAGTCAGGGAGGACGGTCCTGGCGGGATTCGAACCCAAGACCTTTCGCTCATGAGTTCGCACCTTAACGACCTCGGCCAACCGTGGCGGTTTCAGTGACTCTGTAGACAGAATGGCGTCAATGGATTAATTACATTATAAGAGAGCTATCCATGCTTAATATACTCCAATCAAGTTAGTTATTGCACTTTGCATATGCATAAACGCTACCGCCATCTGCTCTGAGGCAGCCATTTTAAATCAGCTGTTAGTTGATCTTCTCTTGTTCTATTTTTGATTGGCTAATAAGTACGTTTACGTCTTTCATTGTGAATGCATACATACTACTAAGTTAACGTGTTACGTCTTATTTTATTATGTTTGCGTTTAATTTTCATTGTGAATGGGGCCTAAATCTCCCTCCTACTGGAGTCCATGAGATTTAAGTGAGCATGTTTTCTACTGTCATTGTCTTCTATGGATCGTAAATTTATTAGGGACAAGCGTCTTTTGTCATAATTCCTGGAAATACCAGGCAGTTTGCACCGCTTTCGGTATATCACAGCCCTTTACTTGGTTATTCAGGCGTCAGTGGCGTGCTTGCTTCATTGCGTCGAATTCGGCTTTCTTTTGCTACTGTTTACTTTGTTGAATTTGTTAAAAATGCTCATAGTGTCGTTGGCTTTCTTTTTTCAGGAAAGAAAAGTTCGAACAGACCCCAAGTATAACTGTAACAGATTCATTCACTGCTGCCGCCATAAGACGTGTGACATATTTGTTATATACAACTGATATCAGTTAAGCTTTAATAAAGGAAAATGTGTAGTGAAGTATATGGATTTTAAGAGAAATATCGATGAAAATAAATTTTAGGTGTGTAAAAAAATTCAAAGAGGGAAATTCTTAATGGAAAGGCCGGACATTGTTTCTAATAGATTTAAATTCTTAAGAAAAAAATGAATAATTGAGGGCTACCGGTCACACTATTGTTATTTAGCTGAAACTTGGATTAACGACACTCATTCAAAAACCAAAACTTGGAAGAGCAACAAGACTAGTTTCCCCTTAAAATTTCTAATAGGGAAAGGTGGGCGTTTTATTATTTTACAAGCTAAATGTTCCTTTGGTTTTATTTCCAATGTTCTGAGATGTTCAAATCAACATTGACAAAGGATTATCACAAGGAAGTTGACAGCACGGCTCGTAGATCTTATTACCGAACATTCCTCCCGCTATTGTTATGTACAATACTCTCTGTCATTCCTAAGGATGCTAATAAAGCGCCGGTTTCATTTACTCGTAAATCTGAAATGATGGGTTGGCCTCGTAATAACTGTATTTAATTATCATAAAGAATTACGAAATTGTTGCAGAACATTCACATATCATAGTGAGACCAGTTTCCCTATCATTTAATGCGATATGAGGAGCAGAAGAGAAGGATTCCGTCACTGAGGGCCGATTTCCAATTCTCTTTGGTCACTTTAGAAAGTTTTTTCAATTGACTTTGTTTTTAAATGTTATGTTATATTTCGCAGTGTCATGTTTCACTTGTGCCCAAATCTTAGGGCCGATTATATGATAACTCATGTGAGATCGTGTGCAAGCTTTCAAGGTTAAATTTGCATTGTGAAGTCGGCAGATAAGTAAGGGAAATGCTAAGTATTTCCATACGTTTGCAAGAAGAATCGAATACCTAAAAGTATATACGATATGTAAAGTTGGTAAAAATAATTAGCACAGAGTTCGAGAACAAATTTCAGGATGTGGCACTAATTAGGCCGAATTTGCGATATATTCTGGAACTCAGTGTGAAAGTTGATTGTGCTACCAGTGAAATTCAGTTGTACTTAACTGATCTGCAGTGAAATAGTGAACTTCAAGACGGTTACATAAACAGGAGAGAGAAAAAGTTTGACTTCAATAGTAAATTTCTCGTTTACATAGACTTGCTGCAAAACATGTCAATATTTAGTATGACATATGCTTGCGAACAAACGTTTTCAGTTATAAAGTTGTGAAGCATCCCCAGAGATTCAGTCTCTCACATCAAAAGTTTCAAAGTTGAGTATTATAGACACCTAACGTGAGTAAAAATAAAATAAAAATCTGAAACAGATTCCACTTACCCGAGGTCGGGTTTAGAAATATATTTTCTTTATTTATTAATGAATCATAATCTTAATGATATGAGAAACAGGAAATATTCAGTTTCTGCTCAATCTTGACGTACGCAAGCAACAACGAGAACACTGAAGAGTTTGCAGGTATCTCGTGACAGTGTTTTACAATTTAGACAAAAACAGCAACACCGGACACTCGGAATTCGGTAGGATGGGGCGAGGTTACCGCACTTTAACCTGTCCTGGTTGATTGCAATGTAATGGAATATTTTTATATTATGTTTCAAATTCTGCCCAATATAAATACCAAATATTATTGCATATGCAAGTACCGGTATTTATTGATTTAGAAATTTTCTAATAGTTGAATTTTTTGGCAATAATTATCGTTCCAACCGCAGTTAAAAGAATTAACGGCAAACCCATCATCACAAGAAACATCAATAAAGTTGTTCGAGGTGGTGATCCCATCAAATAATTTGCAAAAGATTTTGAGAATCTAAGAGCAAGACACCTCAAGAAGATAAAAAACGCATCAAAGTTCATAGCATTGTTGCTGGCATATGGGATGGCGAGGGAGGACCTAAAAGCTACTCACAGCTGACAGGTGAAAGACGAATCTGCGCAAAGGACGGGAAAATAGGAAAGAAGTCGATCACAATAGCCATGGAGTGGCTTCCACAAGCTGGATAATCCGTCATTATTGCCCTGTTTGCAAAAGTGGCGAGCAAGGGGTTTTCACTTATTTCAGTAACTTCACTTCGAACGTTTGCTTCCATTTGCTGCATAATGCAAGGGGTTGTTGGCAAACATACTATTTGCAGAGTCAGGTCAGGAAATTTTGATGGCCAGAAATCCTTCGAAATTATTGCGTCTCCAAAAATTTCTCCATGAAATGCAGAACTGAAGTTGTTGGTTTAAACTTGCTTTGCTTTGCCGGTGATTCGCATGAGTCTCGGAGACCGGAGCTTCGTCTCTCGTCGTCAGTCACGATGTGACTTTCATCACCCCTTGCTCCCTTGATAAAACTTTATCCACTTTGTTGAGTAATGAGTAGGTACAGATAATTAAAGGGCGCAGTCTTGAAATTAAATCTGTTTTGTAATTATTATAACTTTCTTGTCCATCAAGAAGGCATTGTTTCATACAATTCAACATGGTAAAAAAAATCCGCCATGGGTGGCCGAGGTCGTTAAGGTACGGACTCGTGAGCGATAGATCTGAGGTTCGATTCCCACCAGGACCGTTTCTCCCTGATTAGTTTTTTCCTAGTCCTCATAAATGGCAAATGCCGGGGAGGTAACCTAAATTTAGATCTGGAACGTTTCCTTCCTTTAGAAATAAATAAATAGAAAACGGGTAAGGGAATATAATTTTTCTGAATAACAAAACGTATTGATTAGATTGCAATATATTTATTTATGTTTTAGTTGTAGTATAGTTTTGGAAACCTCGCTTAAATGTTCGTAAATGGAGAGGAAGTCTAAATAATCATTTTCTTCATAGCAGAAGTTGAATATTTCAACCCTCTTCTTGTAGCAGTGAACATTCATTCGTTCTCTAAGTTTTCTTCATCTTCCCCATTTTAAAGAGCTTCATCGGTCACTATTTCTTCTTGCTTTTGCACAAAACAAAATTTCAGTACCATTAACTAAAACCTACTACATACACGTTGTGCGTTGTCAACACCGGGGAATTATTTCCTCCTCTTGGAACAAGTATTGTTCTTTCCCCCCCCCCATTTTTGAGCGCTGGGATTGGATAATTGACGCTGGAATGAAATGGAGTTATACATTGCATTAGGCTGCCATGTTTAGAGTTGCTTGAGCAATGTGTATGAATTGCAATTAGATATTCACAAGCCCCTAATGTAGAATTTACTAACTTTATAAAAAGATATGTAAACAGGCATTAAAATCTTTTTTGAAGTTTTAATATTGACAGGATTTCCCTCAGATACTGCAGTTAATTTGTTTCACTCTGTCAGTGTGAGGTTAAACAAGGAAAGTTTCACTACATCCGTTTTTGTTTCCTTAAATTTAATTTTTTAATATGTTTATCACCCGTTGTTACTGCTGAGACATCATAGACAGTGGACACTGGTGATACACGAGATGAAATCGATAATTAAGAAAGGATTTTTTTTAAAGGAAGGAAGCGTTCCAGATTTATCTTTAGGAATATGTGCCCGGCATTTGCACTTTATGAGGACTGAAGAAAATCTAGGAAAAACCTGTAAGGAAGGATGGTTCTAGTGGGCATCGAACCTCAGACCTCTCACTCACAAGTCCGTGTCTTAACGACCTCGGTCACCAGTGTCAGTGTTTATTTTCATGTACGGTCTGATCTGCGTAAATATGAATGTTTTTTAAACTACTTTTAACGACTGTTAGAGTGTGGATATTGGAATGTTTTCTAGTGTTTATCCGTTCACCCTGAATTATTCCATCATTCCTTTCGTTTCATTGTATCATTTAAATTTTTTCTTATAACTTCATTTCTAATTCGTTCCGTTCTTTGTTTTCATTCCACATTTCTGAGAAATTTATCAACAGTCCAAACCTCTGATCCAGGAACTGGTAGGAAGCACAGTAGATATACACTTATATTTTATCTTTCTTTCCTTACTTCGTTTTAAAATGTCTGTAATATTACCAATAATTTTATTCATTTTATAAATAAAATGTTTCGCAACTAAGATAACTCGTTCAATTAGTTCGTTTTCGCCAACAATTTTACTTCTTTTTATGTATGAACCTCCGAAGGTCTTTTGTCTTTTGAAAGGATATTGTTATATTATATTTTGTTTCATTTCGAACAATGCTCTTATTAATATTATTTAATTTTCAACACTTATAGGCTGTCGTCCACAAATAATACAATTTTTGCAATAAATGATTTATTAAATCTATATTAATGAACCCCACTCCCCTTGGCAAGTAAAATTATCAAATTTTTTGCAAACAGACGAACAAAAGCATGAATACTTTTTTCAGAAGCATAAAAAAAAAAAAAAATGAATGAGGTGTATCAAAGTTCGCTCAGGGAAACAACGTTGTCACGTCTCTGCAATCTCTTTTCCAACACGTTTAGTGCTAACATAACATGGTTAAAGTATTTTTATTTACTAATTCAGGCATTCTCAAATATTCTTATTAATATAATAAACGGGAAATGTACCGTTTGACAATGTTACTGTCCAAGCGAAAAGGATAAACATAGACTAGGCCTATACACCCTGGGGCAAGGTTATTAAGGACTGTTCCGCATTTCCCCAAACATTTGCAACAGAAAATGTGTTTTTAGTAACAATCGACACAATTGTTATACTTTTGAATTGTAATTTATAACTTGTATTGTGAGATTACATTTAGAGCACAGTGGAAAATACTAAATCTATTTCACGTTTGTACTTCTTTCTGTAATAATTATTTTTTGGAAAGTTCACTCCATAAAATTCTGGGGTGCCGTGCTACCTACCATACCTTCATAATAAGTAGAGCAGCAATGGGCTCCAGGGAATTATGCAGTTTCAGTGCCAAGAGTCAAACACACTTAACAATGCTTCCTTCTCTTTATTTCTGATATTCTATTGCGGCATGGTTTGTAATGTGCTTGGCAATATTTAATGCACTTCATTCGCTGAGGTCCCCTCTTCGCAAAGGTCCAGTCCAAGACAAGAGAAGTTATTCATCGGCTGCCCCGCCCCTCCCGTGCGGGCGATAAGGCCGTTCCCACGGGGCACTATCAGGACAGGGAGGGGTGAGGGGAGGGGCATGTCGGCCAAGCCGGCGCACGCGCGCTGCACACAATGACACGGCTCATTCCCGCGGTGTCCATGCAACAGCGTCATAACTAACCCCTTTCACTGAGCTAGCTATTTGCATGGTCCTGGAGGGACTAGTCGAGCTTTCAACAACACGTTCTCACCTTTTCTCTTGAACAACCTCCCTAAAGAACATCATGATCTGTGGAACATAATCATTGTAGCTGTCATAATCTATTCTTGCATTGAATTCTGTTCTAGACGTGTACGTGTTCATTTTTTTCTGAAACTTTTTTTTTTTGTGTCACGTCGTGAATGAAAATAAAACACAGTATTTATTGAATGAAAAAATAGTAAGAATTTTCATAGTTTAAAAATCTATATCTCCGAAATTATGAATACTAGAATCATAATTTTTCTAACAAAATCTTTTTAAGTTTTTACTTTAGAGAATTAAGAAATGTATCGTTGCTTTGTTAGCGAGCCGTGCTGCAGATCACCGATATGACCTTTCAGAATAATGACTCCGTTTACAGTTACACGCAATTAAATCGTTCTACAAAATAAACCTTGTGTGACAGTCAATTTCGAGGTTACCTATTACTCTCTCATTTATGGTGCCTCTGATACTGTCCACAATCTTCATTTCGTTCAATCTAGGTTTTTAAATGGTTTTTTCGAGCACTGAGTGTCTCTTGCTTCTTTAATGACTCAAATAATATTTGACTATCAAAATTAAATTGATTCTTGAAATATCATCATGGTTTCAAGTGGCAATCCTTGTAGGTGTTTTGGCCACTAGATACAATTTATATTGATGTTAACACAATGTGATAAAAATGTAGGTATACATTTGAAAATATCCAATATTGAATAACTTACAAATGTAATATAAACAACAAACACACCAATTTAGATATTGGGGCGGAAGTTTCAAGCCAATATTGATTAACTTTTAGATTTTACCATTTTATCATCCCACCCCAAGCGATCTTGAATTATTCAAGATCCTACAACTGACTTATTTTTTATTCTATCCAAATTCAACCCACAGTAACAGTCCAGGTTGCCAGACAACATGGATAAAGAAGTGATAAAAGGTTGTATCCTTTCTAAAGTTTAAGTATCGTATCTTAAGGAAGAAGTGACGCTTGAATTTTTACAGTGCAGATGGCTGGGAATGAGTGAGTGAAACCTAAAATTTAATTAACTGTGCTTTCCAACCTCTTCCTCAATATCTAAATCGACGTGATTTAAATTAATGTCATACAAGGCTTGCAGACCGACATAAGTCCTGTATATTATTTAAGCACTGAACTCGTACACAAAACATCCATATTTCGGATAGCTGTGCATCTTTCTTCTTAATGAGCTCAGTAACTTTGTACATGGTGAAATAATTCGTATTTTACTATAGTTTGACTTCGATATTTGGGTTGGTGGAGGTGGATATATAAAATGCTTCAAATAACGCTGATTATGTTGTATGAGACGGAAAACTGACTACTTTTCAAGCGGGACCCATGTCCGGACCCTGTGGAATGTTGAAGAATGACAACCTTGGGATATGGTTATGGCCGTGCGTTCCACAAAAACATTCACCAACTCGTTTTACTACAGAAAGGGTTCGAATTGTCGACATTCAACGTAATTGCAGAGATTTCTGCACATGCCAAAGACTTGTAGCTGCGGACAGTAAAGTCCACCGCTGTTACAGGAGTCTCAAGACGGCATCGTCAATTAGCACAGCATGCATCGGTGAGGGAAGAACATACGAAATCGCAAGTGGCTCACAATAATCAACAATGGGCTGATGGAGGAGGACCTTTTTCATGGATCCATGCAGCTTTGCACACAAGCACAAGTATTTGACCGTCAAAACCGTAATCATATTTGAGGTTGATAACTTGACCTCCATATATAGTTGGGTTCATGGAGGTTTCTTGACAAAATGTTCATCTACTTCGGCTTCATGACCTCGTGGCAGTGTTTCACAAACATTCAGACGTTCTTTAAGTTCAGGGTGAGTTGTTTTGCAACCCACCTAGCGGAGACTTTGGCGTACTGCATTATGTCGTGGATAATATAGTGCGCAGAACCATTATTGATTTTCAATTCTGTAGCCACCTCATCGATTGTCTGAAATCTCTTGTACTAATCAGCGAAAATGCCTGGCGTATTGCAGTATGCGGTCGACCAGAGCGAGCTACATCATTCACAGTTGGCATTCCCCTTTTAAACTTTCTGTAATACTCATTGACTTACTGAGATTACACAGAGGAATCTTCAATTTGTCTCTTCATTCTTCGATGAATATCTGTTGGTGTCTTGGCATCAATACACACACACTAAAGATAATTGCTCACTGCTCCTCGCTCGAAGGGCTGCCATCTTGTAATGGTCGTTGACATCACACAGCTTAAGATGTCGCGCGCACTTGTTCCTTCAACAGAAGGGTATAAACATCCGTTATTTATGTGTTAGTACAACACTCTACTTCATTACTCTGACTTTTGATTGCTATATCAAGCATTTCTTTCTGTCTCGTGCTAAGCATTGTAGTTACTTTTTTATCATCCTTCATAGATTAATTTTGTACCACTTAGTTGTAGTATAATTTTAAAGCGTTAAGCTCTGGCCTTTTTAGTCTGAAGGACTGCGGGTTCGAGATTGGTGTTAGTGATGTTTAAGAACAAAGAATGTCAAACATATACGTAGTTGTCACCCCCGAAGAATAACTGACACTAAGGCACTCCACCATAGAAACAAAGTGTGTGCAAATGCCCGAGGCCAATCCCCCTATTTGCGAGCTCCTTGCTTAAAACAGCATGGCTTCCGGATCTACCCTTTTTTTTAACGGTATTTAACGCCCATTTTTACTACTGAGGCACCACAGGCGATGGACACTGGTGATACTGAGATGAAATGATACATAGGGAAAGGATTTTTTAAGGAAGGAAACGTTCCAGGCTTAAGTTTAGGGTACCTCTCCGGCATTTGCCATTTATGAGGACTTTTATTTTTTGTATCATTTTAATATTTGGAATTTTCTGTTTATTTTGATATGATTTTCATTAATGTTCGATGGTTCTAACTATTTTGATACATTTTTAATAATTTCAGTACAGTTCAGTAAAAATTCTATATCTAAGGAACTATTTGTTCTAGAAGGCTGTGGTTTGTCTGGCATGATAGAAAAAGTTGTCTTTCATAAATTGGCAGCGTTTGTTTCCATGACATCATACTTTGTTGTTTTACATTGTTGGGTGGTTTTAGCTGGTGTTTCCCTCAAAACTTAACTTTTTCTATAAAACATTTTCGACTGCAATTGAACCTCCTAGTAAGTAAAGCCCCTCAAACGCTCACATACCGTAGCTGTTCTTTCTTCAGTGGACAACATCTTTGAGATCACCTACATAAAAACCCAAACTCAGTCGTTTTCTCAAAAATGGATAGAAACTTTATATTCACTGTTAGGCAGGCAGCCAGGCACCCTCCTATTGTAAACAATTCTTCGGTAAGGGAACTTTACATTCACAATGTTAATACTCCTAAACCCAAGATCGCGGGTTCGAACCCGGCCAGGACCGATGAATTTTTTCGGGGCGTAAAAATACTAAGTATGGCTTCCTTCGGAGGGGCAGTAAAGCCGTGGGTCCCGTGTTGTACATTTACGGCACGAAAAAGAACCTCAAGCCTGAAAGAGAGGCCTCTGAGCAAAATTTGTCGGCCGTTTCACGCCCTGAGTTGAATGGGACGCTGATGACCTGAGCTGTTAAAGAGCGTCCGTAAATAAATCAATCAAAAAAAAAAAAACAATGTTAATAACTGTATTTTATTGCTGTTATGCAGGCACGTCTCCTATTGTAAACATTCTGCACATTTTTTCGGCAAACTGTGCTTTACTGAAGGTTAACTGACCTGCCATGTTTTGTCCATTGGGATCTTATACAATAAAGACGCCGACGGCGCAAGAGCCTTGCGGAGAAAGCGTTCATTATTTTAATACTTTGTTAGAAAATATTGGTAATCGGCAACAGCAAGTGCATTTAGTATTCAGTTAGAGATCTTTGTGTATGTATCAGAATGCAGATATTGTGAATGTTTCATGTTTGGCTCTGAGAATGTCGAAACTTGGCATTTTTGTGTCAATACTTCGAAGAGCAAACAGGCAAATTCATTGAGGTAACTCTCCGTCTAGTGACCCGATAATGTACAACCGTGCTGCTGTACATATACAGAGTGCCAAAAAATGTATACACACTTTCACAGTAGTTATCTACTTAATATATTATTAAAGTTGGACCGCAATACAATAGTGGTGTGTATAGATGTGACTCACATTATGATAGTGTTACTACGTGACAGGTAAATCAACAATGAATAAATGACGTCAAGATTATCGTATGATGTTCTGTAAACAGATGTGACTCACATTACGTTATGCTAAGGTTGCTACAACAAAGTGGAGCCAAACTTGTCGTTTGAACAGCAGAAAGCAATTTTGAAGTGGCATTGAAAAACCGAGAATGTTGTTGAAGTTCAAAGGGTGTACAGGACAGAACCGCCAATGCGAGTAACAATTGCACGCATTCGAGACAAATTTGAGGTGCCGTATGCGATGTTCACAAGGGCAGATCTGAGAGACCTCGCACAGCAACAAGCCCCGCGCACTGGATCCAAGGCACTGGATAGGACGAAGAGGTTCGATTGAGTTTCCACTGCGTTGTCCGGATCTTACTCCGTTGGACTTCTACCTATGGGGAACTCTTAAGGATGTTGTATACCGTAGAAAACCAGTTACACTGACAGCACTTCGGGAAGAAATTGAAACGGCATGTGCTGCAATCGCTGAGGACACTTTCGCAAACGTTGCTCATTCAGTAGTTCAACGTACTTAGAAGTGTATCGACGCCTTGGTGGGCATTTTGAGCAACTGTTGTAACTGTAAAAGTCTAAGATGATTAGTGCTCATCATTTTCTGTTTGTGTGAATTCAGTTTTGTTACGTTAACTCAGCTTTTTCTTTGCTTGAGGTGTGTATACATTTTTGGCACGCTCTGTATATTCCAAAGTCTTATATCAGCTTATTGTTTTGAATCAAATGTTGATGTTGCAAGGGTTTCAAAAGCCGCAGAGAAATATGAGGGTGTTTACTTGGTAGAGTCACTGAACTGAGAAAAGAAACACATCTATGGCAGTCATACTGGGGAACTAGGTCAGAGTTGACCAAAAACAGCTGTTGATGGCTTTCTTTTACTGGGGATGGTTGTTATTCTAATGTACAACAACTACAAATAATTGCAATTTTATCAGTAACTACATGATCAGTAGATTGGTCATTTTCTTCTCTTAGAAAGATGATAACTTATCTTCGTTCAAGATGACTGAAGAGAGATTAAATGACTTGCACTTTCCTATATATATCAGAACATTGAAATTACTTCAAGTTTTTACTTAAAATGGGATATATTATAAATCTATCTAGTGTTGTAGGGAATATATGAATTGTACGTATTCTATATATTGGCATTGTAATGCTAAGGTTAGTTTACAATTGGATACAGAAAACAATGAATATTTAAGTGACTAGTTAGCGTGTGAAAGAAAAAAGAAATGAAATTTTCCAGTTCTTCTGCACAGGATGAGCACAAATCTACAGAATTTCATATTTATAAGTTTTAAAACCTTAAATTATGTTTTTGAATGTATCTAGTAAATTGGATAAAACGCTTCTATCCCCCCATTATTCTGCGCAGGACGATTTTACGGACGATCTTTAACATCTCAGGTCACCAGTGTCCCATTCAATTCAGGGCGTGAAACGGCCGACAAATTTTGCTCAGAGGTCTCTTCTTTCAGGCTTGAGGTTCTTTATCGTGCCGTAAATGTACGACACGGGACCCACTGCTTTACTTCCTTCCGAAGGTAGTTATTCTTAAGATTTTTACGCCCGAAAAAAATTTATCGACCTTGACCGGGTTCGAACCCGCGATCTTGGGTTTAGGAGGCAAGTATGGTTACCACTACTCCACCAGGACCGACCTGTTAGACGAGAATGCATACTTCTCATACATGTTTCAATCAGACGTAGGTTTTCTTTACATGATTTGGGCTTTTTCTACTTGCACTCACAAACGTCAGAAAGAAATTCATGTGCAATGGTCTCTATTAAGCACTGATAAAGATGGCAAAGATGCTTTGCTAGAGCTACCGAAACTGCCTAGTACTCAAGCACACTCAGCGAAAGTAATGCTTATAAAATCGAAAACTAATTCAACACCTACATCGCCTCAGACACTTTTACAACCGTCTGAAAATAAACTCATGTCAAGAAAATCACATCGAAACTTAAAAGTTGATTTAAACAAATTCGGATCTTCAAATTGTGCGATGCCTCAATCAAGTTTATAAGCACTCGAGACAACGGTGTGGATTTTATCGGGTACTTTTCGACTATAATTGTGAGAAATGGGCCACGAATTCGGTGCCAATAGTGCAATGCTGGGGATTATAAAATACGGGAAGCCGTGAAATGTAATGCGAAAAAAGAAAATAAATTACTTTTTTTGTAGAAAAGTGGGTGATGCAAATTTGTATTTTAATTGACTTGTAGCAACAGCGGTATAAGTGCGACCACATACAGATAGTTCTGTTTTATGTACTTTTCATTAAAAACATTTCTGAAAAATTGTTGTAACGTGTGATTAAGGATGCGAAAAAATGTTCATAAGCTAACAAATAAAACGTCGGTGAAAGAAAGTTACACTAATATTGATTGATATGCTAAACTTTGCATTGCATAAAACAAATAAACTTGTTGTGTTTCTCTGTACAGAAGAAATAATCGTGTGTCAGCGTATTTAAATATATCAAACAACGGAATATCAGTACAAACACCTCTAGAAGTGGGGGCAGAACTGTGTCAGTATTAAAAATGAAGACAAATGACAGTTGAGAAGGTGGCGTTGTAACAGCCCTCATCCCCTTCCACAACAGGTGTGCTTTCTAAACGTTTTATCAACAAACGGAAGTGAACCAAATACTTCATCTGTGTTATTAATGTACCTTGTTTAAAGACCAACTCCTCAATGAAACTACCTCACACTTATTCTTTCTATTAGTTTTGTGAATCTTTACGGCGAGCCGGAAACTTATGCACCTACCCTCGTATGTTAGAAAGATTAGTTTCTAATTCTTTGTTCTTTAATATATTTTGAGCAATTTTAACTGATGAATAATATGGATCAAATGTATTCACTCCATTCCTAACTGTTTCCAAATGTTCGGCTTAATATGGAGCTGCCCATAACCAAGCTTTCCAACTGGTTCTGATGCTGTGCTTGATATTGGGTGTCTTTACAGAAGATATCAGCGTATCCACATGCGGTAAATCTGCATCTCCCATGGGCATGACAAGTCAAATGCGTCATATTTGGATATATAATTTATAGAGCATTGCTAGTTTTGATCATGTAGCTCGCAGTATTGGTCAAAGAGTGTAATGCACGCTCGTAATGTTATATGCCATCTGGCCAGAGCAAGTTCATGGAGTGGACAAAAATATAGAAACAGAATTGTAACTTCATGTTGTTCTATTGTAAGGAGAAATGACGTCGTTTGGTTCATTCTTATGGAGAAATCCAAATATAAAATGTGCAATGGACCGCCCTCCTCTGTTTTGCGTTTCACAAAGTGTTCTCTAATACTTTCAATTGTAATACTGTTAACATCGCTTGACATAATTTTTACTTAGAGAAGATTGGTCCGTTACTTTACACTTAGTGCATTGCTCAATGAAATTTCGCGGAGGGTGGGTTTGTTCATTCTCCACAATGAAATGTCAGATGCTAAAAATGCTTCGCATATACCAAAGGAGAACTGTGGAAAATTACTGTTCATATAACAATTTCTGTACAGGCACACTATTCCAGGATTTAAATTTAATATTATCTTTGTAATTATTAGTATTTGAACATAAACGTAAGTACTGGAAAACGCTTGTCACAACTGTTTTCTCACACGCTCCGCAACACAAAGTTGTGCCGTCTGTAGTTAACAAATCTGCTTCAAACTGGAGTTGATACCCCTGTAACCATCTTTGTCGCTCACTTTTACTTTGCACGATTACACAAAATCAAAGTCTTCACCATATACCAGCACCACAAGACCTGAAGTTTCAACTGGAGAACGATTGCGAACCTGCAGAAATCTTTTCAGAATTGAATTTCTAAAACTATTAACAGTTGAATATTTTGAAATGATTTTCTTTGTGTAAATTAGGTTTATTTTTATAAATATTAAAAGGCACTAATCAAAATTTAAACTAAATTTAATATTATGTATAAGTATAACCGCATAACTTCAGCTCAATTCCGAGAACTCCTTAACAGCCACTTTCATACGTGAGTGAACGGCTACAACCAGATAAGGTGGAGATTCACCGATTTGACGTAATCTACAGATTGCGTTGTGTGTGGGCCATCATCAATGTTCCCAAGTTTCAAGATTGACTCGATGACACATATTCGGAAATCTCTATTTGTAAAACAAACATGAAGATTAATTAAATAAAATAAAAATATATTTATAAAATATACAAGTAAAACAAGCATTTATGCAGCATAACTCGCAAACTGCTGAAATATTATACTTATTAACAAAATATGCATTATATTGAACAGAAAATATTGTATAAATTGTTCGAAATTTAGTAAAATTAACTCATATATCAAGTGGGCATACTTTCTGACAGAAGAGAAGAAATATATATTTGCACAGTTAGCTATAAGACAGGATCGGTACATATTTTCAGTACTGGAAAAATTCACACTTGCACACAAAATGGAAAGACCATATTAACGAAATGTTCTAAAGCCGATATCCCAAAGGAATACTTTTCTCAACAACCCATAGGTAAAAGCAAAATTGATTATTTTAGGGATTAGCCCTGTGGCAAAATTTATTTACACGAAAATGCTCAAATAACACAACCACTTTCAAATTAAGAATAAAACCATAGGTCCCGCCCTAGCAGGTGCAGCAATGGTAGTTCGAACGCTCTTAAATAGAAATAAATAGAACCAGTTTGTGTCTGCTAGAGTGCATTGCTCTTGAGTTACACCTTACCATCAAATCTTTTACGGAATCGATAAATTGCACCATTTTCCTACAATTCTAGTTCAAAAACCAAAAGTAAGTATTTAAAAGATTCACGAACTTTCTGACTTAGTGTTTGTTATGCTGATGAGGATTGTTGTGCCGTCTGAAATGATGTGAAGCGTGGGAACTTAAGACAATAATTATCCTTATCAGTTGATGACATTACTTCACATGTACTTGAACAGCTGACCCGAGGGGTAAATAAAAATTCGCTGAAGCATCTTGTTAATCTTGGTGCGAAAAACAAATCTTCCTTACTAACAATCCAAGCACAACACTAACCATGTCTGTAGCCCTTACAAAGGTAACCATCTTTTTGGAATGGAGTGTACAGTTTTAAAGCGAGAGGAAAAGAAAAAAGTCATGAGCAACACAACAAAACTAACCCTGCATCTACCCCACTGGTTTAAAAACCGGTATTCTAACCTTCCTGTTTTCAACCCTTCACAACACAAAGGCGAGTTTGGTAACAAAATAACGGAATGACCCCCTTTCCAAACGAGGCACTTCAACAAGGAACAGCTTTCTTCCATTTTATTTACAACCACTTAAAAAAGGAGGGGCAGCAACAAATTTTCATGCTGATAAAACCCTAAGGTCTCTTTTCACAACAGTGGTGTCCCTTTTAACAGTTTCCTAACTCTTCATTTTAAAGCAAGCCATCAAAATGCTTTTAGTTTACCTGCTAAAGAAATAACTAAGCCAATAAATTGCTTCTTTAATTTTTACACGTTATTTTTACTAAAAAAAAGCACTCATCTTGGACACATCCAGTCAACTTTAGCATATAAGGGCAAGGGTAGACAAAATGGAAAATATTAATCGCCAATCAGCAATAATCTGTGTGATCTTAATGACACCATTCTGTTTGGGATATTAAACTATTTAAAAATTAAATTAATATTATTTGAGTATAGTTTTTCAAAAATATGCTCATTTATTTGTTTTATCCTTCTGTAAAATTTAATATTCATTTTATTATTATTACTATCATAAATGTTCCTTTCTCCTTCTTAGTATTGTCAGCGTTTTTAATTTTATGTTTTGCTCCTATATTTATTTACTTTTCAAGATTTACATAGCTTGGGATGTGTATATTTTTGGTGCTTGTGCTATTATTATTATTATTATTATTATTATTATTTATTAATCTTATAAGTTAATGTATATTAATGTACGAGGGTCATACTAAAAGTAGCGAGCAACAATTTTAAACCTCTTAATGTTTATTTTTTAGATAAACCAAGTACATCATCCTAACCTACAGAATTTTCTCTCACTTTTCAACATAGCCCCCATTTCTTTGCACACATTTTTCCCATCGTTCTGCGAGTTTGAAAATACCCTTACGATAGAACTCCATTCCAACTGCACGAAGACACTGACGCACTGCTGGCCTCGCATCTGTTCCTTAACAGAACCAAAAAGATAATTGTCGGAGGGTGCCAAGTCGGAACTGTAGGGAGGATGTGGAAGATTTTCCCAATGTTCCGATCTTCTCCATTGTGACAGGGGCAGTGTGAGGACGCGCATAATCCTGTTGCAGGATGATCTTCTTTCCAGGTCGCTTATCGCGCAATACACGACAGAGCTTCCAAAGTGTCTGGATATAGCGGGCAGCATTTATGGTGTGTCCAGGTTCAAGAAAATCAACCAGAATGCAACCCTGTGCATCCCAGAAGACGTTACCCATAACCTTCCCAGCAGATTGCACGGTTCACTTTCTTCTTCGATGGCGAATCCAAATGGTGCCATTCCATACTCCGGAGTATTGTTTCAGGCTTGTAATTATGGAACCAGCTTTTATATCCTGTCACAAAATTCTTCAAAAATCATCACCTTCATTTGAAATCTCTGAAATGATTTTGGCTGATGGTTAATACCTGAAGTTTGTGGTCTTCGGTCAATAAACGTGAGACCCAACCGGCACAAACTTTCGATAACCGAAGTCTTTTATCATTTCTTGCACTGCACAATGTCCTACTGCAAGTTTTGCAGCGATTTCATCGACAGTGATACGCCTATCTTCTCTAATGAGCTCGTCAACTCTTTCCGATACTCATCTTGGATACTCGTTTTCCCATGTTTTACCCATCTCCCAACACTGCTAGCACCCATGCAGATATCTCCATAGGCACGTTGAAGTTTGAGGTGAATTTCAGCAGCAGATTTTCCCTCTTTGACAAGGAATTCAATGACAATGCGCTGTCGAAACGAAACATTGATGTCCGCCATTTTGGAAATACTGTCAGTGGTTACGTGATAGAAGCTAATGACGTCACAATATTTCAACATGTAGTTTACAATCCTGCAGTTTTTTGTTACATTTTTGGAATTTGAACTTTAACAGTGGGTTGCTCACGACTTTCAGTATGACCTTCCTATTAGCAATCTACTCATTGTTGTATGAGTATTGTTGTGCACGTTACTGTCAACAGTAACCCATATTTCTGCTCTAAGAGCATAAATTAATCTGGTGCATTATTTCTTTTAATACTTAGTTCCCTGCATTTAGGCACCACTCCTATGCCATTTGGTTCAATTTCAATAGTTTATTTTTAGCTGAAGTACAAAATTGCAGTGACGTAGCGCGGTTTGTTTGTATGGAGATATGGGGTGTCGAAATTATTAACACTTTTCATTAATGTTGAATATTCCACGTAATGGTCGCACTCATGTTCAAAAGTATGGCATTGTGACTACAAATAATGTAAATAATTTTGAAATTAAATTGCATGCAATACTAAAAACAGTTCTCGTGTCATGGATTCACTCCGAAAGCTCCTTGTATAGAACTCAACCCTTCAGTGCATGTACATAAAGCGCTCCTGAAATTAATTCTTGACGTTTCACTGAAAGTATTATCGTCCATTTTTCCACAAGTCTAATAAGATACCGTTGCAGTTGACAATTGCGTAGAAATGGACAGAAAAATTGTTACACAGTCTCGCGTAAACAAAGCACGATTAAGGGGTTTAAGGGTGGGTTCACATGGGGAACTTTCTATAGAACTTGTGTCCCGAACATGCCTGGTCGGTACAAATGAATGAGTTCTATATATGCATAGGACAAAGTTTCATGTTTCTCTAGACGAGCGAAACAGCCTGATCATGCACAAAGTTTTCGTTAATGGCAGAATAATTCTGGAGCTCCAATCCCGGGCCATTCCATCATACTAAAAATGCAAAGGAAGTGGGTTCGAATCTTCACGCCCTGAAGCTTCCCCCCCTCCATCTTTTCTCCTTTTGGAGTTAACGGAAATTTACCACCATTACAAAGGTTTACTCGCTGACATAGTACTACCGCTACAAGTTGACGGTATTTTTTTTCCCTGCTGTAATGAAAGGAGATTTGCTACCATTACAATGATTTACCCCCCCCCTACTTAGTAGCATACAATTCTCTATCAATTTATATTTACGAAAAGGAGGCGAACATAGCCGTCAGGCCGTAGCTCGCCGCAACTCACTGGATCTACCGGTTTCTAGGATTTACCCTAGGTTAGCGGTAAAGTTAGTGTTTAGTGTTTGAATAGTGTATAACGCCCGTTTTTACTATTGAGGTACCACAGGCGATGGACCGGATAATACATGAGATGAAATGATATATTGGGAAAGGAGTTTTTTTTAAAGGAAGCAATCGTTCCAGGCCTAAGTTTAGGATACCCCCCCCCGGCATTTTACATTTATGGGGACTAAGGAAAAGCTGGAAAAAACCTCAGTCAGGTAGGACGGTCCTGGCAGGAATCGAACCCCAGACCTCCCGCTCACGAGTCCGCTCCTTAACAACCTCGGGCACCCGTGGCGGTAAAATTAGTGTGTGTGTACCAATTAATTGCGAATTCTAGAAAACGCGTGGTAAAAAGTGAGTAACTCGGTTTTGTAATAAGGTACAACATATTGCACCCAAAAAGTGAAGGAGGATAACGCATAGGTTACATTACTTTGACTAAAAAAAATGGAGTAGCCAATCACAAAAAACATTATGTTTAATAGAAGAAATGGGAGTGAGAAAATGTATTTGGGATCCTCAAAATAAGAATTTCAGAGATAGGAACCCCAGCAAAGAATCTTTGCGTGAAATTGCTTCTGTCCTCAAAGTTAAGTTTGGAGAAGTGGAATATATATATATATATATATATATATAGTTATGTATATACATACATATATTTAGTTATGTATATATAGTTACATAACTAAAAATTCCAGTCCAGCAGGGAATTGACGGAAATAACTTAAGTCACGTTTGCGCAAGACAGGCTGGGCCTTCCACTGTATGATTGGCGACGTCCGTCTGCTCCGTCAGCGCACTAGTTCAAATAAGCATTTCAGTCTGTCAATAAAAGTTAACACATTCAAGCCAGCAGACAAGTTTGAGTAAGCTCCACCTTACAGTTTTATTGGTCACTTATGAAATTGTGATGCTATTGTTTAATTTTATTTAAATAAATAATAAGACCATCTTAAAGATATTAACATGTTGCATTTTCATTATCATAACAGTACATACATACTCTTGGCACACGTAACAGAGGATGATCAACATAAAACTGCTGGAACCTAACAACTTCATAAATGTCAAGTATTTCTGTGAAAATTGCTTACACTTAGTAGCGACTCGTGCCCCTGCAGAAAGGGTAGGCCAAGGGCGTGGGAAAAGGTCTTTCTTATATTTAATTATAACATTTGATTTGCATTCAAAAAGCATTAACATATCAATTATTCTTATTCAGGTGAAAATATTTGTGTTGAACGGAACGATTGTTATGGGAAGAACAAAGGCAAAATCTCGGCGGGCTCCAATTTAAGTTAATAATATAATTTTGGAGGTTAATGATTAAAAAAATGATTAATAGGAAGGAGATGTAGTCTTTGGATTTTGGAATTATTAAATGGTATTAAGGATAGAATTGCAAATGAAATAATGAAATAATGCCTCCTAAAGCGGACAGTGATATGATGGTGCTCTATAAATTACTAATGTCCCTTCCGTACATTCTCTCATAACAGCGCAATCATATGTTTGTACACTAAACCTCAGGTTTATAATTCAGCTGTTATAGTGTCTACGCCTTAAGTCTTCTGCAGTCAATTCAGAAACAGCAATAAATTTTATGAATATTTCAACCGACCCCCCCCCCCCGCAATACCACAACAAACTGCGACATGCACGTCCGCCTGTACAGAAACTAAATTTGCCCTTTCTATTTCTTTTCTAATGTCATTCTTATAGACAAGATACGTTTCTTCAAACTCTGTCAGTCAAGATGTTGTTTCAAATCATATATTTAAAAAAAAAAAAAAAAAAAAAAAAAAAAAAAAAAAGGGGGTACTTTTTTACCTTATTGCTAAGTAAGGTCCTATAGCTTTCGGTTGACGAACTCCAAATCATTTTACTTCCAACTTAACATTTGAACTTTTTGAAACGGAAACAGAGTCTTCAATAAAATTTTCATTTTATTCATTGCCACAAAACAAATACGCTTTTTTGTAACTTAACAGTTAACACTGTGAAAGCCCACTTTCCACTGACAAACAGTGAGGAAGTCACCCAATTTCAAAGTAATGCGTGGTGTCAGTAACCCCTCAATATCCCAAGAGAACGCAGTAATAAGCAGGAGAAAGGCTAACCCATCTCGGAGGAAGACAAATATAAGTTCATGCTGACCCATGAAGGTATAAGTTTAAAACGTAACATTTCGTTACTAGCCCATGAGCTTCTCTCGCTAACCGAAAACTCGCAAGCTACTGTTTCTACATTAGAGAGAAAACGCGCTAATATACAACTTCACTAATAGGTCGTTGTTTTCGTGCATTGGAGGAGGGGCAAGCGCATTTGGCCCTTATAGACGGGCCGCCCCTGCTTACACTCATAGTAGACCCTATAAATTATACCACTCCCTTACCCCATAAGCAAGCTTATTAAGTCGGCGGATGGCCACAAATCCTTAGAAATTTATCGGTCTTCCCAGAAACTTCTCAACGAATGACGCATGACAAGTTGCACCGTTTTGTTGACATTAGACAGTCGTCCAACTGTTGAAGAAAATTCTCGAAAATGCTTATTTACCTTGCCGAAACTGCACACAAAAATCCAATCATTGCAGATGCAGAAATAGTTCATGATCAGCATATAAATCCAAATTTATGTAATTCACATATTCAGAAAAGAGCAGCCATGTTTCGTCTGTGAACCTCACAATGCAAGCAACCCAAAAACAAATTCCTGGCTCTTGCAACTCGTAAACAGCAATAACACTTCGACATGTCGGAGTGCCTTAAATTGCTGATACAAGCCCCAGTGTCTTCTGCTACAGTAGCCAAGCAAGAGGTTTGACTCTTGCTGTTGAATTTAACGAAGGTCCTATTGTACCTATCCAAATTTTGCACTAAGACTACATTCTCTCAGGAATGCTCTTTGCGTGATTACGATGGGGTATGATATTCGGCAATTAAAAAAAAATCGCACACATACAAGCGTGTACCAACAGATAGCAAAGCGTGAAGAGCTAAGGAGCATTTACACGACGGCGATATCACTTAGACATCTTACAAAACTTCCAAGTTTCTACACTAGAATTCACCGCTTTTGGTTTTCGAATATTTTTACTGTATTAGAAGATTTTTCTATGGTTTTATAACTTTTTATCCCTTTCAATGACGTTTAGCTCACCATTACATTTTTTAATTCCTATTTCAGGGCGTAACTTTTTAAAATAATAGGAAATTTACCATCCATTCCCGGTTGACCGCCTCCTTCCCACGTTCATACGATGTGTATTGCGTAGTTGTAGTTGTAAAATCATTGCACCATTCACTGTAGCGTAGTGCGTGAGTCATTGTTTATCAGCTCTTGTATCCATGTCTAAAATTTCGCTTAGCTTTGCATTTTCGCCCAGCTTCCATCGACTACTGTCACCATCATTCATGGACTGAATGTAGAGAAAAAGGAACATCTAAGGCCGCTAAACGCAAAACATGTCAAACATGGTTATGTAAGAAAAACAAAACCAAAGACAGTTGTTCGACATGTAAAACATTTGTATGTTGTTCTTGTATAAGCAAAAACTCTGCAAAAAGTGTCATACCAATATCTCTCAGGATGTTTCAACTTTCTGCATAGATATATATAACCCGTAGTTGTATAACTAATGTCTTTTTGTACAAATAATTTGTTACTACATAGTATAGAGCAAACCCAATTCGTATAATTAAACGGTTCTTATTTTCCAGAAAACATGTGCTTATGCTTGAAATAAAAAAATAAATATTTTTAATACTAAAAACCATTTAGCCGGAAATAACCTATAAAAGATGAACAAAAGTATGAATGCATCATTATTACTAACAAATTAAATGAATAGGCAAAGGGGTCTGGGGACATAAAGGGCTAAACACACATGATACATAAGCAAAAACCATGAACATAAAACTATCTGAAACCAGAAACTTGATTCAAGCTTTTGTTTCATCTTCAAAGGTAAAAAAACAGTAGAAAGTAGCAATTAAAATATGCAGTACAAAAATATTGAAGACGGTTGTTAAAAACA
This sequence comes from Metallyticus violacea, assembly GCA_030762175.1. Lineage (NCBI taxonomy): Eukaryota > Metazoa > Arthropoda > Insecta > Mantodea > Metallyticidae > Metallyticus > Metallyticus violacea. The sequence goes on along the minus strand of CM060841.1, from coordinate 3,381,471 downwards.
CACACAAGTATTTGATTCTGCAGTGTTGTCATTCTGTGACGCACAAAATAACAGACTTATCAATCTTTGAACTCAAAAGACTGAATAACAAAATTAGTGCGAACATTTGCAGAAACAGATAATCTAAAAGAAACACTTCCAAAGCCCAACGAATTGCACTTGAAAACGTTATTAATAAGCAGATTTCTCAAAACCGCTTCAAAAAGGGCAGTGACACTAAACTTTTGTTCTACTCCTTACAAAGAATTGTCCTGTACAAGGAAGTCATAGGTCCATTTCCACTATTAAAAACATAAAGATGAAAGTTTAAGAGGAACACGTTCTTCCCCCTTCCAAAAAGAATTTAAACTGCGTGTTTCAGCATTTTATATTTAAGATTACCCATGGTTAAAATTTTTAAATGTTGAAATGTTGATAAGAATGCTAACATTTTCAAAGTTACAGCTAAGATTTTAGACATTACTGACACCATATCTTCAAATGTTATTACTGTAAGTTGCGGCCATATTTACATTTTAATCACGTGCAACATTCCCGCCCCCCCCCCTTCATGTTTTGCCAAAAACAATTTGTCTACTTGCAATAAATTTCTTGACACCTTTAGTCAGCACATATACACTTGTAAAGAGTCTACAAAGTTTTCTACGTAAGGAAAGAGCAATGAAATATTTGCACACGTAAATTATTTTTAAGGTCATAGGGGCCTTTTAGTATGACGTTCACAAATAAGTTACCTCTATATTTTTATAATGAACGATCTGACAATGTTCTAAATTTGACATTTTTTAAAAATAAAATTTCTCAAAAAGTCTCCTGTAAGTAACCTTAATTCCAAATTTCTGTATTTTTTCCCCCCTCTTGCTAAAAAATGTTTTTCATTTCGCTCTATATTTTCCGATAACTGAAATCTTAAAAGATAAGCGTCGATGCTGCAACTACTAGAATACATAAAAAGACAACTGTTGTATCTTCTGAAAATGTTCACTGAATTATCTCACAAGTAATATCACAAGAGGGTCTGAGATTACCGATAAATTCACGAAGTACGTTCTTATGAACGTAGTGAGTGAATTTATCTGAAAGCTCAGACCCTCGAGTGATATTTATTAGAACTATTTTACGAATTAAACAAGAATTTAAATATAATTCCTCCAAACTTGGCTTATAAAATTGTAGAATTGTATATTTGTACTTAACCTTTTCAAGTAATCTTGCGACAGAAGAATCCCGATTATCAGTAATGCGAATAGAGAACAACAAAATACGGGTTTAGGATTATTTCATGAAGAGAATAAGAATAAATGTGATATATGTTTGAAATTCGCACACAGAAAATAAACACTTGTTATACTTATACTTAGCCTTTTATTCTATTCAGTAACGTTGAGACTTAAATGGACGAAAGTCGAATATTACAATCGCTACCGTTCGATTTTCTAATACCAACCGAGGAAAAAAAAAAAAAAAAAAGATAACATAGAGTATCCCTATTTTTCTTTGTATTCTGTGGTTTGGAATTCCTAATGATAAGATCAATTTGCACGTTTGACGCATCACCAAAACGCTTTGAAGAACCCTCCATTTTGGGTTATGACGGTCGATTGTCCATGCTTTTGTTGCTATCAACATCTCACCACCGCCTCTAGCAGTGGTCAGTGTTGCGTGCTCAGGAATTATACAGTGGAGGTATAAAGTCGGCTACACTGACCACAAGACACGTGCACGTCGGTGATAAAACGGATTTGATACTTATTTTTCGATAATTTCACTGCGTAATCCCGCTGTGATTGGTCAAAATGTGAAAAAGTCACAAGTAATGTCATAAGAGGGATTGAGAAAGCTGAGATCCTCGAGTGATATTTATTAGGAGCTTTTTCACGAATAAAATAAGAATTTAAATATAATTTCCGTAAACTTGGATTACAATAATGTAAACATTACAGACACACACATATATATATAATAAAAATAAATTAACACTATTATAATTAGTTTTATATGTGTATATATATATATATATATATATATATATATATATATATATATATATTATGAATACTTGACGAATGTCGATTGTCAGTAATACCAATAGAGAAGAGTTGGGTTTGGGACTATTTCATGAATAAAAGTAAAATATTTGAAATCCGCGCACGGATTATTAAGGAGTAAGTATAACATCTTATAATTATTATGAATACCTACCACCTATCTATTCAGAAACCGTGAGAATGAAATAGACGAAATTCAACTATTACAGTCGCTACCGTTCGATTTACTAATGCCAACTTAAAAAAAATAGAAAACATTTTACCATTTTGAACAACGATCTTATTAAGATTTATGGTTGCTTACGCACCTATTGTTACATGATGACTTCAGACTGTGTATTCACTTCATTGCTCGACTGAATACACATGAAGTTAGTTAAATTTACAATTACTGGAAACACAGAAAAGCTGTCAGTGATACGTGCCCAGGAATTATATAGTGGAGGTATAGAGTTGGCTACACTGATCATAAGACAAATGCACGATAAAACGAGTTAACAATTTTTCGATGATATTACTGCGATTGGTCAAAATCAAAATTTTGTTTCGATCATTGGTCGAGTTTAATATGACGTCATATAGGAGAAATAGTCTTTAATAAATATCACTGGAGGAGCTTATAATTATCCCCCATTTCAGTCGCTAGAGCGCACTGTAAGCAGAGTTTCGGTGATTTAACGAAAGTTTTTTGTAGTAAGTGTGTGTTATATGATAAAACCCTTGGTCGTGTTTCTGCACCACACATCATGGCCGAAAATGCACAAACTCGCCGCCAACTTGTTACATATAACTTAGTGATATATACAGCAAGATAAGCACGTGGTTTTTATGAAAGTATGCGTTAAGGGTGACTTAAACTCATAAATTTTATGTGGATAACACAGTGTCAACTGAGCGTGGGAGAGCAAATAAGAGAGACGAGAATGCGGCGACCCCTGTGTCAAAGGAGCCTTGAGAACCAACCTCAACGTTATTTCTTGCTGCAAGAGCGTGTAGTCAACATCGCCTCAAGAATTGCGCAAGTATGGGAAGGGAAAAATTATTTGGAATATTAGCTTCGTTTATGCACCAAAATTTCAGATAAGATGCAATGAAAATGTTATATCATACATTTTTAATTCCGAATTGCAGCAAGTTATGAACCATATGCAGAAACAACTGAGTTCCGTAAAACACAAGCCAATTTTCACTTGTTAGAAATAAATGGGGGGGAAAAAAAAAAAAGTCTCATACTGTTTAGTTCATATCAACTCCAGAATTTGGAAGGTATTTCAAATCTATAACCAAGAAAGTAGGAGCTCTTTATTTTTTTCAAAAGCAATAAGGGAAAAAACACTGTAGCCAAAAAATCAATAAGGCGAACGTTTACTTTAAATTGCCTCTATAAAGATACGTAAAGGGTTATATGTCATTGAATATTTTTCGTTAATTTAATCATAAAAATTCACTTTATTGGCATATTTATTTATTTAACGATTTTACAAAGACTTGGAAATTTTTCTTCCATCAATATCTACCTTCTGTGGTCTTCCCCCAATGTTCTCTATTTTATAAGGCTCTATATTTCAATCCATCCCCTCTCTCGCATGGTTTTCCTATCAATATGTCAATTGCATTTCTCATTTATTCCTATACTACTGAACTTCTGTCATTATCGTTCTTGGTTAAACAATTTTATTTGTTTCGTTTTGGTAGGCTTATAAACGAACTTAAATTGCCGTTTGTTCACTAAGAGCTAGCTAGCCTCTATTAGAGAACAAAACCAGCTAGCTATCTATACTGATTTTGTTCACTTGTTTTTCAGTTCAAATGCCTTATTTCTTAACCATGTCTTGTCGGTGCTGGTGTGTAGTGGTAACCTACTTACTTCCTAAACCCAAGATCGCTGGTTCGATCCCGGCGAGGATCGATGAATTTTTTCTGGCGTAAAAATATTAAGGCTTCCTTCGGAAGGGAAGCAAAGCCGCGGGTCCCGTGTCGTACGATAAAGAACCTCAAACCTGAAAGAGAGGCCTATGAGCAAAATTTGTCGGCCGTTTCACGCCCTGAATTGAATGGGACGCTGATGGGCTGAGATGTTAAACAGCGTCGTAAATAAAACCCATCAAACCAAAAAATCAATTAACCACGTCTTCCTTCATTTACTGTAGCTAGGCCTGCTATGGTCTTCTCGCGACCTCTGTGGATTGTGGACTGTAATGTTGGTGTAAGTCTGTAGAGATGAATGAAATGAATTATGGTGCAAATGAGCTCGAAGTCCCTGTAATTCATGAACTGTAGTCACTCTGTAGGGTTTCAGTTTTAAAAGTTTAGCAGCTCTATAAACAAAGGTTTTTGAAACATCCACTTGCCCTGCAATACGTCTTAGAGACTTCTTTGGAGAGCGTTTGAATAATGCACCAATTTCGTCAATTTGTTCTGTGTTAGAACATTTCTTTTTCGCTTCTTAGGTTTAGTGATCCCCTATGTCCTAAATTTATTAACCGGACTTTTAACAGTTTCTCTACCTGGAACTGGAATACCAGGAAATATCTCCCGAAATTGCCTACACACCTGTCTACATGATTCAGTTTTTATGACATAAAATTTCCTTATTCACGCGTGAATTTTTGACTGGATTAATAAGAATACGAATAATCCGATGTAATTCACACGCAACACAGATGTCTTGAGTAAACTTTCACTTTAGACATGCACAAACTCTTAATCATTTCAGTTCAAACAGAATGCAGCAACTGACACAGCATGGCACAGCTGATAAACGTAGCCTTGAGCGAGTCATTCACCTCTAGTGCGCTACTGGAATAATATCGCGGTCACTACAGTGCAAGCCATTGTTATACATGGTCTATGGCCCGGTTGTAAACGGAACGCATGATATACACATTATTTTACGAAATGTAGAAATGTCAGGTGAATGACATTGATCAGCTGATTCAGGTCTTATAAAGTTAAAGTAAATGAAATTACAATCAATGTTCTGTATTAGATCTTTGAATCGTGGCAACCAGCGAAATGAATATAACAACACAGTTACTACACGACGTTCCGAAAGTTCACATACACTTACCGGCCTTATCAGCGTTCTTCACTATCGCTGCGTGCAGCTGTGACCTATTCGTGTGCGGAGAAATACAAAACGAACACGAACAGTATATATTCATGTTTTATAGTTCAACACTAATAGGTATGTTTGTTTTTGTAAATGACAGCATTATCCCGCAACACTTTACTTTATACTCTCATTTATATTATCTTCATGAGTTCCGTCTTTTACAATTTTTAACTCCTAAATAAGCGATTGCAATGTTGAGTTATTCGTTGTCATTTTCTAAACAAAATTGTATAAAACAAGATTTTCAATTAAAAATAAGTAAAAAAAAAATGTGAACAAGTCTTTTGTAATCACTGCAAACGTTATAAGAAATAAGATTAACCATTTGTGAAAGGCAAATTTGGAAAATAATGCCGTAAATCAGGAGACAAACCTGGCAACTGTGAATTACAATCGTTGATACTTGGGAAGGTCGGTCGAAGGCACAGCAGTTCTAACGAAGCTACCTACCACTTTCTTTGTCTCTTGACTGACCATCGTGCATCCCGCCACATGGTTCTACTGTGCGCCTCTTGCGCTCGAGTCATTTATCATTTACGTCACACATTCCGACAATTTTATCGTGACTTTTTCCTGCGCCTCTACAGGAGCTTCATCCTCGAATTATGTTGTGTTATTTTCCTAGTTCTCGTTTTTGTGTTTCCTAAACCCACATTCAATGGTCAAAGGATGAAGTGAATAATGATTAATGGTAAAGGAAACACCTTCCAAGGAGTGGACCCCATGGACGTTTTCTCGGAAAGCGGTCTAAAGAATAGACAGACACATTCTTGGCTTGGTACGTGACCGGGTGATGAAATACGAGTGAATTCTCTTGGACTATCAGACAGGTAGGATGCTCGAGATGAACAACAGTGCACGGAATTTACACACCCATTCCATTATATTTCCGATAGGATACTTTCAATACATTTCACCAAAGGTGTTCAAGTTTTGTAATGGGTGAGAGCTCTACAGAGCAGATCTCGGTTGCCTACCAAAACAATAGCAAGCATACCATGCTGACAGTTTTCAGCTAGAAATTCTAGGAGGAAGTTTTACATTAAAGAGGTGCTGATTTCGCTTAATACAGGAGATCAAGGAGCTAAGTAGAGCCCGAGATGTCCGAAAGTACTTTCTCAAGCCATTGTCCAAACAAAACTAAGCGTCTTTGCCTCAATACACAGAATGTATGCCATAATCTGAAGGTGTAGTGTGCTGTCTTCATGGACACACTGAATTGCCCAGCGATCACTTATTCCATTTTTGAAGGCAGAAAGTTATCATCACAGTATTGCCAACATTCGCCAGAGATGCTGAGCTTCAATTGAAGATGGTTCCACAGCTATCACAGACTTCAATAGACAAGACGATTGTCGTGCCTGATATGCAACCCATATCTCTGTGCACATTCGATTATTAATAGTAACATGTGCGTTTGTTAAACACATCTTTAAATTTTGAAGCACATAGTTAGGCATGTCAGGTCCTGAGAAGACATGCGTTTTGCATGACAAGGGCAAACATTTCCGTAAAAAAAGTTATAACGTTTAGAGTTTGTACATTGCAGGCCTATAGGATACCCAGTCCTCCTATCTACCATTTTGCTTACTACAGTAACATAAGATATTTGTTCACAGGCTGGCCATAACATACAGGCATGCCTTACTATTTAGTTTCCATAAAATCATCAAAATATATCTGTGAGCTATATTAAAATACCTCTTTTTAAAACATGTTTTGTAAGCTAGTAATAGTGGTAGGTGTGTGGAGAATATTTTACAACTTTTTTTTTTTTCGTGAATTATCTTAGGGAACGTTTCCAATAGGACGTACAGCCCATCTGTCCTTACATGCAACTTATGAAATATTGGATAATAAAGTCACCACTAACAATATGCGGCCCCTGTGTAACGCCTTGCGATTTTATCTCTGGGGAGCATTAAAGGAAAATGGGTACAACACAAATGCAACACATTAGTTCAACTGAAAAACAAGGTGAAGAATTTCTTCCAATTCTCAGAGAAAACTGCAGAGGGTAATGAGTTAATTTCATAAGCAGATGCCAGAAATGCATGGAAAATGGACACAGTTCCAGCATATTCTTGCTTGACAATGGTAAGTTTGAACGTTTAATGCCCCTTTCACGCGATACCAGCTTGAATCCACCGACGACCGGCTGTTAGCTATGCAGCGGTCCCGCGAAGGAACTGAATATGCCTATAAATCAACAGGACATTTGTGTACAACGGGTGGTTTTTAAGTACGTTCAGTAGCAGCTACAAAAGTCATCTAATTTTACACACAGAACAAATTGCAATCTTCTACACAAGCAGGGATAATCCATGCGGGTCACACGCGTGTATTTTGATAATTCGTGTATCTAGACAGGTGGAAACAGCCTTGTCTGTGAACCATATAAAGTCAGCCAACCGCACCAGTTTTTCCTTATCTGGTTGCTTTTAACTTGTGAAAGCAGTACACATGACCTCAGTTTCGCTACCTTTGTCGCTCTTTCGCATTGGAAAGGTGTGAAATCACCTCCTGGGACAAACGTCGCGACGTAATTATTTTTGAGGAATTACTCAAAACAGACGTTTGCCTGACCGTCTCATTCAACAAACAGCCGGTGGTTTCCAACCTCCTCACTAAGGCGGAAATCGTCCTATAATCACAGCAAATGCTTTTACATATGAAGTAACACATCTAACGAAACGAGATGGAACTATTTTTGTTAACCTTTGAATAAGTAGCTTATGTGCACTGGGATTTTGATGAAACGGTTTGCAGAAGTTGGTTATATATCTGGGAATAACTCGATAATCGGAAAATAGTCATTTTCATGCTAGAAATATGCCCCCTAACCTGTATGGGCTGTTTTTATTATGACGATACATAAGTTTCCGGCATAACCTTTTTCTAGGTATGATAAAGACAAAAACCATGTTTCACTTTTCAACGTAGTTACTCTTTATTGCAATACATTTCATATCTTTGAATTAACATTTCAACCCCCCCCCCAAATAGTAGGAAGTCTTGTCTGCAGAATAGGCCTAAACATAGCATCCACCACTTTTTCGTCACACTTAAATTTCCTTCCTTCTTGAGTTTGGAGAAGAGAAAATAGTCACTGGGAGATAGATCTGTGCTGTAGGGTGGATGGTCGATCTCCTATAAGTCACATTTCTTCACAGTTCCCTTGCAACAGGCGCGTTGTCGTGAAGAAGGTGCACACCACCACTCAGCTTTCCTCGCTTTCTCTCTTTGATGGAAGCACGTAGTGTGTGCAGTAGACCAGCATAGTACTCCCCATTTACTGTGGTCTTCCTCTCCTTGAAGTCAATGAAGAGTATTTCTTCACGGTGCCAAAAGTGTGTGGCCATGATCTTCTTGGTTGACTGAGTGAACCTTGGCCTTTAGAGACGGTGCTTCGCCAGGTTTGCGTCATTCCATTGATTCTCTTTTGGACAAGGGATCATAGTAGAAGACCATAGTTTCATCTCCTGTAACAATGGTTTGCAGAACTTCTCTCTCGAAGCCACGGCACAGCTTCAAAAATGCCGGACAACAGATGACTCGTTGCTGCTTTTGGACTGAGGAAAGAAGTCTAGGCTCCATCTTGCACTAACCTTATTCATGTTTAAATGTTCATGAATAATTCGAAGTACAAGTTGTTTAAGAATGGCCCAACCTTGGTGCTATTTCTGTAACTTTCAGCTGCCGATCTTCCATAATTTCTCCTTCCACTAGAGCGATGTTTTCAGCAGCGAGCATCTCTAAGGGCCGACCTGCACGCTCTTTGTCTTCGATGCTTTCTCGACACTTTCGAAAAAGTTTGGCCCATTCTTTTACGGTAGAATGTGGGGGGGGGGATGCTTCCCCATATACACAGTCCAATCGCTGTTTAATTTCATTTGGAGTAAGTTCTTCTTTTGTGGAGAACTTGATGACAGCTCGAACATATCACTATCACTATCTTCTACACATAGCCTTTTTATGTAACTATATCTGAACAAATGAACACAGCGGAGCGGAAGTTACAGGTGCATTTACTCAACAGATAAGGTATGACACCAGACAAGGGTTCTGTAAAGGCAATAACCCTTATCGGCGAGGCCGGAAACTTATGAACCTACCCTTGTACACGTTTCAATATTCACTTCCGACCAAACATAAACTGGCCTGCCCATAATTGTGATTTAACACAGAATTAAAGATAATTTCCTTTGATTACTAATAATTTCAGCATAGGTAATGAACTTAAGTCAGTTAATATTTGCAACCAAAGGCAATGCATTATTTCTGTATGGTTTGCAAAGCGACACAATTATAATATTCTGTTCATATAAATGAAAAATAAATGTTCTTTGCAGTAATCACATAACCAAATATATTCATTGGGTGTTTTATTTCTGTTACGTTTTTGTCCCACGTGGATGAATTTGTTGGTGATAAAATGTCCTTGTAACAAACACAAAGAACATGCTTCTACCTGACCTTCCCACAATCTACCTATGTGCACACATTTCTGTACTTATTAAGTTTTGACAATAGTTTTCATTGCAATATTTCAGCGGTGGTAAAACTTCCTTCACCGTGGACACCCCCCCCCCTAAAGATGTCTCGATGTTGCGATCCCCTAAGATTTAACTCAAAGTTTAAAATCCTAAATTTGTACTCTACAAAACGCATAAAACATTAATACTAACAACAACATGCACTACATTATTTGTTAATTTTAATTCGTGTATGAAAAGGGTGGTGCTTACGTCGAGCTTTATAGGAATTTATGATTCTGTTTCCCAAGCAGTTTCTTTACTTTTTGGAGTGCAGGGAATAATTTTTGTACACAAATAAATTGTTACGAAAGACACCAATACTTCTTTGGTAGTTGGGGAAAAGCTGAGGGAGGCACATGAACTCCAGTTTAAGCATTCATTGCTGTTGTTGTCAAAGAAAGTGTGAGTGTGTCTGGCCTGTTTTAGGCCTACCTTAGGACCAAATAGTCTACTTCAATTCGATTGTGTTTTACTTTACTTCAATAAAATACATGTATATCGTAAACTCGTGTCATTTTTCGTTGTCTCGTCATTTATTGCTTGTATCTGCACATTTCAGAATAAATTGTGTTAACAGTACTCCAATGCTTCGAGAAGCGCTGCAGCATTTCGAGATCTCTAAATGATCCTCACTCGGTTCTTGAAAAAGTGAAGATGTCAAACAGTATTTGAGACGCTGTGTTGGGAACATGCTTAGGACTTTTGAGAAAAACTTCTTTTAAATTTAAAGTGGGAAAAAATAGCATAGCAGACATTCTCTAAAGTGGAAGAGGAAAAAGTATTTGTTCGATTTTATTAGTTTCGGTGTTCACCTCTGACCTCTGTTGACGAAATTTCTTTTTCCTATGAGCAGAATGTATGACAATAGTTCTTTGCTGCAATGCTTTTCTTTTAATTTCCTTGGACTTGTAATTAGTTTGTAGAGATATAAGTACGAAAAATATAGAAGTCAAGTTAAAATTTGATGTCACACTTTTTTACAACAGATTTTGTGGCGCACTTTTAGAAATGTACGGCTATTTTCGGTCATTAATTTTCGAATTATAATATTTTGATACACAAATATAATTACGTAATTCAGAAATATACCTTACACTTCTCACGTATCGACACTAATCTGAATTTGTCATGAGCTTTAATAAGAAGTCGATAGACTTTATTAACGTAATACAAATATAAAGCGAGAAAACGTTCTCGACAGAATAAACAGGGAAGAAAGATAAAATTTATAAACCGGAATTATAGCATTTCAAACATAAAAGAACTCATTTTCCCCTGTAAATCATTTGGAAGTATGACCCTCGTGAATAGGACAAATTTTACCCGACTACCAGAAACGATAGGACATGCAACTCTCTTGCGCGTAAGGAGCGCTGCAGTCGCCAAGGCCGCCATGATGACTGTCTCCATCAGATCGTGCTTGCGGCAGGCCGGACGACTGCGATAGCAGCCGCCGCCATTTTGTTTGCCGACCCTGCGACGTGGAAATTCACATACGCTATCCGAAATATTGAAATTCCCGCTCGAATGCGGTTCAGGCGTGCACATTCAGAGGCTAAAATGATGCAAGGGCTACTCCTACACACATTCGAGCTCTTTAGGTTGATCCGTAATGCAAAATAGAAGAATTAAAATTATCTTAGCAATTCGCTAATTTAGAAAAGTAGTTAAACCGGCTAAGATTTAAGGATTTTATACGGATTTTTAGTAATTTAACGTTACATTTATTTAAAGAGAGGTGTCCTTTGAAAAAAATGTTTAAAAATATTCACTTCTGACACTTAGATTGACTCTAAACCTGAAAGTAGTCCGGCCGAAACCTAGGCCTAAAATATACATGCCAAAATTAGTAGTTAAGACTTACAAAAGTGCACAAATAAGTAATAAAAATGTTAGTTGCAAAGAAAAAGTATTTTCTAACAGTATTAGACTCAATTTAAGATATTTACTGCAGCATAAAAAAGCAAATTTTAGCAAATTTCTGCAACGGCGTATGTTATTACACAAAATCCTCATGTGACTAAATTTACGGATGTAACAGTTGCCAAAGACTGAGAAATCTTTAACCAATAAAAGTGAAAAACTAAATTAGGTAAATTTACTAATTGACAATTGGGGCGTATGTATTTTTCAGCTCAAAATATTTATTATATTTTAATAAAGATTAGAGGATTAAATCAGTGAAGAATGTCAGATCCTCTTCATAAAAAGGGCATACATTTAAACGGTACTTCAATATTTATATATATTTAATGCAATTCTTCTATGAGCATGAATATTTCAGTAAAGTACAGTTAAAGAAGGTTTACCTGTAAAATTGCTCATAAGCGCTAAGAATATAAATAAAGTGAGTGAAAAAGAGAAACTAATTTTAAAATCTAGTCGCATAAACTAATATCACCAATAGAGAGATAGGAAATAGAGAGGAATATGTATGCAAAACCACGAACCCAAAAAACCACGAAGAGCCCAGTAATTGCTGATAATTCTTGATGAACAGAGGCAGAAATATGAAACGATTAAATCTATGAGGTCTACTGTTTCAGTTAAAGTTGTATGAAACTATAATACATAAACAGTTCACTGAGATTAGCAATCTTAAACGAAGTTAAATTTTTTATTTAGCAGAAATCTACATCTATGTTGGTTTATGCATTTATTAAATTCAAATTTGATTTGGTTCCGCGCTAGTCATATGCAGTTTTAGTGCTCTTTGAGATTCTCAGTGAAATATATTTAAGAAAGGTGTTATTAAATTATAAGTAAATATGCATTGTTTGTATACGCAGCGAATACAGTTTCAAAAATGCTTCGAAAAATCTTTCTCAGCCTATGCTCACAGCTGTTTGCTTTCAAATTTGGCAGATACATTACTATTTTCTCTATAAGTGTCAATCATATTGACTAACTCTTGTGTACAGTTAAAATCCTCAAATACAATCCTGTCGAATTACGTGAACTTGACTGATGGTTACTCCAAGAGACAAAGTTCCTAATACTTTATGTTTAGATAACAAGATAAATGATTCCCCAATATTATAAAACACAAGACATCCTTTCAGCGCGTGAATACGACGATAAAGAAACATTATTTCTTAAAAGTAGGAAAGAAAGCGAGGAAAATCTTTGTTAGTGACTTGTTACTAATAGTAGCGGGTGCGCAATCGCAAATCACCTTACATGGAAACTGCACAGTGCAATCTTATCCCATATACATTCTCAGTTTCACTTCTTCACTTCGTGCCAGGTTTCTACTAAATGCAGCAGAGTAGAACAGAAGACTATAGCAGCACAAGTTGAAGAGTCTTGGCATATGCACGATATTTTAAACATTTCAAAGTATCCTTGATCACTCCTAGTTCTCCAGTTTGGGGTCAAGTTCTACATGTTACTGCATGGAACATTCACTTTCATTCGGAAGAGGATAAGACATGACTCAGGTTAAGAAACTTTCGAGAAGTTTGAGAAAAACGTCTGCCTTTGATCTTCAGAAATTCTTTTGCTGAATATTGAAAGAAATTATACATACCACACTCCTGTCGATATAAAAGAAGTCTTAATTTTGTATAATCAAAAGCCTAATAACAAATCACATCTTTATATTAGAACCAAGAAAGACAATTTCATCGTTCATAATCACAGTGATAAATGAAAACTTTATTTCATGTGTATATATTTATGAATAGTATTGTTTGTACACTTCTCTTCTTTCACCGTAAATTTATACAAACGTATCCTATTTTATTCGGTTTTTGAGAAAATAAAAAGCATAAAAATAATGCTTGATATTAGCAGATTGCGCCTTTAACAAAGTTTGGTATTATTAGCCCAAAGCTACTGGAGCTCTGAAGCCGGTTAACTTATCAATAATCACAGTGACTAAGTACGGTGTTGTCACTCATCAGCACCTCTTTCTATTCACTACTGACCTAGAGACCCAGTATGCCAGTGCCACACCAGCCGCCGTCTGTGACAGATAACTTCCCCACCACAAAACAATATCATCGCTTCCAACACATGGCCCGACTTCTGCTGCAAAGAAACCATATGCATGTTTTCCATCAACTGTTTAAATCAGAGTTCTGTGTGATGATCTCAAGCGTTTTATTAAATTATGATATTGTTATGATAAATGTGGTGGCTTAACAGGTCGTTATAGCATTTTATTCCGTTCTTTTAATAGCTGAATTAGTAAGGGGAAAAAACCCTTTTGCATAAACAAACCAACTAAAATAAAGAATTAAAATTCTTTCGTTATTTTATTTTCTTTAAGAACATTGCAGTATTATTTTTACATATTTTGTTGTATGCACCTTTTAAAGGATAAGTTCAGCACGATAATATAGCTAATTTCTCTTAAAAGTTTACTATATTCATTAAGGATCATTGAATGTTCGAACGGATTCGATTTCACCTTCCCCGTAAGGAAAATGCCCACGATACTGCTCATTGTTCACCCTGAAACAATTACGTGCTGTTAGATCTTCAGATATTTTAAATTAATTCAGCTTAATTTCTATATAAACACTTGTTTTCATTGTTAAATAGTTATTTCCATATTTTGTATCATCATCTATCATATTTTTTAAAACTAATTCTTAGATCTTTTTAAGAAAAATAGTTTTATCTTTAATGTGAAAAACGCTAAGTCCCTAGTTATAAGAAAATAGTTGACTGAACTACAAAGTAGATATCGATATCTTCAAATCCCTCGATGAATAGATTCATGAAAAGAATTCAACAGTCATGGTATAAATCATCAAAGAAGGGTGGTTCTGTTATTTGAACATAAGCATAAAAATTTAACACCAGCTGCGATTATATACAAATGACACATCCTTTTTAATACTTCCATATCTTTGAATTGTTTTAACTGCAGTTAATATAGCTTAAGTTTCTCTCATAAAGGAAATGGATTCTGAGGGCACGTAAAAAGAAATATAACAGAAATATAAATGTAAAAATGAAAAATGTGCAAAAAAAATTAAGTGCTTAATGCCCGTTTAAGTACCATTAGTACATTTATGATACATAAGATCATTCGAAGAAAAAAAAAATTAAAAGAAAAAACAAAATTCCAGGCCTAAGTTTAGGGTGCCTCCCTGGTATTCGCCACTTATGACTGAGGAAAGCCTTAAAAACCGCTGTTAGGAAGGGCGATCCTGGAGGGAATCGAACCCCAGACCTCCCACTCACGAGTTGGTGCCTTAACGATCTCTGTCAACCGTGGTGGTGCCTTTGTCGTGGCACAATGGCGACCAAAAGTTTTGTGATAAATTTATTTTTCATCGAATGCATGTATGGGACAAATCTTAATGATCTTTTTACCTGGAACTAAGATTACAACTATGCAATTATTTATTTTACGATGAGTTGATATGTGTGAGGAATGCAATACTTAAGAAGCCGCTCAGGAAAACAAGGTTGTTACGTCTCTGAATTCTCTTTCAGTAATATATGTTTAGTGTTAGCAGAAATCGGGTACGGAAATGGAAGTAAATAATTGATTAATTTATCCTTTATTTAATAACTAAACCATCCTCGGATATTCTTAATAATATGAGAAACAAGAAATATAACCCTTTGTATGACGCTAGAGAATTACCAGATAAAGGGTTACACTAGAATTTTGTTGGGATAAGGGATTTTGCGATTTTTGTATCTACGCAGTAGAATTTGTAAAGCCTTTCTCCACTTCCAATTTTAGTTTTCTCATTATGTTCAATTCCCTTAGACGTTTATTAAAATAGGGAGGGGAAAGGCCAATGACCACACAACCAACTTTTACCCCTGAAGGTCATTACAAGGCCAATGCTGGACTACAATACCCGCTCTACATGAAACAATGCGTGCGTTGGAAAATTGATGAATGGGATACCTTCAGTAAGGAATGTTTTTGTTGCAGCTTGCTTCGGCTACTTCCAGCGTAAATGTCTGGTCTTCTAAGACTAATTTTAACTTCATATTTGTAAACATGTTTAGGGACTTTATAAGTATCCACACTTAATAATTTTTATTTTATCATTTGGTCATATATATCCGCCATATTATTTTCATCGCGTATTTAGCATTTCTAGAAAATGTATTAATTAAAATATGCATTTTTTTATTTTTCTAAGTTTCGCTTTCTTCTGTGAATATTTATCTTTTAACATCAGTTTTTTTAGATTCTTGTAGTTGTATTAGGAAATTATGTTTACCTGCTCGATTTTACTTAAATTTTCAAATATTGTTTTCTTTAAAATGATTAATTTTCTTAAAAATTTAGTTTCTTGTTTTTTTTTTTTTTTTTAGACTGAATATATGATATAAATACAAAAGTAATACTTTTAATATTATTTTGTGTATCTGTTTATAAATCTGTGAATTTAATTTATTACATGTTATCGAAGAATCCCTGCCGCATCGGGGTCTCTGGACACCCCTCAAATACGTGCCTTCTTCCACAAAGCTCTCAAGTGCTGCCGGACGTGGTCCACAGGACCGTTAAAAATTCCTCTCTCCCTCTTTCAGATAATGGACCACTCTTTTCTATCTTCACATCTTCCTTGCATTCTACAACCACTGTTCACTTTAGTCCACTAGGCTCCCTTCCAATTTCATAGAGCTTGCTTGTTCCTAACGTTGAAAAGGTGTCAGTGAATGCTGCCCGAATCCCTTTACTTGCAATGACAATGAAATATTGTTTAGTGTTTTAAACGCTAACATAATAAACGAAAGTGTTTCTTAAATTATAAATAAAACGCATTACATCTGAAGCCGAATAGTTTGTGGTATATTGATTTTACAGTCATAACATTCCCTAGGCTAAAATTAAATGATTTAATTTTCTCTTTCTATATTCAGGCAGGAAATGTTTTTCTGCCAATATATACAGGTTTCTGTTCTTCACTTTAGTTTAGCTGAAGCCAGGAATGTTTTAAAGACTTTTCTACGATACAGTGTTTTCTTTCACCCATATATATTATGAAGATCCAGCTCGAACCCAAACAAAGAAATGGTTGGTGTGTAGTGAGTAACAGTGTCCAACTGTTCCTGAGGTTTTAGTTGTCATTTTCTTATACAGAGTAACGGGAACTTTGACCTCTATGGCAAGCAAGCATTTACAAGAATTGGTGATTATCTCAGGCACCTCTCTCTCGTGGAATTGAGCGACTGCACACATTTGGTTCAGGCCATATCTTATGAGCTGGCTCTTCTTATATGTCTCCGGCCCTGCTACCACAAGTCACTATTGGTATTAGTAGGATAAGCCTTTCAGCTCTCCAGGTTAGTTTCGCTAACCATCTCGCCGAAGTGTGCACAATTCCCATGAGTGTAGTGAATGCCACACCACTCAGGTGACTTGAGGCTCGACGCCTAGAATGATATACCGACATGAACGTTGGGGCACTATAGCATCCAACAAATGGCCTTTAAGTGGCCCAGTCTTTAACGTTCGTCTACGTCATTCTTGGCCTACACAATATCCTCTTGCGTATTTGTAGCTATGCATATATGGATAGCCTAAATGAAAGTGAAACGTTTTTTCTGTAATGATTTATGGTTGGAATATATAAACATACATGGCTGACATATCCGCTACACATAGTCGCCTTGTCTGTTCAAGCCAAGTGTTCCAGCGCCTCATGCTATGGATATGCTGAGTGAAGAACATCCGGAACCAATCTTGAAAGAAACGAACTCCCCTCTGCTTGGTAACGCACCGGCTGCTCCTCAGAAAGATACTTGGGGACCCACTGCGAGCAAACTGTACATGAGAATGGTATGAACACTTCCCTTGTTCAATGACAATGTTTCTGCAATCTCTCGGGTGTGGATTTTGTCTTACAAGGTTGTCTACAGCTGCCTTTGATTCCTTGGTGATGGTTAAGTGAGCTTGACCGTCACGAAATTCACCACGCCATCGGTTGATTGATAGGTTTATTTATGGACGCTCTTTAACAGCTCAGGTCATCAGCGTCCCATTCAACTCAGGGCGTGAAACGGCCGACAAATTTTGCTCAGAGGCCTCTCTTTCAGGCTTGAGGTTCTTTTTCGTGCCGTAAATGTACGACACGGGACCCACGGCTTTACTTCCCTTCCGAAGGAAGCCATATCTAGGATTTTTACGCCCGAAAAATCCATCGGTCCTGGCCGGGTTTGAACCCGCGATCTTGGGTTTAGGAGGTTTAGGAGGCAGGTATGGTAACCACTACACCACCAGGACAGACCCCACACCATCGGAACACTGTGCTGCGCGACATTAAAAAATTACTGCTTGTACAAACGATACCTACCAGAGCAAACACAGGCTCAGCATATGTGTGAACTTGCACGCTTAGTTTCATTCCTTCTACAATTTTTCATGCGGTATCAGAATATTCTTTCTATATATTACAACCATTTGTTTCCGGACGGTTCATTGTATTTTCCCATTTATTTATATAATATGAAAAAATGATAATACGTTGATTAGAATAACACAAACAAATAGACAAGAACAAGATTCTCAGACAAAAATCTAGCACACATTAAACGCGATATTGCGGATAGCTGTGTATCAGCTTTTGTATTCATTTTCTCTTTACATGCATTTTCTTTCCTTTTTATTTATTTCATTAATAAGAGCAATTTTAAAAGTTGTAGAAATGGTGTATGAGCAAAAGGATTAACTCCTAATGTTCATATTTTTTCAACAGCTTCTCTTCCCAAAGACGTTACGTCATCACAAAAATCCTCCAAGATTGGGGGGGAGTTTCAATTGCTTTACTCTTTCCATCAGTCAAAAATCTCTCACCAGAATGTTTTCAGCTGTTTCAAACGGTTGGTATATCCTCCAGTAAGTATGACAATCAACAGAACCCTGAAACTGGCTGACTTCACGGAAGAGGCTTTCTTTGGCGTTGTCGATTCACATTCTCCCCATTATTTAGACCATTCAGGCTTCAGCGCTTGTCATGAATCGACACATATTTGAAACGTGCTAAGCTTTGCTAAGAAAGTTAATTCGTTTTTATTGGGTGTCAGCAATCGCGGCACGCAGCTTGTATACTGGGTCCATCTGAATGCTTAACCAATTTCAGTCCCTATTACTCAGCAATCCTCCAACAATCGGGTGCTGCAACATTCCATTACCAGGTGAGATTCCAATCTCTCTTTTCAATCCCGCAAAAATGCTGGATAAAAATATGAAATGCTTCACAGCGAAATGAACTTCGGTTGCTTTCATATCATTCATCACCACATACTTAATTCCTGCTCGTTATTATGCTTAGCATGAGCTACAGCTTTGGGAGAAGTCATCTTCCCATTTAGTTCTCTTTCCCTTTGGTTTATATTAAAAAAAAGCTTAAGAAGTTCATTCGTTGGATGATTGTACAATTTATTTCATTTCTTCTACCAAATCATTTAGCTTTCCCTGATATTGTTACTTCTTTGTTTACTTAAAAGAGGGAGCCCAGCCATGGATCTTAGCAGGCCTATCTCCCACAGGTCACTTTGTCACTTCTACTTAATGTCCTATTCTAGCAGCCATAGGAACCGCCATCACCTTATAACATTTTAACTGAATCTCACTTTACGATTCGTCGGTCCTGGTGGTCTAATGGTAACCATACTTGGCTTCTAAATCCAAGATAGTGGGTTCAAACCCGGCCACGATCGATGGATTTTTTCGGGCGTAAAAATCCTAAGTATGGCTTCCTTCGGAAGGGAAGTAAAGCCGTGGGTCCCGTGTCGTACATTTACGGCACGAAAAAGAACCTCAAGCATGAAAGAAGAGGCCTATGAGCAAAATTTGTCGGCCGTTTCACGCCCGAAATTGAATGGGACGTTAATGAACTGAGACGCTAAATCGCCCCCCCCCCAAAAAAAAAACCTTTGCGAAAGTCTTAAATAGTTGAACTTGTAACTTGTTCAAAGGTGTTCTTATTTAGTTCAATTTTACTCCGCAGATTATTTGTTCCTAAGAACCACATAGGTCTAGTGTTTTAACAGATATTTTTAACTCAGCGGTTCATAATGTGGCGCCCCTAGGCAGAGGGAAAGTTTCCACTTATCTCAAGACTATATAGAGGATGAACTACGTAAAACTATTTCTGAAATGGAAGGTGCTATTGATATGCTGTTTTCACAGAAGTGACGTTCAGACAAAGGTTCATACACAGATGCTAATAATTATTATTAGAATGTTAAATCGTTACTTTATTTCAAATGGAACAATATATTGGCATCAAGAAAATAAAACTAGATGAAATTAGAATTTCAATATGGTGTTTTTTGAAGGATTCTAATGCAAGTAGCTTACGAGCTATCGCAATATGAAAATTTTGTCTCCACCATTTCATTGCTTAGTTACTAGGATAGGATGTCCGTATGTTTATTTTTCTTTTATATATTGTGTGTGCGTTTTCTTTCCATAAAAACACATGTTACCTTTTGTACTTATGTGTTTTAATGTACCATGTGCCAACACTCTCTTAAGAAATAGAAAAGTGAACAAACAAAGTCTGTGCATAAGAAAGAGAAAACTGGTCTTCACAGATTATGTTCAAAATAATGACAATACAAGCTTCCAGTCTGTCATGTAAACATGATGCATATGTTTTAGTTTCAGAACAGGCAGCTGCAATAGGTCGTATCATATCTTCTTGTGTAGTCGGTACATCCTCGTAGACAATGTCTTTAGCTTTTCCCAAAGAGAAATATCAAAAGGGTCAAATCTGGCAGGGCAAATATAATTCCTCTTCGTCCACTCCAATGATTTTGAAACAATCGGTGAAGACAAGCATAGTGCGTCTATTGAGATATCTTTAAGCATACACATTACAAGAAAAAACACTCTTTCTACATTCTCCATGAACATGTCGACTTTTTCAGCATTAGTAAATACCAACCTTCCACCACGTCCTCTTCAAGCACCATCATGAAATCCTGGGAAGAAGTGTAAAGGAAAGAACATGTAAACACACACGAACATTGTAGTCTAGTAACCAAGCAGTTAAAATAGAACAGACAACTGTAGATATTTAAAATTTTTCATATTACGATAGCTCCAAAACTTCTTGTATTAGAATAATGCAAAAACACTATTGCAATTTTAATTCCCTATAGTTTTATTTTCTTGATGTCAATTGGCACAGCTCCATTTGAAAAATGTAACTTTTTTAGAAGAAATACTTATAATAATTACTAACATCTGTTTATGGGCTGCAATTGTGAGCCCCTACCTAAACTTCAACTTTGTGAAAGCAGCACATCAATACCACCTCCCATTTCAGAAATATTTGCTGATTCACTCGGTATACAGGTATATAAATAAATAAAACTCACTGAATACAAATTAAGCGACCAGTTACATGATGCATTCTTAGGTAGTCCACTTGTTTGTAGGAATCCATGGACAGAACAAGATCGTTGACCCGATTTTGCGACATAGATGCCCTTAGGGGTATTGGGAAGAGAGCTTTACAATTCTATGGGCAATACCATTTCTGAATCATCTTGAACATGGTTTTCGAGCATTTAGGGATAGAACTTACCTCTTAAACATAAAAGGTAAAAACATTAATAAAATTAGTATTTATAAATATATTAATGGCGTAAAAGTCACCCTTTCAGAACTGTCTAGACTTAAATACGCTTCTGCTACGTTTCGCTTCAGATCAGAGTAGATGTTTGTAATTTGTGCTTATGGAAGTTTGCAAAATTTGATATGATAGCAATGTTGGTACTGCTACTGTCATCTATAGATAATTCCGAAAATTTTTCATGTCATCAACGTATCTAGCAGCGTGTAATCAGCAATATATTACCACAATGGTTCTGCTTAAATTGTTTGGTATTTTAAGGGGGATGGGGGGGGGGTAATCTTTTAAGTTATTACAAATGACACTAGGCGGCGCTATTGAGATGTCATTTCATTACTATTTTCGCAACGATTGAAAATTGTGAAAACAGGAAAAGACCGAGTCGTTTGTTTGCAGTGAGCGTTTAAACAAAACAATTTTGCGGAAAAAATGGAAATTTCGCGTGAAGGTTTTCGTTGGATGACTTTTTACGATTTTAGTAGAGGCCTAACTCAACAGCAATGACAGAATCGCTTCGTTCAACTTCTGGTAATGAAGCACCATCAGAAAAGACTGTTTACAATTGGTTTGCAGAACTTCGTCGTGGTATGCGTCCTCAGTGATGAATTTCGTGAAGGTCAACCAAATCGGTTGTTATTCCAGAAAACGTCCATACTGTGCGCAACATGCTTGAAGTGACTTACAGTGAGATAGAGACATCCCCAAGCATATCGAAGAATGCCGCACATTCAATTTTGCAGGAACATTTAGCTGTTAAAAAGACCCGTTCCCAATGGATTCCTCATAATTTGACCGAAGCTCCAAAAACGCTAGTATTAATTGGTGTAATGAAATGCTAAAAGAATTTCCCCGAGGAACTCCAACATCGTAACAGGTGATGACACTTGGATATATTCGCATGAACCGGTAACTTCAACAATCAACTGTTTGGGTGTTCCAAGATGTATCGAAGTTGTTCGTTCACGAAGCACTTCCAAGAAAATGATCGTTTGTTTCTTCGGTTGTACTGAACATTTCGCAACTATTCCTTTAGAGGATCGAAGCACAGTTAATGCTGAATGGTGTACAACAATCTGTTTGCCAGAAATCATCGACGAAATCAAGAAAAACAACCGAAAACTTCGCATATTTCATCATGACAATGCCCAGCTCTCACACAGCGTCAAACAATTGATTATTTGATGGAGAAAAACATCGAATTAATGTCTCTATGCCTGTATTCGCCTGATTTATCGCCTAACGACTTCTTTTTGTTCCCGAATATCAAACAAAAAATGTGTGGACAGCGATTTTCATCACCTCAAGAAGCTTTTGAGATACCAACTTCAGAGTGGAAAAATTGCTTCGAGAATTGGTTTGAACGCTTGCAAAAGTGTATAAATCTTAAAGGCCAATATTTTGAAAAGCAACAGAACAGTTTGTTTCCTATTTTTTGTAACAACTTAAAAGGTAACCCTCCCATCAAGCGTAGAATAATATGGCAATTATCACATCTTTTTAAAATGTTCGTGAACTCTTAAAATATGGAAAATGAACACAGTACACTATAAACTTTATAAAAAATCATGGTTTTATTTTCTATCAAAAAAGAAAGGCATTTGCATAATTTCTGCGGTCTGCTAATAGCCGTTACTAAAGAACAATAGCTGAGTGTTGTCACATATATTCTTCCCTTTGTTTGATTTTATTTTTGCTCATCACGAAATACGAGTATGATAATGAAGTGGCGCTTTCAGGCCTGTTTGGATGAAAAAAGCGGTAAGTAACAGGTTTGGGGTCATAGAGAAAGGTAGTCACTTATGTTTCAAAGTCTATTAGAAAACGTCGCTAACTTTTCATGGGAGTTCTCCGGAGTGAGCGTTTCCCACTTCAAAGAATTCGAACATCAGATACGCGCATCACTCACATTGCAAATGAGTCCTGCTTTTATCTCACGAGATTACATATGAAAAGATTTAAATGAAAACAAGTGAATACGGGATTTAAACTTTAAAGGGGCAGGCTCTTAAAGATTCAAGAAATTACATGCTAAGGCTTCTAGTTTCCCCGACGTCATCTGTTTGCATGTTCACTTTAAGCGCGTATTTTAATTACAGAACACAAAGAGATCTATTTACCGGCTGGCCGAAGCAGGTTTCGTAAAAGCTGCTTTCTGTAGCGTGCATTTAACGCCAATTAAGAATACTCCCTTCTCACCAGCACGCCAGCTCATATTTAAAGTGCAATAGCTCCATGGCTTTAGATTGTTTAATTCTTGAGTTTAAATGTCGATGTCCCTTGAACCGAAAGTTTTTTCACTGCTATTATGCCCATGTATTAAAATGGTAATAATTAAACAAACGTTTTTGTGCTGTTATTTTCTTAAAAAAAGACGGCAAACCAAACGGGACTTCTGTGTGTACCAAATAAAAAAGAACAAATATCAAGCAGTCTTTGTGCCACATTCAGGTCCATTATATTAAGTTGCTAACTGGAGATTACTTTTAACTGCAATTTAAGAAATAACTAGAGATTAGTCATCATTTCTGTTGTATAAACATAACCTCAAACTAAGTAACCTTGAGTTTGCAATAACCGTCAAACCCATCGCGAAACAATAGAGAAAAGTCGTGTTTACAGCTAGTTGATAACTGTTTAACCTGAGAAAATCAATAATTATTCATTTTCCCGCCTTCTTCACACTTTTTCCCCCTCCTCCCTTAATATGTCTTCAAACATAGACAAGGAAATGTCAAAGCGAATGTGAGCAGCAAATTTTAGCAAACTGAGAAGGATATTATTATTGATCTGGTCTAAAATATCAGGAAAAGGTGAAAATGGGAGAAAAAAATCGATCTCAAATAAATATATGGAATGAATGTACACGGGGGGGGGGGGGTTGTCAAAAAGTTGAGCCTAGCATCAATTTCTTTACATCACCCCCTTCGGTTGGCATTTTAATGAACTAACATATCAGAGCTGCACTTGCTCTAGTAACTTTATGGAGTTGCTTTCTCCACTTTGAATATACCTCCAATAATTATTTGGAAGCGCCCTGTCGCATGTAGCCTTGGTATCATGAACATCGAATTCAAAGCATGGTTTCGTTTAGTTTGTGTTTGTAACCGGAGACGTAACATCTGAAGCGAAATCGTATTTTGAACTATTCAGTTCTAGGATTTTTTCTCAAATGAAATACACGAGGAGCACAGTGAAATTTATCATCGGATGAAACGTATAAATAATGAGAAATCTATACCATATATCTATCGCTCATAAGGTTAACCTAACATAACCTACAATTGAACGCAAATTACACGGAAAAGTGAAACATGAAGAAACTTTATCTACATGAAATTAAAATAAATGTTACTGAGCATTTTATTTATAACGGAAATTGTTATGATCCTGTTCTCTGGGAAATGTTTTATTTAACAATTACTAAACTTTAGTCAGTGCTTTAACTTGTGAAATTTTGCGAGTTGGATTTAATGTAAGAAAAAATAATATTAGATTAATATTTATACAGCAAAATTTTCAAGTTAGACATGACTGATGGTTAATGTTATGCCCTAAACTCCATTAAATTCCTTATACACTTCTATCGGCGTTGAAATAATGTTCCGAAAGCATCAGCTTAGAAAGATTTATCAGTACGCCTAAATATCCTAGTCTACAACTAGTGTTTATATATGATTTGTATGTCCGATCGTGCTCTCAGGATATTATTTGAAGAGAAATTCCCAGGTAATCGAGTTCCAAGTCATAATGGCATTAAAAATAGCAGTGTCCACATACTTAAACTAGTTAAAGCATAACATTCGTAAACAGAATGATATAATTTCTCAAAGAAAATTAAGCAGGCAGCACTAACGGCTTTTTAACGTCACTGTAGTTAATTCACTGTTTCAGAGTCCGTGAAGTGGTTTTGTCATATGTTTGTTGGAAGAGAATGAGAATCAATATTAATGATGTATAATAAACTTTTAATACGTTGAAATCTTTTCCTTATTGAATAAAAGAAATAAAAACTACTCTACTGGCGTGTTATACATCTTAAATCTGTTAACAGGCAAAACTTTACAACATTATCAAATAAGTAACAAGCAAGGGCAGCATCAACGATTCTTTAGTAGCAATCATTGTCCCAGCACATCCTTGATTACTTTGGTAACCTTTTTATAACATTTCCTTTAATTAGGCCAAGCCCTACACACAATTTACCATTTAGATAAAACATTAAGCAAAACACACCAAACCTTGGTCACCAAGTAGAGAAGAAGCTCCATTTTTAACTTCCAAGGATTGCCCGAAAACTTCCCCCGCGGGAACTTCTTACCTACCAGCCTAGCGCGAAGCGAGCTCAGAAGAAAAAGACAAAATAAAGTGAAATGACAGAGTGCTCTCTGCGACACAGTTAATAACCCCCCTAGTGTGTATTGTAGCAGCTGGTCAAGTAATGTCTCAAGTGACGTCAGTTTGCTCATATGGTCCTGGCTAGAAAGTTAGGAAATAGGAGCGATGGAATGTTCTCGAGTGCAACCAGCACATTCTCCCCACCAAAGAGTCTTAACAGGTCTAAGAACATACTGTTAATTGCCTCCTGCCAAGATTACTTGTAGCTACATTGCTACTCTGCCCAGCTTTACAATTCAACTCTCGGCGTATCTTGACCGGAGTTACAGGTACAGGTATCCTTGGAATTAAGAAGAAAATTAATGGGTAATTTCATTAAGCCGACGCTATAAATGTATGGAAATTGAGGGCATGCAGTTGTGCGACATGGATGAGTATTACCTTTTTATATGCATTACAATTTATTAAACTGCCACTCTCGTGTTGACCCGAATGGCCTCTGTGTAGTCCGGCTAGCCATGAGCGATGGCTTATGGCTTATCGATGCAGTGCCGCCGCCTCGGTCGCCAAATAATGGAATAACTATATAATTTATGTCCCGTTTTCCATTCCAAGAATACAGTAGTAACAGTGTCATTTTTTAACGTCCGAAGAAATAAATGTTTTTAATCATCGCTGCACACCAGTTTTAGAAAATTATGAAGGAATGTAGGCGTTGCGATTATACTCATAAAAAGATTATATGAAACTTTCTTTAAAATTCCATCGATCCTACTACTAGGTATAAAAAATTACGATGAAAAAATGTGACATAAGCATACATATCTACATGTGTATATGTCAACGCTCTTGCGGCCATAATTTTTTCTCTCTCTTAACGATACCTCGGTATATAACGATAATTAACAGGCGATTCATTAAGTTCGTTAACATGCAAATTTGGACCTTTGAGGGGGGTTAACCTAAAGCGAAAATTTCAATTTCGCTTTAGAAGCCGCAATTTTTTTTTCTCAACGAAATTCGTTATATGCAATTGAAATAAAATAAGAAAAATAGTTACTGTAAATCAGCAAATCAGACTATTATGAGTGGGAGTTTACTTGAAACCCAAAATATAAAAAAAAAATGATTTTTTTTTGGCAACGAATCTCAACATATACCATTTAAATAAAATAAGAAAAATAGTTTCTGAAAATCAGCGAAATTAGACCATTAGGAGTGGGGATATAGCTATAAACCGAATTTTTGTAATCTCAGAGGACGTCGATTATAACGACCCGGGGGGAGATGTGGCATACGGGTAGATTATTATTGTCAGCATTAACAATTGAGTATTTGCACCAAGCGATAAACTCGTTGACGCAAATAAAATAATTACTTTTGGCAATTGAATGAACGAATATTTTCTTTTACTCACGTGAAATGAATCGCTAACTCCTTGATGAAAACTCGCCATCAAGCTCGTCGGCCCTGGTGTTGTAGTGGTAACCATTCTTCTAAACCCAAGATCGCGGGTTCGAACTCGGCCAGGATCGATGGATTTTTTTGGGCGTAAAAATCCTAAGTATGGCTTCCTTCGGAAGGGAAGTAAAGCTGTGGGTCCCGTGTCGTACATTTACGGCACGATAAAGAACCTCAAGCCTGAAAGAAGAGACCTCTGAGCAAAATTTGTTGGCTGTTTCACGCCCTGAATTGAATGGGACGCTGATGACCTGAGATATTAAAGAGCGTCCGTAAATAAATCAAATCAACAACAGCCATCAAGTTCTTTGCCAGCGACTTAAGTCTCTTTTTAATTTTTTTCTCTCTTTTCAGCTACATTTCGAACTACGCTATTCTAGGTCTGCCGCTTCTTCTGCCCTGTTCCTTGAGGATTTCATTCAAAAAGTGTTCTTCCTCAAGGCATGTCCTAACTATTTCCATTTGCAATATTTTGCCACTTTCCAAGTTTCGCGCTGTCCATTTCCCATCGGTTTTTATTTGATATACACTTTGGCCAAAGACATCTCGCAACAAAAGCTAGTAGTTTATTTTCAATTGATTGTGTAGTTTGCCGCGTTTCACACCCATATGACATATTTAACATTTGTATTAACATGAGGGAGATTTGTTTAGATTTCCATAAGGAGGTAAAAAGCATAATATTTCACAATATTTTTGGCCTCCCAGCAAATGAAAACATGTTGGAGACCCATTTACTCCTCAAGCATATACATGCATGTAGTTCTAGTGCATGTAACAATTTTCTAACAGCATTTAAGTTAATAACTGGCGCAATTACAGCACTTTACAAAGCAAGTACGGCCATTTTCTCTAGAGGCTACTCGGCGGCGAGCGTCTAAACAAACATCAACTTTTAAGTAGGTGGAGGGACCGCTAGTGTTTAAAATGTGTTGCTATGACGATGTGATTGTACATCCGCGATCCAGTTGCTGTCTGTTTTCTTTCCACCTAACGTTAGCCCCAATCCTCCCAGACGGCGTCGACGACCCGCGGCATACACACACACACACATACACACACAGAGTGCGAACTGCATGATCTTGCCAGGCAAAGCCATCCGATATAACTTACATTGCGGATGCGGGAGGAAATTCCTATTCCTACAACCATATACGTAAAATTTCTTCCTGATACACAAGCGAAAACTAAGGCAGCCAAACTTTGCAGTAAAAGCTGCAAGTATTTGGAAATTTCAAGGGGGTAATTTCTTATGTTTTAATATTGCTTTACATTCATTTCGAAAATAAAGAAAAAAAATTCTACACCTGTATATAATAATTTTATACATATAAATGGAATCAGTTGCCCCCTTCCCCCGTAATCTAATTTAGTGTAGTCTTCTTTTACAGAAAGTGACAGTGGTTTGGAAAACTAGGAATCGGGTTCCTCTAAAGCATATAAGAACGTGTAAAACGTAGTTTATTGGCAGGAAATTTCAATTAACATGGTTGTCCTTAAACTCAGAAGATAGTGAACGCAAGACCTTGAACAGATTCGTGCTTACATCTATCGCTTAGCAACAGTGTGTAAAGGTCTGTCGCCATCCGTTTGTAACATCAAAATTTTAGGCACAACAGCGGAACAAAATGTACTTGCGTATTATTGCTTACTTACCCTTAAATGCCAGAGAATTGGCTAATTATATTAGACATTTAACAGCTGTTTTTCTGATTATTATTATAAACCATATTTTATGTTGTTATTTTAAAACTTATTTCTAAGTGCTATAGGTTACACTATTATTTATTTATTTGCCATACGAGTGTTTCATCTTCCATTCTTAGCCGTTAAAATATCACATTTTAAGAGCACTTACCATGTAGGGGTTATCAAAATGATTAGTCTTAAATTAACTTTTTATTTTAAACCAATATTGGCAGTTTTTGGAACATGGGCATTTAGGACCATGGGAAGTACCATGGGGGATAATATCAATTGCGGAATTGGCAAGGATTACTCCTGTTAATCCTCATTGTATCGATTATTTCTTATAAGTTTAGTTTCACTTTCACAATTACAGCTAATACAGCACTGGTTGTTTATTGATGTGCAGCTATCTGTATTTTGATTATGGTAGTTTAAGTTTACCACCTCTAGTGGCCGAGGTCGTTAAGGCGCGGACTCGTAAGCGGGGGGTCTGGGGTTCGAATCCCGCCAGGACCGTCCTCCCTGATTGAGGTTTTTTTTTAGGTTTTCCTAAGTCCTCATAAAGGGCAAGCTGGGGTTCGAATCCCGCCAGGACCGTCCTCCCTGATTGAGGTTTTTTTTTAGGTTTTCCTAAGTCCTCATAAAGGGCAAACGCCGGGGACGTACCCTTAATCTAGATCTAAAACGCATTTTTCTTTAATAAAAAATAAAACTTCCCCATTTACCATTTCATTTCTTTATCTGTCCAAAGCCTGTGGTGCCTCAGTAGTAAAAACGGCGTTAAACACTAGTCAATGTTTAAGTTTGCTTTTTAAAGAATATTACTCGAAATGAGACACAATCAAAGTAGAAGTAAATAAAAAAAAAATACTGCAGCACTAGTTTTAAGAAAACAGAAGCTAAAAGGAGAAGGTCAAGTGAAAAATATGTAAAGGTTGGTGCTGAGGTGTATGTTGCGATATGAAAATATCAGCAAACCAGCAAAACGAATTGCTTGAATCATTTCAAAAGGGCCCTTAATAAAGCCCTGGAGAAGTGGCTTCGAAGAATATTGTTTTCCTAAACCCATTACAAAAATATGCAGTCATACTTACAAACGAAACTTACCACTCGCCACATATCCGTTTGGTTTATGGAAACAGAAACAGCTTAATGATATTCACCAGTAAAATGCCTGAGAGAAAGGTTTGTAACTGCTTAAATAAATTAACAACGTGAGCTGTGTGTGATTGGATAAAGTATGCAAGAAATTGTAATAAATATGACCAGCTTTAATTTCATTCTATTCCAAAAATTGAAAAAGCATTACATGTCAAATAAATTAGATATTATTTATCGTGCAATTGCGACTGCCGGTATGTGGGACGGCGCTTGTCTGATGCAAGAGCTGTTTTTCAACATATGCACGTTGTAGCGGCATATACCCATCTAAGTTTGTGTGCACTCTTGCTCCACTAGGAACTTCGCCGGCCTCACTTTCGAACCTTCCTTCCTTCCCTCCCTCCTCCCCCCCCCTTACCATTAGATAGCGCCGTGGTTTCCTACTCTTTTCCCTTAGCGCTCTACATAACAATTAGTTCTTGCCTTTGGTATAGAGAACTGCAAGCTGTCACCTGGCTGGGCAGGAACTCGTGTTCTGTCGCTCTTTGACTATATCCTTAAACAGCATTCTTCTTTGAAATTTGTAAATTTGGAGCCTGCCTCATTTTCTACGATGATAGCCGTATGATTAATTATTATTTATCGTAGGTACAATTTTCTTTAAAGTTTTCATTGTAAGTGTTTTAAGCCTGCTTTACTGCTATGCTTCAGATCAGAGATTTTTAACGGATTCTCCCACCACGGTTTGGTTATATGGGGAAGATTTGTAAGAAAAATTTGTATGTTAAATACTCGCTGTTAATGCTGATTATTTGAGTTGCTTATTACCAATTATAATGTATTAATGCTTCGTTCATTTGCGAGTGAAATTAATAATATATTATTCAAATGCATATTTTGGAATAATAAACATTTTATTCTTATGCAATATGTTTAATATTATTAATTTCCCATTATATTGTTACATATTTTTAATATATTTAAAATCAACGTATAAGAACGATCTATAGCCTACGTACTGAGCTCCTTGTACGGTTTTTTCTCTAATAAATGGGTTGATCACATGGATTTCTGGCAATGTAAACAAGTTTTAATTATGTGATTATTAGGAATTGCTTCCCTAATTATTTTGTTTATAGTAGTACTGCACATTGCTGAAAGTTTTCTTGTACTGTCTATAGACACCATTTTGCACTGAAACGGAATCAGCACGGCGGACTCTGCTCCAGTTGAGGTAAATGCTCTCGCAATGTGATAAGGTAGTTTTTCATACATTCCAGTTGAGGCAGGGCAAGGACGCCTTCTATTACAAGCGCCTCCGCTGTGCCACCCCCAAAAAGGCGTGGAAATTAACCGGTGATTTATTGAGGACAGTTCTATGTGTAGGCAGAATATTATTTAGGTTATAGCTCCCTCTCTCAAAGCCCACACTGAATGCTTCTTTGTTCTTTACAGGTATGCTGCAGTTTGTTATGCGCTCTTACGTTTTGCCATCTCATAAAAAGTAAGTACTACCTACTGTTGGTTTAGGGGTAAGAAACAGGAATAAATACACACAAGTATACAGCAATGTGGCCGACCTATTCTAACCGGGTATATCAACTACCCCGAAATATTATTTCCGTAAGGGTAAGTTTGACTCTTATATTAACTGGCAGACTTCCATTGCCCTGTCCCGGAACTAAGGGGATGTAACGCTAACGTCTTAGGTACTTCTTGGAATTAATAATATTACCTTTTAACAGTGAAAAAAAGTTACAAAATTTAATAATAATTTTTATTTTAACGACTCAACCATTCATTTCAAAATTTCCTTGTGAATTATAAATACACTGGTTTATCACTTGTAAGATGTTTTGTTCTTTTTAATTGGTTAACAGATGCAACGGGTTGCTCTTTTCTCTTCCTTTTCTCTCTCTCATAGTACCGCCACGGGTGGCCGAGGTTGTTAAGGCGTGGACTCGTGAGTGGGAGACTGGGGTTCGAATCCCCACCAGGATCATCCTCCCTGACTGAGATTTTTTCCAGGTTTTCTTCAGTCCTCATAAATGGCAAACGTCGGGGAGGTACCCTAAACTTAAGCCTGGAACGTTTCCTTCCTTAAAAAAAGAAATCCTTTCTCAATATTTCATTTCATGTATCATCAGTGTCACCGCCTGTGGTACCTAAGCAGTAAAATGGGCGTTAAACACCATTAAAAATAAATAAATAAAAATCTTTATTAGCAGTTTCTGGGTATATTGAGAATTGTAGATAAGTTCTTGTATTTCGAGGAAATTCGTTCACAATTGTGTTAATGATCTAACAACTGGAAACCTAATTGAGGATCTCGTCTGCTGATCTACTGTTATTAAAACAAAATTGACAATTGAAAAATACTTGTGCGGTAAGGACCACTACGAAAATTTTCTGAATTGTAGCACGGTTAGACAAAAAAACTGACTTTTTAGCAATACATGTGGGATAATAGAACTATTAAAAGGGAGGTATTGCAAATTAGGAAACCCGGAATATATCTACAAAACATTGCTTGTTTTTGCTTTTATCGCCGTCTCACACACCAGACGTCCATGTTTAGAAACAAGATTTTAAATTTTTATTATTTTCATAGTACTTTGATAACGAAATTAAAATATTAATGATTATGTGAAGACTTTGATTTAAAAGGAGCTTTATTTCACTTTTTTTCACCCCGGTTATGTTAAAGTGTAAAATAATAATTGGCGCTGTCGACCACTTCTTCATTCAACAAAAGTTTCTTTTCACCTAGTCAAGATTTTAAGTTCAGAAAAACGAAATCTGGGAGATCAGGAGAGTGTGAAGAATCAATTCGTGCATGTTTGTCATTGCAACTGTCGATATGCTGGCTGTTCTTCTTTCAATTTATCTTTGAAATGTTCCAACAATACTGCCGAATAAGATTTTATTATTGGCTTCTAGAATTATAACTTGGGAATTGCGGCCATTTTTTCAGCAGACAAACGTTCTTCGGGGTACTTTCACCAGCCATTGCTCACCACTGCTTGACTGCCATTTCGATTCATGATGGATTCAAGTTTCGTCAAGAATCGATGCTAAAAGTCTTGCGGATTGCGATTATACATCGACAAACACTGCACCAGAATATCTTTTCTCCTGTATTATCCATAGTAAACTGTTACGGCATCCATAACACAAATAGATTTTTCTATGCAATATTTAATGAATGATATTGTGTATCTGTTTAACTATCTCGACGGTCTTTCGCGTCCAATACATGCAATTGGGTGCTGAAGCACGCTTCGTTTTCTGTGCATGCATGGCCACGTTTAAGATCCTTTGTCCAGAACTAAATAGTCTCCAACACTGATATAGAGATCCCATGAACTTCAATTAACTACCCCTTGATTCATCCAACTGTCCACTTAAAGACAAATGTTTGATCACTGCACGGATATGCTTACTTACCTCTCTCCATTTTATGGTGGATGCGACAGTGACTGTACAGCAGGTTGTTCGGCGTTACGTACGGGTCACATCTAACTGAAACTCGTGGTAAACTGTTACAAGATTAATGCTTGCCAATAGTGACAACACAATTTCTCGTGCCATTTATGGGAATTTACCCGAATTTTCAAACGATATTCTTAAATAGAAAAAGAAACATATGATAATCATTAGAAAAATATCAATAAGTTATGTGCTTGTTTTGCGCTGATATGAGAGCAGTAGAAATGCTGAGAAAAGTATTAGATAGCTGTGCATTCAACCATATAGCGAACCAGAGGTTGCTCATTGATGGCCTACCCGTTGTGATAGTTTTCTTCACAGTAAATGGGGTTTTTATTGCCTTTCCGTCTAACTCTGCAAAACAATAACTACAATTGCCCCCCCCAAGCAAAAATTACACATAAACACGATGAATCAAAAAAGACTAAAATTTGAAGCCACAGACTTGACATCATGCCCCTAAAATTGTATGCAGCAACCAGCAAAGCACCTTGTCTAAGGACAAATTTTATAGGCGTGTCACTTGTTTGTTGGAGCTTTCCTGCGTGTGTTGTGTGGCTCATATGGGGAACTTGGCAACAGGGTTTTCAAATGTTGCACTTTAGCGGTTTTAGTGTCCGTAGAATCAAATACATATATCTGCATTTTCTTTCCCTGGAAAGATATATTAACATGTTCATCACGTCGCCGAATATGAAAATTGAAATTTGCAGTTTTAACTTGTTTTAATACCCACATGTACACGTGTGACTCTTATACAAACTGAACTTCAATAAATTACGAAACTAGGCAGTAGAGTTAACCCTGAATTTAAACGTGACTTTGCTGTTACTCGAAAATACAAGACCATTTCTCAAAAACATAATTTTAATTTTACCATTTTTGGGAGGTGTTAAATCTTTAATGGTATTCGTGGTTATTTCTTCATTGAGCTGTCACAGCAGATTAAATATATTAATTTTCATGTATGAAGTGATATTTTCTCTGAGGTACATATATTTGTCCAGCACCAGGGAATGAAAGTTTTATTTCTGGTTAATCGATGCTAATACTAAGTCACGTATTACATTACTTTTTACTGTGGAAAAAGTAAATATTAGTAAACTAAGCTGGAAATCTACGGAACAACTCGGCTTATTTTATCATGCTGCCTCCTTTTTAAAGTTTTCACACTTATTGAAAAAATGTCAACTACTTATCCATTTTGTGTGTTTATACGAGGGTAGGTTCATTAGTTTCCGGCCTAACCATTTTCTAGGTATGATAAAGACAAAAGCTATATTTCACTTTTCAGTATAGCACCCTTCATTGCAATACACTTCTCACTACTTTGCATTAACATTTCAATCCCCTCCCCCCAAAATAGTCAGAAGTCTTGTCTGCAAAATGGGCATAAACAGCTTCTATCACTTCTTCGTCACACTGAAATTTCGTTCCTCGAAGGTCCTTCTTGAGTGACTGAGGGCTAGATCTGGGTTGTATGGTGGGTGGTCGATCTCCTTGAAGCCACGTTTCTTCACAGCTTCCTTTACAAAAGAGATGTGTGCACAGGCGCGTTGTCATGAAGAAGGCGCACATCACCACTCGGCTTTCCTCGCCTTTTCTCTTTGATGGAAGCACGTAGTCTGTGTATTAGGCCAGCATAGTACTCCGCATTTACTGTGGTATTCCTCTCCTTGAAGTTAATGAAGAGTATTCCTTCACAGTCCCAAAAGATTGTGGCCATGATCTTCTTGGTTGACTGAGTGACCTTCGCCTTTAGAGGCGGTGCTTTCGCCAGGTTTATGACACTCCATCGATTCTCTTTTGGACAGGGAATTATAGTAGAGGACCATAGTTTCACCTCCTGTAACAATGATTTGCAGTACTTGTCTCTCGTTGCTACGGTAGAGCTCCAAAAATGCCTGACAACAGATGACTCGTTGCTGCTTTTGGACTGAGGAAAGAAGTCTAGGCACCCATCTTGTACTAACCTTGTTCATGTTTAAATGTTCATGAATAATTCGAAGGATTGTTGTTTTAGAAAGGCCCAACCTTGCTACTATTTCTGTAACTTCACCGCCGGTCTTCATAATTTTTCCACAAGAGCGATGTTTTCAGGAGTGAGCACTTCCAAGGGCCGACCTGCACGCTGTTCGTCTTCAACGCTTTCTCGACCCATTCGAAAAAGTTTGACCCATTCTTTTACGGTAGAATATGAGGGAAATGCTTCTCCATATACACCGTCCAATTGCTGTTTAATTTCATTTGAAGTCCTTCTTTTGTGAAGAACTTAATAACAGCTCGAAACTCATTTTGAACATGTCACAATCTTCTACATATAGTCTTCTTTATGCAACTATATCTGAACAAGTGAACACAGCGGAGCGGAAGTTACAGCTGCTATTATTTATTTAACAGAAAAGGCTTGGCACCAGATACGGTCTTGTGAAGGCGATACTCCTTATCGGCGAAGTCGGAAACTTATGGACCTACCTTCATTGTTACAGAATTCTTTCTTACAAAGAAGTTACGGAAAATGTCGTGCAAATTATGTCTATTCAAATGCATTGCATTTAATATACACAATATGTATAACATTTACTTGCTATGTACAGAGATTCCTACTTTTTATTTTACTTTTCTGTGCCATGACTTTGATAAGTTTCAGGTGAGACGACGTGGATGGGGGAGGATTAAACTCTACAAGTCTTGTAAGCATCTACAAAATATTGTTCCGAAAAACTTCGTTTTTGTTTTCTTGGAGGTGGCGTCTGATGAAATGAAACTGCTTGCTGTTTTTCCGAAAATCCGCCATTGGTGACATTGCTTCACTATCATTTTCTTCACCTGATCCCTCCTCGTCATTAAAAGTGTGCTGTTCATACTTTTCTCCTACATCTTCCCAAATATCAAAGTATATCTATAAACAGTTTTACAATTACCGCCTGACTCACTGAACGCCGTACTGTACAAAATGGTTCATTCTGTAAACAACGTGGGACATAGCAGACAACTCTTGACCGCTGCACTGCTTGCAGTAAGTCTGGGGAAAATCTACACGCCTCATCTATTTCTCCCTTTCCTTACATCATAGATTATATTTGTATAATGTTGTGTCTTTACGACAAGAGGCTGAATGAGATAATATCAGAGAGGCAAATAGAATTCTATTTCCAGACGACCAGGCTATTGCAGAAGCAGAAAATTCACTGCTGGCTATTGAAATCGCAACTCCCATAAGGGGCTCATTAAACCGACCCCACATTTCTCAGAAGGAACGAGTATGACACGTCGAAAATATACCAGCAGGTGTCTGAATTGTGCCAGATGTCATTGGAAAATTTATAAAAGTTCATGTTGGACGAAATACGAGTATGAGATTAGTGGATCGAGGTACGGACAAGCATACGAAGTTAGGGATGCCAATAACTGGAAGCGAGGCCTTTTCACGTGTTATTAACATGCACAATAGTCAGCAATGTGTATACATATAGCTGTAAACCAATTACAATAGAGTTAACTAATTCCACCGACAAATAAAATGTATACGTTTCAGGTAAAATATCTATACAATATATAATTGAATACAAAATAACTTAAATTGAATTTGAAATTAAACAAAAATTTAGCTATTTGTACGGCACAACAGAAAGTCCACAAGATGAAAGCTGTGGCAATGTTGACCGTGAGAAGTGGACAATAAAGTAGAAGGGACAGGAAGAGATCAGAAGCAACAGAATTGAATTTCTTCTGTTCCGTACCACTCACTTCTAGACAAAAAAAGAAAAATAAATTAGACTGGAATTAAACCTGTTTACAAGATAGAACAGTGCAGTACAGTAGGTAACAGTGTTATCAACATTTATAAACAATGAACCAAATAAAAGTGCAGAAGTGTAGAATGCCCTTTTGCCAGAGAGCAATCAATTCTATTGATATGTCCCTTATTAATCATAAGAGGCATTTTTTTTATTTCCTTTATTTACGAACGCTCTTTAACATCACAGGTTATCAGCGTCCCATTCAGTTCAGATCGTGAAACGAACGATACATAAATATACGGCACGTAAAACAACTCTCTTCCCTTCTGAAGAAAGTCATACTTAGGATTTTTACGTCCTAATCAAGAGCCAAACCGTGACGTCACATTGTTGTACTAACGGCCGGAAATTGTAGCCTTTATTTATTTATTTATTTATTTTAATTTTATGTCACTGAAGTGTTCTAAAACAATTGTCACAAATAGCCGAAAATATCGTGCATTACATCATATGTATCTGAAAATTTAAAATGAGAAATTTACTTAGTATATTATAATCACTCATTTATTCTTAATTTAACAGGAATAAAGAAAATGGTCGTTAAACTGTTTATTTGTTTGTTTTTCCGTACACTGTGACATGAATGGATTCGATGAAAAGAACACAAATTTACAACATGAAGGGCAAACTGTCACCAAGTCTACGCAAAAGGTTAAAATTAATAAATAAATGCAGCATGATAAATGTTTTAAAATTATACGTGCTACTATGCCAACTGAAATGCCCACCTCAAGTGGTTTTACAATGAAAGTGCAGTTATCTAGTGAACGAGGTTAATTTCACTTACCTGTTAGTTTTCGGCCCCCTGAGCTGCTGGATTACAGATCTGGGTAATATCAACCTTCTTCTATTCCTAAGATCCGTGAGGCAGGATATGCTGCTTCTGTAATCAAAATATTTGAAAATTAGCGGGCAAATATTAATCTACTGCATTTAGAGTTCAAAACATTTAAGTATACCTAAGTATTCTGTTGTAAATATAATAAAGAGAGGACGAACATTAAGTATCACATATTGCTTTTATGTACTGCGCTGTTATTATACTGTTTATGGCTTAGTTTAAGTTGAAAAGACATTAAATAACTTGGCAATGACTACTTCCAACCCTCCCCCTTTTCCTCTTTTCATCACGTTTGCCAAATGTAGAGAAAGGCGATGCTCTTCATCAAATATTCATACCACACTTCATTCTGTTCCCCTTAACTTTATACACGCGCGCGCATATTTATTTGCTCTGTTATTGGATTGGATGACAGGAAAATTCCGTACAGTGGCCGTTTGTGTCCACGTCCCTTAAGGAAGGCACCTTCGAGGGGAAAGGTAGACACCTGGGGCGGCGTATACGGGGTACCTAACAATATTTCCAGATTAAGTATTTCTACGCCGGATTCCAAGGAATCCGAAACCTTCAGATTCTGCTGCTCCGGCAAAAATCTTCCCAAAGCGTCAATTCAACGCCACGCCGCACAGCACCAGTCTATAGCACACTTTCGATCCTGCAGTCAGAACTACGGAATGAAATGGGAGAGCGAAAAATTCGTGAAAGGACAAATTTATTCCAAACATTCATCTATAAGCGACCAAACCAAGCGGGGAAAAGGCTTAGTAGGTTGGCTAATGCAAGGGATTTGAACCTATGACCTACTGAACGTAAGTCCTAAGAGTTACCGCCTGAGCTATCCCTCAGTAACTGCGTACTGTTGATGTTCCTGCAAAGGTAGGAATTTGGTGAATTGTGCTGTCTACAACCTAACACAAGATTTCTACAAACCTTTTTCACATAGGTAACTGTGTGGATAATCGATATTTGACTCTAGACACATTTGTCTATATCAGAGTTGATGTTAGCAAGTAACTGACTCAATTTACATTAACTGCAGTTATATGCCCTGAGCCAACAGCAAAATATGGCGAAACCTCCATCACTTTACTGCGCAACTATGAGTAGGTTTTGTGAAAATTGTTAGACCCCGAGCTTCAGCCATTTTCTTACGTATTCTCGCCGTCTTCACCATTTAAAACTTAATTAAAACATATTAAATAACAAAATATGGTGCCCCCCTCCTTATAGTAGGTGCTGGAAATGCTGTCCATTTTCTCTGACACACAATCCACATCTTCTTATGAAATTATCACTAACCCCTCATTAATGGACAAACATTTGCCCCCAGTGTGTGTGGGGCACTCCATTATCACTCCATGTCTCTCAAAGATAAAAAGCATAAACGAGGACCAACAATTCTCAGATCAAATGTACCGAAGAATTCCTTCGTCGACTGATGAGTAATTCCGGCAAGACACAGAAAACGTCTGTACTAACTTTAATAATACTTTTGGTGTTGGAGCCAGGTTACCATGAAATTTACGCAATCAGCATAACACCGTTGCACACCAGAGCTTGCAATAGTTTAAGAAATCTCACTCTCGACTTCACAACACTCTGTCAAACCTATCGGAATCCCGCCCCCAACTGATTAGAACACATTGGTGCCGCGTCTGCCGCCTTGCAATTGGAGGGGAATAGGTTCTCTGGTCGGCCGAGCTCAGTTGCGGAATTTTTTAATTACTCTCACTGTAGATATGGATGAAGATGACAACCTTTATTTAGTACATGATGAAT
This sequence comes from Metallyticus violacea, assembly GCA_030762175.1. Taxonomy (NCBI): domain Eukaryota; kingdom Metazoa; phylum Arthropoda; class Insecta; order Mantodea; family Metallyticidae; genus Metallyticus; species Metallyticus violacea. Next base: position 3,341,702 of record CM060841.1, on the reverse strand, counting down.
TAAAATGCCTTTACATCACTACTTAATACAATAGTGAACACAGTTATTACCTGCTATTAAAGAACACCGCAGTTGCTCTGTAGGTTCTTTAATATTTCCATGTAACATATGCCGGATGGTAAAAGGAATTATGGCATTATGCCGTCAGCTGATAGCTGTTTTGCATATTTCTGCCATGTTACGAAGGTAGGTTCAAAGTTTCCGGCCTTCCCATTTTCTAGGTATAATTAAGACAAAAATGTATTTCACATTTCAAAACAGTCACCCTTTATTGCAATACACTTCTCACATCTTTGAATTAACGTTTTAACCCCTCCCCTCAAAATAGAAGTTTTGCGGCATAAACAGCATCCATAACTTCTTCGTCACACTTAAATTTCCTTCCTAGAAGATCCTTCTTGAGTTCTGAGAAGAGGAAATAGTCACTGGAAGCTAGATTTGGGCTGAAGGGTGGATGCCACATTTCTTCACAGCTTCCTTTGCAACAAGAGCTGTGTGCACAGGCGCGTTGTCGTGAAGGCGCACACCGCCACTCAGCTCTCCTCGCCTTCTCTCTTTGATGGAAGCACGTAGTCTGTGTAGTAGGTCAGCATAATACTCCCCACTTACTGTCCCTTCCTTCAAGACAATGAAGAGAATTCCTTCACAGTTCCAAAAGATTGTGGCCATGATCTTCTTGGTTGACTGAATGACCTTAGTCTTTAGAGTCGCTGCTTCGCCAAGTTTGCGCCACTCCATTGATTCTCTTTTGGACAAGGGATCATAGTAGAGAACCATAGGTTCATCTCCTGTAGCAATGGTTTGCAGAACTTCTCTCTCGTTGTCACGGCAGAGCTCCAAAAATGCTGACAACAGTTGACTCATTGCTGCTTTTAGACTGCGGAAAGAAGTGTACGCACCCATCTTGCACTAACCTTATTCATGTTTAAAGGTTCATGAATAATTCGAAGGACTTTTGTTTTAGAAAGGCACAACCATGCTGCTATTCCATAATTTCTCCTTCCACAAGAGCGAGCGATGTTATCAGGAGTAGACACCTCCAAGGGCCGACCAGCACGCTCTTCGTCTTCAATGCTTTCTCAGCCATTTCGAAAAAGTTTGGCCCATTTTTTATGGTAGAATGTGAGGGGGGTGCTTCCCCATATACACCGTCTAATCGCTGTTTAATTTCATTTGGAGTAGGTCCTTCTTTTGTGAAGAACTTAATGACAGCTAGATACTCCATGTGAATATGTCACAATCTTTTACACATAGCCTTCTTTATGCATCTATATCTGAACAATTGAACCCAGCGGGGCGGAAGTTACAGCTGCAATTATTTACTTAACAGATAAAGTGTGACGCCAGATAGGGATTTTGTGAAGGCGATAATTCTTATCGACGAGGCCGGAAACTTATGGACTTATGGAGTTGTTTGCGACCTATGGTAACAAGCTTAGAAGACCACAGTAATGCCGCACTTAAACCCACAGAAGCGAATCTAGCTTAGTGTACTGCAGTGTGATCTGTACCTGCCACCCAAAATGGCGCTGAAAATAGAATCATTCTAAGAAGGGTGCGCTACTGCTCTTTTTGATGCAAAATATTCTTGTTTCAAGATTATCAAGCAATGTAACAGGCGTGGTTTCACTATTATCAAGAAAAGTATCTCGCGTGTACTTAACGCAAGAATATGATTTATTCCAGAGGCAAGAAACAGGCAAATCCATGACCAACCACGACATGATATCCCTACCCTTAAGATAATTCGAAAGATTAAGGCCCTTGTCCTTGGTCAACAAAGAGTTGTTTAAATGAAATTGGAAATCATCTTTACAGCTGCATAAATACATGCGTCTGCTTCACCCGGCAATTTTTGCAATACAGAATCATCTAAAGCACTGTTAACGGTCTAGGCGTGTACTGTACTTCACAGCACCTTGAACAGTGAAGCACACAAAAACTATTTGAATTTGTTACTATAGATCGCAAACAACCTTCCACATGGATACCCAGAGCGATAGCAGAGTGGGGGAAGAGGGGTAGTGGCGCAGTTATAGCAAGCAACCAATGCTACAATTATGTTCTATATGTAGGATTTTTCTTTATTAAAACACTAAGAATAACATGCTTAGCATTTCACCCGTATTTCTACATATTAATACAAACACGTAAAATTACAGCTCATGAGAATGGATAAAAAGGAGAGGATTCTTAAACTTCCTTTAACAACAAAAAGTTTATACTTTGGGGATACAGTTTCCTATAAAAATAGGATTACCGCCCTTGTTCCCCCTCATCAACCTCATTAGTGAGACCCGCCGATACCCGCTTGGTGATCGTCGGCAAAAATCTTTCACAGATAGCCATGGGAAGATATTTCTGCAGGATATCATTAGGAAAAACCTCAAAGTTGTAGCTATAAATGCATAATTAGGAACATTTAATTTCCCTGTTGAAACATATCATCTGTACGCGGAAAAATAACTCGTTTTGCATAATGGCTTATCAGCCGCCATTTCGATAAAGCCTGTTTTAACAGATATTGCTTCATTATATTTATATTTGTCAAACTCTATGCCCATCGCGCGAATTCTATGATGTGATTGCCTGGAAAGGAATTTCCTTACTTTGCGTGGTTATGGATTCCTTATAAATAAATATAAAGTCTTTTACACTGTAACTTGTCTAATCACATTTACGAATTTGCTTCCTTCATTGTTGAATTAAATTTAGAATTTTTAATTCGAAGAAAATATACGTAATGAATTCGAAACTGCAGTTTATAGGAAAAAATTGTGAGCACATCTCAAATCAAAAAAAACTAAATTTTTTGGCACTCAAATTGACAAATCACTTAAACTGAAAATCACACACGGAATATACGTCAAAATTTCTCCTGCATTCCAGCTCTAGTGAAGCTATAAAACTGTTTATTCTGTTTGATTTATTCTATACATTTATCTTGTTCACCCAAAATGTTTTTTCTCATGTTTCCAAAGAAAAATGTACAAACAAAAGTTTTTAACATCATGGAGGAGTTCTTGCTGAGGGTAAACTTTTTGTATCTCAATTAATGTAGGAGATACGGGATAAAACTTATTTTTTTAAAATGCACGGTGTACATTTTATTTTAGAATACATTTACCCTTTCCAAGAGCAATTTAAAATGTATAACACTGCACCATTTTTGTCAGAAAAACAATAAATGTGGAGGGCAAAGTTATTTAAAGAAACTGAAATTGTTTAATGCCTTGGTTGTACAAATTACTTACCCAATGTAGTAATGTAATAGAGCACTGGATTTTGTTTATAATTTCCCATTGATGTCTATACAGCTGCAACTTGTCGTTCCTTTAGCTTACATACTGCAGTCATTCATCAGAGTAAGTTATCGTGACTGCAAGATGTACACGCATGAAGTGAAAGTAGAAATGCTGCTGATCTAAGGAGAATGTAAGTTGGCTTTGTTCGATTATATTATGATAAGGTTAAATTTAGTTAAACAATGAATAGTGTTTAACGTCCGTTTTGACTACTGAGGCACCACCGGTGGACACTGATCATACATGAGAAGAAATGATACGTCAGTAAAGGATTTTTTAAGGAAGGAAACGTTCCAGGCCTAAGTTTAGGGTACCTCCCCCGGCATTTATGAGGAATGAGGAAAACCTAGAAAAAGTCCCAGTCTGGGAGGATGGTCCTGGTGGGAATCGTCTCTTTAACCTTAACCGCATATTGATAAAACGTTCACATGGTTCAAAGTTAAAATAGGTGCTAAAACGAATTGCCTGTGATAAAAAATTAAAAGTCGGGAGCTACAGAGTAGCGAGGTGCTGGTGCAGTGATGTATGCAAATATGACAACTACCACGAAAGAAAATATTTGATTACAAGAACAGTAGCAAATGTTTCTGCTTAGACGGAAGGTAATACCGGCTTGATTACGAATGAAAGCATCTGTCGTGTTTAGAACTGAGCAAAATTTGGTTTTATACGAAGAGATGAGCAAAAAGCACTTCAAAATCATTTTTTAGGAATCTTTTTTCACCAAGCCAAGACAACCCAACCCAACATTATTCAAATCTGGAAGGAAATCGCACTTCTCAGGTGACACGCCGATGTGAAGCGGCCAGCTTAAGACACCTGTAGCCCGGCCTCTTCGCGGGTGGTCAGATTTCTTACCCGCTCTAACGACTGAGTGCAAAGCAATGCTGAGACCTTACGGAGCTAAGCTGTCGGTCTGGGCATGGTTCGAAGTGCAGGCTGTGCAAAGCTGTAAACACCGTGCGGCTAGAAGGCCAACGGCCTGGCCACGCGAAAAGGTTAGAGGACTCAGCGGTGCTTTCGGTCACAAATTAGATCACCTTTGGTCATTATCAGCACCCGGAAGTTGCTAAATCATTTTCTATCTGGGTGGATATATTAAGAATCAGATAGAATGAACATGTTTCCGTACATTTGCGGACGATAGGGCCATTTTTTTTATTTGCCTATTTAAAGGTCTAAAATTTATTTTTGGCCGTTTTGAACAGTTATGAATTTTTATGCAATAATTACATACTTTAAAAAACACATAAAGAGTTGCAATACGTTACAACGGAAATGAATATATATATATATATATATATATATATATATATATATATATATATATATATATTAAATGGCATGTGAACCTCACAAAAATATCTATTGAAATTCTTGTTATACATTTATTTCTTTTCAAGCAGTCAAAGATTTTTCCCTCAACCCATTCACTGTCGGTTGGGCCAGTTTTAACTTTGCCCTTTTTGCCCTTTGTTTCTATTTTATTTTTTTTCTTCCTGTTTTTACCCGTTTTGGATCGTTGTAAATTTTGTCTGCGACTATTTACATAAAAAGCACATAAAGATTTTCTACATATCAAAATGAAAAAGTTATAAAAATTAAATGGCACGTTTACCTCACAAAAACATATATTGGGAGTCTTGTTATATATGCATTTCTTTTCAAGCAGTCAAAAACTTTCTCTCCAACCCATTCACTTAGCAGAACTTTCTATAGTGATAGAAATGAACGCACCATTACCTCGGGCATTAGAATACAAGGAAATAGAAAGGAGAGGGAAGTACTATAGTTTTGAATAGTCCTGGCGAATTACTTTGTATCGATCTGCGAGAGAAATTCTAGGAAATTTGTGGTTAGTGTAACTTCTCAGCTGCATATATGTAATAAACAATTGCATGCGAGAAAGATGAGAGCGGTACATCTGTACAGTAAACCGTCCCTACAATGTGTTCAGTACGTAAGTGAGACAAATACTAACCTGATTCCCGTATAAACGCCTAAATTGAAAATGAACTTCACCTGAAACCACTGCGGATCTTTTGCTGACTCGCCAGGACTATTCAAAACTACTTTACTTTGTCTTGCCACATTTCCATGATGTGCTGAAAGGTGAATATTCTGTTAAAACTGGTATGAGTCCTTCCGTAATTGACTATTTTAAATATGCTCCAATCACTTCAACGGAAGTAGAAAGTTCTTTTTCCGCTATTAAAAAGGTTTTCTCTGAGAAGCGGCTGACTATGACAGTTAATATCTTGAAAAAACACCTTGTTGTTGCTTATAAGCAAGAAAAATATTTTTAAGTGCTTTAAAGAAACTATTATCTTACATTGCCTATTTTCATTAATGACATTACTCTTTGTTTTCAATTTTAATAAATACACATTGTAAATATATTACTGCTTATTTTCAGTATTTTATGTACTCTTTCGCATGCTTATTTTAACCAAAATAAAAGCCTGAACTTCCGAGCTCTGGTCATTATGAACTATGTGAATATGTATTGGAACCTATTCCAGGGCACTCTCACTAAGAGGTAGCCTTCTTTCATGGATCATCAATGCATGATATGAAAGATTTGCTATGAATCACAGTGAGCCACATGAAATTTTATAATTAATTTTTTGGCACCATGCATGGAATCTCATAAATTTAAACTTTACAACTTTTGAGATAATGACATCATCTCTTCGTTTTATCTCTGATCTTTCAACTTCCAATCACAAACATAATATCCTGAAAACAATATAGATTTTACCGCTTTCATAAGAGACCATACTATTATGTTAGCTTTACACGTTTTATTCTGAAAACAATGTTTGTATGGTTATTTGATTTATGGCACTTGGTATTAAAAAAGAAGTACCTATAATTTTTAGTAGAAAAGTCCAATTTTCCTATCTATCATTAATTCACCTGTTTGTTTCACGCCACAATTTAAACGAAACTACAGGTCACACTTTTATTATACAACGACTAAAATTTTATCTACACGAGACAAGTTATTACGACCGACTCCACGCCAGCCACTTCACAAAGAATTCAGAAAGACAATGACATTCGCTTAAGGGCACACCCCCTGGTTCAGTAGCTAGAGGTACATCATATTGTTCTCGGTGTAGGTCGCCTTCTATTTTCAAAAATTGTGTCTTTTTTGGAGATGTGTCACAAATTTGAGCCCATAAAAATCTCTCTAACAATACTCCACTGTTTAAGCACTGAGGCAAGTACAAAACATGTGGATGCCTACAAAACACTTGTCATTCCAACGTTGCCGGTTCCCCTCAGACAAACCAGTAACAGTATATAGTGGTGTTTAGAGAAATAGAAAGACAGTGAAAAAAGTATTAGCTAATATAGTTTACGTTTGCGATTAAGAAGACCCTACGGTAAAGCCCTTGCACAGAATTACTCTGCAGAATTCAATAACAAGCCAACGCAAAACTGAACACTACTGTTCGGGCCAACATGAACACAGTGAGATCTTTCAAGATTGGTGCTTAGGAAAGCTCTGGTTAGTAAATATAGCGTAGATATCAGTCTGATGTTATAATAAAACATTTAAGACTTGTATTGTTTATTTTTTACTTTTATGAATTTTAAGCTCTATATGCAGCATGGCAAAAATTGTGGTTGCAACTTTCTTAGGCTGTAGTAAGCCCATTAGGATTTCCGTGGAGGTCGATGATGCTTTTAAGATTCGTTTTCTTGGAAACACTTTTTCATTCCATAACATGTCTAAGTGATGGAGTATTTCAGTACAAACTTTTCAACATTTTTCTAAAATATATTAATAGCTCAAAATTACACCCATTCTTATGTCCAACTTGTAAAAGAAATTCTGTTTTAAACCACTAAAATAATGTTACCTAAATAAAAAGTTACTAAAAGATAAAGAATAAAATTGTCTAGAGCATTCTAACAAAGCTCATAAATAATATGGATACGGAATAATTCATACCAGTGTATAACAGTAGAAGTTTCTTTATAAAATAATAATATTTCCAAATATTTATTATAAACGTATACCAAAAATAATAGAAATAGTTTAATTAAATCTTGTATGGAATATTACGTTAATATGTTTGCAAAATATCACAATGTCCCATTCAGACGAAAAGAATTTGTAATTTCACTATAAACTTGTTTTAAAATTTCAAGATAACATTGCAACGTGCAGCTAAGCACATCTAAGCGTTCAATAATCGTTTCAAATGATTGATCAAGCTGGATTTAGTTATGAATTACAATTTTTACAAATTTACAAATTTACAATTCGATTTTTTCGGGTGTAAAAATGCTAAGTACGGCTTCCTTCGGAAGGGAAGTAAAGTTGTGGGTCCCGTGTCGTATATTTACGGTACGATAAAGAACCTCAAGACTGAAAGATCAGGCCTCTGAGCAAAATTTGTCGGCCGTTTCACGTCTTTAATAGAATGGAACGCTGATGACCTGAGCTGTTAAGGAGAGTCTGTAAATAAAACAAATCAACAAAAAAAAATCTGCTGCTTGTAATTTGTCCAGTAGAATGTTGTGATCTACCAAATCGAATGTCTTGAACAAACCATTTTCTACTTTATCTACTATCTCATATAAACCTTTCTGAAAATCTGCTACTAATGCCGTTATTGCGAATCTCCCTTCATAAAATATATTTTGTTTGTGAGATATGATAATTTGAAGTAGCCTTGATCACATAACTTTTTCTATAACTTTAGAAATGACTTGAGCGTTACAAAATAGTCCTGTAATTCTTTATATCTTGCGCTAAACAATTTTAATAATGAATTTAATCACTGTCAATTTTAAATGATTTGTTTGCCTGTACATACAGATAGAGAAAGAATATGATTTAATTGCTTCAAAGATAGAGAAAGAATAAGATTTAATTGCTTCAAAATATGGATGTAGCAATGAATAATTTGTCTGAAATTTCACCATGTCATTTTCAACTACTTTATTTTCCTTCAATTTTTTAATAATTTGTACATTTTCCTCTTCAGTGTTAGTGTAAGATAAACGAATGAATGAATTGAACCCACGTATATCCCACCCAGGACTAGGGTCTCTTCAAGTGTAGATTTCTCATACGATGAGCTAGTTCATATCAGCTATTGTCCCCATGAGTTTGTTAAGTCTACAACGTTTCTTATTTTACATGTTTAACACTACAAGGTTCAAGTGCCGAGTCTGTTAAGTTTGGTATCACTTTCACTATTGACTTCGGTTGTTCTCTTCTTTCTGCAGCTCTGTACCTAGGGGCTCTTCCAGGTACTGTAATTGCGTGCTAAGCTGTTCCAGTGCGTTCCGGCTGCTTTCCTGAAGAAGTTTTCACACCTCGTTCTCAGTCTTACCTTCTTCTCCTACCTATACATAGATCCGATGTGATAGCTCTAGTCCCCATTTGCTGCATGTCCTCCCCACTTCCACTTCAGGCTGTTGAGCCACGTCGTTTAGTCCCGACATCTTTCTTAATTCCACAGATGATATGTCATCCATGAAGGATATCCCTAGTACTTTCCGCTCTATTTTACGTTGGCACATGCAAATATTATTCTTTTCCACTTCTGTTAGGCTCCAAGTTTGGCATTCATATAATAATGTTGGGTTGAGAACATGCATGAGTCCAGCACGTCCAACCTCAGTTTTCGGCTCAAAGTATTGTCCATCAGTATGCATTTCATTGACCAGAATGCTCTCCATGCTAGAGGAAATTCTTCTTTTGATTTCTTTGCTCCTGTGATACTGGAATGCACTATTTGTCTTAAGTAGACATACTGTGTTACGTATTTTAGTACTGTTGAGTTCATTCTAATGGTTGTTTATCATGATATGTGTTTTCTCTATGTTCATAAATAACCCGGTAGCTTTACTGGGGTTATTGTGATCTTATGGCACTTTGAAGGCTCTCTGCTGATCTGACAAATAGGATCATTTCGTCTGCGACTCTAAAGATTCGTGAGTTTGGCAGATAGCCTTATGTACTTTTGCTCAATTCCTTGACTTGATTTTTTTTTTTTTTTTTTTTTTTTCCTACGGAGTCGAAGGCTTTCGCATAGTCAACAAAGGTAATATACAACGGTGGATTAAATTCCTCCATCTTCTCCATGACCTGTTTAATCGTTTGTAGGTGATCCACCGTACTGTAGCCCGATCGGAACCCTGCTTGTTTGATTGGTTTTTCATCCGGTGTCCTTGTAATTTGTCTTATTAGTTTGGAGAATAATTTGTATTATTACTTTTAGATTCACCTATTGATTTTAATGTGTGGTTTACTTTTGGAATCGTGTTCTCTGATAGGGTGTGGCAATTTTTGACAAAAATATTAGCTCTTGTATATATCTGAGTTATTTATTTTCAGATTATACGATTTTTTTACCTACTTCCCAAATGCCTTTGATTCGTTGATGGACTTAATTATCATTATTGGCTACTTGAATGACCCTCTTTGGAATTTGTGTAGTAACTTTTTGGTCTGTCGGAAACATTTACCTACACATTTCATTAAAAAACCTCACTCTCCTACTGGATAGGTGCATCCCAGTTAACCAACGGTTCACTATTTTTTCATCTTAATCCTTTGTCTAGGTACTGCAATATCTAAGTAACAGTTAAATGTACTAGAAAAGCTTTAAAGCATTATTTACAGAAAGAAAACTGAAATCATTTTCCAGTTTAAATAATGAATATTTTCTCTATTGTAAATTATCTTAATTTTACACAGTGAAATAGTTTTGTTTATCGGATGGCCTATATCACAGATAGGTCCTAGAACATAGTATGAAGTATGACTTAATCTAGGTAGATTTGCAACTAATCGAATTCTTAATAAATGCATGCAAAACATGCCATATATTAGTTCAGTGTTTAGACTTACATTTTAATCTCCTATATGATCACATGCCTTACCTAGGAATATATTATGATAAAAATCTAATTTTTCAATTAAAATATGCACTTACTGCTAGGATTTCTGACAATTTTGAGTGATGTACGCTCTACCATGCTGGATTAAAATTGCTGTTCTGTGATTTAATTTTCAAGTTGTTCAATATGTTTTACCTATAAATTAGATTTAACAAAAATAGTTGATCTCCTACCATAGATGCTAAGAAGCAACCCATTACATTTACATAATATCCTGTCTCAGTCATGTTCTGTGACATCATGTCAAAGTAGTTTATTATAGAGGCATAGTACATTTTGATAGAGGATTCGTAATGATGGCTGAAACAGCAATGGGATCTGGTGTAGTCTAATGTGGAGATTAGAACCATTACATTGAAAATTATCCTTGAGAATTAGACCAGTTTTGCTCTTAACCTGTCGGCACACTGACTTTCTGAAAACGACGTGTATGCATTGCCGTCATTTCGTAAAAATGGTGACAAGAGTTGTGTCGGAAGTCACTAAACAGAAAGTTCTCTTATCCTATAACATTATGCGTCTCCCAAAAGTGAGATTTACATTAATGTATTCGGTCAGATTCCATCTTCACTTAACTCTTGGGAGAGATTAACTTTTTATGATTTCAATAACTTGCATAAAAATTCATGATTGACGTTGCATTCAAATCCCACTTTCTAGTAGAATCATTGAATCATTGTTTTCGAAGCTGTAACTGTGAAATATTTTATTTTGTTGAATCTTATTAAATAAATTATATATCATTAGCATTTCTATTCTTCCTTCAGTAAGGAAAACCACGGTGAACAATTTTCAGCTCAACATTGAAAAAACAGTGATTTGATATATGTGTTTTGTTAATTTCATGGCCCACTCTCTAGATACAATTCTTCAAGCTTCCTACATGCAAATTCAGCGTGCCTAATACAACGCAAACAACGCAATATTTAATATGTGTTTTATTGAAAGTCGCAGCGAGTAACCTACCTCCACTTTATTATTGTTGTATATGACCTATGAAGTGCACGTGTGATAAAGCTTGGTATATGAACTTTGTACTACTGCGTCACAGCTGCTTGCACCACAATGTTTTTCTCTCCCGAATCTCTGCTATAACGGAGTTAGGTCACAGATTTTCCTTCTCTGCTTGCTCGAGCAGTGGAAACTAAGTTATAACACATTCCTTCGCCCTTCATGGGGATTTTCAGGTTAGCACTTTGCAATAATACAATTTATCGTCATTTATTGTAAATATGTGAAATTCCTGCAAAAGATTTCCTGGTGTTTAACCTCCGACACGTCAAACAACGCGAAATCTGAACGACCGACTCGAGCAAACAAAATGTGTCATAAACCTACGAGCACCACGAATGGATCAACAGAAGAAAATGACAAAATTGTGTCATTAGTCCACATAATTCCTCTGTCATTAGGGAAGAAGAAGGGGTTACCGCAATGCCGTTGATATGCCAACAGTATTGAGCGCCAGCTCATTATGGTTTAAAGTTGAGAAACTTTTTAAACAAGCGATTCTAGAATTGACTGGCCGAATAGCCGCATAGATTACGTCACTTCACACAATATACTCTTTCGCTTTGGGATATCAGAAACACGTGATCTTGAATCTCTTGCATATAATATTCGTTCTAAAACTTCTATATGAACCGTCAGTTATACTCTGGCATCCGTTAGCCACGAGAATAAAGATGTACAACAAAATAAGGAAACTGCTGTTCTTCGTTAAGCGACTTTTACCTCACTTGTGTATGCAAAGGTCGGAAAAGCTCTCTTAAATAAATTAACACTACAGCTGTACATTAAGTATTTACTCTACACAAAATATATTTATTAACATGATATATTTTAATCAAAATTATTGAGTATTTCATAAATAATATGCAGTTAACTAAATTTAACGGTCGTATATGATCATTTATGTTAAAATTAGGGATATTAAATTAAATAATTGAATTATTAGATAGCAATTTATGCAGATTTGTTCCAAATTATTATATTCCGATAAATCCTATCTGTACCTGGTGACAAGCTCTACTTTCTTGTAACAGCTGGTGAAGAATACAGCGATGTGTTGCGGCAAGGTACGAGAGAATTATTATCAAGCCTGGAACTAATGCCTGATGTGCGGATAAATTTTGAAAACAAGTAGTCAATTGCAACATTGTGTACAATTTGGTGTGAACATTTCTCGCTTATTGTATCTTTAATATCGTTACAATATTACGTGTAATAGCATTTTATAACGCTACAAGGGCTCATGTACAGAAATACTTTGAACAAAGGATATGTCACGCGTTGTATTACATAGTATCAATTGTTTACATTGCATAGTATAAGAACACATGTCGTATAAAAAGTTTCAATACATGAAATATGTTGTCGGTCCTGGTGGTGTAGCGGTAACCATACTTGCCTCCTAAACCCAAGATCGCAGGTTCGGTACCCGCTAGGACCGATGGATTTTTTCGGGCGTGGAAGTTTCACGTCCTGATTTGAATGGGACGCTGATGAGCTGAAATGTTAGCGTCCGTAAATTAAAAAAAAAATATATTTTAATGCGAGAAATGCATTATAAATTGCTCATTTATAAGAAAGTTGCAGTTATATGCATTAAAATATTTTATATGCACCTTCCGTCAAAGTTTATGAAACATATTTTACAAAATATAATTAATGTTATGAAAGAAATAAAATCTTTTTCATTTATAAACTTTTCTACAGAATAAAGAGGCTAATAATGTTTAACGCTCGATTTTACTGCCAAGAACGTTATTATTATTATTATTATTATTATTATTATTATTAATATTATTATTATTAAAATTAAAGGAAGGAAGCACTCCAGGGCTAAGTTTAGAGTACCTTTCCGCATTTACAATTAATAAGGACTGAGGAAAAACTTGAAAAAAAAAAACCTCTGCCAAGGAGGAAGGTCCTGGTGGGAATCGAACACCAGGCCTCTCGCTCATCAATCCGTGCCTTTAAGGCCTCGGCTATCAGCGGCGGTGTTATATAAGTATTTGAAAGAGCAGATTTGTATTTTTGTGCATTACCGGATGATAATAATAATAATAATAATAATAATAATAATAATAATAATAATAATAATAATAATAAACTGTTTAAGCGAGAATTAAATATTCTTACGCGTTCATAATTACCTAACTTTTGATAGCAAAATGAATTAGGAATGGGTCTAATAAGACGTTTTTGCCCACCATTTTTTTTATAATATGTATCTAGAAAATATATATTGTCGAATTAATGTTGTTTGAATTTGCTTTACAAAGGTTGTGTTGTTAACATAAAAGCGCTTGCTTCAACAGAAGTACCCCAAAACATTAATCCATATTTAATTATTGAATAGAAATAAGGCTAATAAACCATTTTAGTGTGGATCTGGAGGTGAAATGAGGCGGTGGTTTGACAGTAATCTTAGTTCTGGGATAATGTTTTCGACATGTAATTTCCAATTTACATATTTGACAGACTAAGAAACTGGGCTGTTCTAATTATTTGATTTGTATATGTAAATTGGGATCTGGTGACTTATGTTGTAACATTTCTATCAGTATTTAATAATATTTGTTACGTTTTCAAATAATCGCACACAAATTTTGAGCACGTAATTTAGTTTTTGTGTTAGGTTTATGTTTTTGCTGGAAAGTATTATATTGGTGTCATCGACAAAGAGAAGAGTGGCAAATCATTAAAGAGCACATGCATCTTCCATGTTAAATAATACCCCAATCTGAAATATTACAAACAGTTTCATAGCAAACATTTATTTGGATTCTTTGTTTCTTTATATCATAATGTGATGAGCAATTTTTTTATTCCACAAAAGTTATTAAAATTTCGTGAATAAACTGAAGTTTCTGTTGATATCCTTTTCCTGAAACCAGAATATTGTTACGAAAAACAGCGTTTAACTTTATTCTTAAAAGAAGGTTTCGCAAGAGTCTCTATTTAAGTTTTTCAGGGAAAAGTTCAACTTTATATATAGGTGTATATAGGGTCGATTTTTCTATTGCTTGTGTGTTTAACGTCCGTTTTTACTCCTGAGGCACCACAGGCGGTGAACACTGATGATACATGAAATGAAACGGTAAATCGGGAAAGGATTTTTTTTTTTTTTTGTAAGGAAGGAAGCGTTCAGGGGCTAAGTTTAGGATACCTTCCTGGCATTTGCCAGTTATGATGTTGAGAAAAACCTGGGGAGAAAAAAAAAAAAAAAAAAGAAAAAGAAAGAAAAGAAAAGAAAAAGAAAAAGAAAAAGAAAAAAAAAGAAAAAAAACCTCAGTCAGGGTGGAGACTTCCCGCTCACGAGTCCGCACCTTAAAGACCTCGGCCACCTGTGTCGGTATATAAGGCGGAAAAACATGGAAATAAAATTGTAAAGTACAAAGGCAATACCAAACTAAGCATTTTGAAGTTAGGAACATGCAGTATAATAACAGGAGCGCTGCTGATCATAATTGAAATCTGATGTTAAGAAATATCTTCATTTCCAGTCAAAATGAAATGTAACTCATTCTGTGTCAACAAATGAATACTTGTGCACAATGAGAAACTAAATATTACATGCGCGAACTTAATTGATGTTCCATGGAGGCCACCGCGCCTGATCCATCTGTCACCAAATGTTCTGTTTAGGTAATTTCCAGCTGCAAGTGAAAATGTGCAGCGGCGCCGTCATGTTTGAAGTTTCGCTTAATTTCAAGAAGAGCGTTCAGTATTAACTTACCATCCAGCAGGCTTCAAAACACAAACGTTGCATTGAACATCAGACACCTTGCGATAGTTACCAGTACCGTACAAGAGAGCGTTCTCTTCTGCTAGGAGCTGGAGAGATAACAAGCCAGAGGAATATGTTGATAACGTCCGACTGTTCACTATGAATGTTTTGCTTTTGTTAACGCAAAGAGATGTTGATTGTTGATTTGTTTTATTTAGGGACGTTCTGTAGCATCTCAGGTCATCATCGTCCCATTCAATTCCGGGCGTGAAACGGCCGACAAATTTTGCTTAGAGGCCTCTTTTTTCAGGCTGGAGGTTCTTTTTCGTGCCGTAAATGTACGACACGAAGCCATACTTAGGATTTTTACGCCCGAAAAAATCTATCGATCCTGGCCGGGATCGAACCCGCGATTTTGGGTTTAGGAGGCAGTTAGGGTTACCACTACACCACCAAGACCGGCGAACGCAAATACATGGATGATGATACACATGCAATGCGTAATGTTTTACTTGACAGATAAATTCCTCCCAAGGCATGTCTCCAGCCATCTCTCCAGTTCTCAATGGAACAAAATGCACTCTTGTATTGTACTAGTACATTTGGCAGGCCACAAGTTTCACAACCGGAGACTCTAACATTAATTTAATGTTGACGCATGTAACGCAGTCCTTGTTCCTATTGTCAAAATGCTTAGTTTTGTACTGTCTTTCTGTTCTATAATTTTTTGCACTTTGTTTTTCCGCTTCCAGTATGTAATGAGTCCCTTAAGATTGGAATTTTCCCTAAAAGACTTACATATACTCTTGCGAAACTTTTATTTAAGAATGGGGGTAAACACTGTGTTTCGTATCACAAACCCATATCGCTCTACCAATTTTTGCAATATTTTTTAAAAAACTTGAAATTTACAATATTCTTGTTCAGGAAAGGGATATCAACAGAAAATTCAGTTTTTAACCTTAAATATAAGTTCAGACAGCACTTGGTAATAAAATGCAGGTCGGTGGAATATTCTGTGACTTAGCCAAAGCTTTTGACTGTGTTGTTCATAAAATTCTAATAGCTTCTGTAAGATAAAAAAAACGAGATGGTTATATTGTTTACATATTGGTAAGAAACAAAAGATACAAATAAATGTATCGTATAGTATAATGGCGCACTTTATATGTGGAGCACATCCTGTTAGGTGAGCTCTTTGTCTTTAAAGAGTGAAATTGAGTTATTTTTCATGGGACTGCACTTTAACTTCACCTAGAAAAGCAACAGACCTTCTTTATTAAAAAATTATGTTCTATTCATGAATAATGTTTAAGAAGTAAGAATGGCGACTAGATTTGCAAGGTTTCAGCCTTTATTTAGAAGCGGAAGAGCATTACAAGCAGTTCTGAAGAACATCACTAGAGCCAAACATGAACATAGACGGAGCCAGGCAGTTTCTTTGTTAACTCGCCTCTTTCCTCGTTCATCATGAAGAATGTACGGCCGTCCTTGTCCGTAGTGTCAGGTTGTTGGGGGTGACAGATACACAAGGGGGCTCGGAAATCTTGACCGACACAGGAAACAATGCAAACAAGCAACACATTATGCAGGTAGCTCCAGGAGAAGGCGGCTAGTCTGTTGAGAAAGGCTCACTGGCGACCCAACCACATACTTGGCATACCTGCGCGTTCCATCCTTCCTTCCTTCCGTCCTTCTCACCGGGGCTGCCGGCTTCTGGCCAGGTAGAAACTCAAGCCGACCCAGTGACTTACCGGCACTACTGCCCTGTTGCACTTCATAACCCGTCTCCCTTCCAGATATGCTTTAATTCAGCTCGTACAACTATCAATGCATGAGTAGGTATTCACAATGAAAGACACAAACGTACGTATTAGCCAAACAGAGAAAACAAGCGAACATCAACTAACAGCTGATTGAAAATGGCTGCTTCTGAGCAGGCGGCGGTAGCGTTTATGCATATGCAAAGTGCAGTAACTGATTTGCTTGGAGTAATATAAGCAAGAATAGCTTTCTTATAATGCTATTAATCTTTTGTCCATTGACGCATTTCAGTCTACAGAGCCACTGGTCTTCAACTCTCTCTACCACAGAGTTCCACAAACAGATCAGTGCCTGGTTTCTTAGTTTAAATTTAGACATAGACGCAAAACATTGTACCTCGCAAGCTTCTAATTTTACATCTAATTGTACGTTTATTATGTTTACGTTATTCATTATGAATGGGGCCTAACTCTTCAAATCATTAAAGAAAATTTGTTTTGGTTGTGGTGTAAGTTACTCATTCACAGTTGCTTTAGCATGCTGAATGCCTTTAATGTTCTCTTGAGGTGTTTCTTGAAGTTAGGAAAGAGACTGTAGCAGTTATAGACATTATTAACCCGCGAATGGTTGCATTTTGCTCATAGGTTATTTTAAAGCGTAAAACATTTTAGATTATTTATGTTTCTAGTAGATCTGTGGCATTATGCGCTAAAAATTAAATTGCCATGCTCTTTATTGCCTGCAAAACAAGTTTCTGTTGAAAATAAGAACAGCAGGATTTTTCTTTCAATTGTTCATTGCAAAGTATGTTCTGTCACTGTGAATATTCTTATTCGTGGTTTCCCCTGGTCAATTAGCGAATGCTAGAACCAATATTTACATTCCACGAATTTTCCGCTACCCCATTTCATATCATTTGATTCCGCTCGTTCTGTTGCAAGTCCGAAAGTACCGGGCCACGGTGTGGTGCTGATTTGCGCATCGGGGTGTTCTATCTGGAAAGGGGACTCTATCTGAGCCACCGCCCGGTGTCTGCCTTACTTCATCCCTTCCTCTGGAAGATGCTCCCATTGGGGGCGTAGGCACAAAGGACCGGTCATGAGCAAGGCTCAGTACCGAATGTATTTTCCTCCAACCCAGACAATCCATCTGTCCACGTAGTAGTTATCATTTTTAAAACTGTTTCCCATTCAGGATTCCCCCTAAGATCTTTTTCATTTTATCCTTAGCAACAGCTGAGGCTCTCTATGTGGCTACATTTACTGCTTCAATTAAAGAAGTTTCTTGATGTATGCTAATCAGTAATCACTTATTGAAAAAAAAAATACGGAAATCATTGTAGGAAGTGAAGAAATTGCTGCTTTGATATTTGTTATCCGGCAGCTTTACTTAGTTTGCTACATTTCTGTGCTGTTCCCTTGATAATTTTTCACATTTAAGCGGAATAACACCCCAAAATGCATGAAAGGTGAAGGGAAATATTAAAACATCAGTACATATCTCTTTGCAGCATTCATATGACTAAGTTGAATAAAGAAGCACCCACTGTTTGGACTGTACGTTTAGTAATGATCCACGTTTCATCTGTTGTTATGAAACTCGCTGGAATTGCGTTTAAAAAGTCTAAACACTCACTCTTACGAAATGTTCATTCTAAAGTGCTTTTGGTTCAGTTTTAACAAACGCGGCACCCACCGGGAGGAAAGCTTTCTCATACCCAAAACCTCGCATGAAGTGTAGTGGACACAGCCTGGGTCTTTACAATGTCAGCCAACTGGTCGTAAGGCGTTCATCTTGAATGGATGTACGGCCATGCTTAAATTCAGCAACTCTTTTTTTAACCATCCAAAACCAAAGGGAAGAATTCTTTAATGTGGAATGTAACTCCTTTTGTATTTCTGTTGGAGAGAAGTACTTTATCACATTTGGTATTTCATTTTGTAGAAAATGTAACACTAGTTTGTTTACACCATCGCACAAACAAGTGACTACACTTACGCGCGCCATTTAAAGGATGATACTTTACTATCATAGTAATTCGGCTATCTTTACATCTCTGAGTTAGGCCGATAACGTTTAGAACACTTCTGGAACATATATTGGTAAAGGCAATGTTAAATATGGCCTATATTCATTACATGTGTATGTATTAATACATATGAATGCAGAGTGCGCCATAAGTCGCTTGGCATTAGCAATAAAAATTAAATTAATATTATTCGCTTGACCCTGTAGTGATATAACCAAAATTACATTTTATTGATTTATTTGTAAAACATTTTCCAAATACTGGATCTCTTCCTCAATAAACTGCTATAATTTCTATAAAAGGTTTGAAGGATTGTATCAGTAGCGGATATTTCTCGTTCAAGTAGTCCGAAAACTATTACTACAGAAGAAAAAGTTTATACTGTAGCACAACACTTTGTACATTCACCAAAGAATCAACACAAAATGTATTCTTGAGTATGTATATCAAAAACAAGCTTCCGAAAGATTATTAAAACATTAGGACTTTGGATATATCGGCTTCTTTACTCCAAGGTCTCTGTGAAGATGATTCCGATAGACACAGAATTCTGAGTTGCTTATAATACGACAAAAGCTCCAATTATTTTTACGAAACAATTTTAGGACCGATTTTTAAAGTGTACTGGGATTCTGAGAAATCACATTGATGTTACAGACAGAAAGGAATGCTGCAAGAGCAACTGTCTAGGCACGGTTTTCTATTGCTGAGCTTATTTGACTTTTTTTTTTTTGTTAACCAGACTGTTAATTGGAAATTTACCTTGATATGCTGTATAAAGTGATGGTTGAAATGGAAAAATAGTCCGATAATAGTACATCTGCAACTAACAGGAGAAAATGTAATATAGCAACAAGATGGTACACCTTCTCGCTAAGGGCACATTGTAATAAAACTTTATAAATTATATATTTCAAACATAGATTGGTAAACGTGGAGTTAAGCACTGATTTCTTGTTCCTAACCCCCAATGGATTTTTCAATATGAGGAATAATGGGTAAATTAGAAAAAATTGCAAGGAAAGTATTGAGTCTGAATTCATTATATCCTAGTACATTACTGACTTCATGTGTGTTTTTGTACTAAAATATGCTTCTTGTGCATTTTTAATGGTTTAACGCCCGTTTTTACTGCTGAGGCACTACAGGCGGTGAACACTAGTGATACATGACATGAAATTATATATTGTGAAAGCATTTTTTCCTCTTATTCTTTCTTTCTTTTTTTTTTTAAGGAAGAAAACGTTCCAGGCCTAAGTTTAAGGTACCTTCCCGGCATTTGCCATTCATGAGGCCTGAGGGAAACCTTATAAAAAAAAAATCTCAGTTTAGGAGGACGGTCCTGGCGGGATTCGAACCCCAGACCTCCCACTCACAAGTTCGCTTCTTAACGACCTCGGCCACCCGTGGCGGTCACATGTGCATTGAAAATGTAGGACACTTTGAGCACCGTGTTCATTTTATCATACTGTAAACACTATTTGTGTGTAGTAGTTTGTAATAACTTTACATTTCTGTTAGATACTGAAATCTAACTGGCACTGGAGAAAAGTAAGTTTAATTGAAAAGAGGTGTATGTACATATTAATTATATTTGAGGTTATGATGTCCCCCATTAATATACGTATAACACACACACAGCGCCTTAATAACCCACCCTTGGGTGTTTCTGAATTTATGTAACTGATAAGTGGCAGTTGTATCAGAGTTGTGTTCTATTTACCTAATTTACAGATAGATGGGGGCTTGACATTTGCACAACCTTTTTATATTATCCTGCTTTCTTTGCGTTCAATTAACCATATACATTGTATGGCGTGACAAAGGGATTTTCACGTAAGATTTTTAATCGCAGGGATGCCTAGGGGTGAATAATTCAGTTTGTATGTATTTTCCAAACACTTTGCCAAGCTGAACTATTATTATTTTAAATGTGCTGAATCTGGATAGCGATAATTAATAGGTAATCAAAGTTGAGAATTTTTATAGTAGGTGGCTACGACTTGCCAACATTTCAAACAGAGATTTAGCAACAGTGTATGAACAAAATGGTTAAGAACACATACAAGAGTCTCAACCAGAAACTATGTTACAAAATTTTTAAAGAAGTTGTGTTTTAAGCATTTCAATTGTATAAATGCGTTTTGAGAATGGGCAAGCTGATAATGTGCACATCACAGACAATTTTATTTTCAGTATTAGACTGTATAGTCCTCGAACAACTCGTGGTGGGGATAGGTCAGAATAGTGTAACTTTTCTAACGCTGTTATAGGATAATTACGTTGGAAAGTCGTCAAATAACATGTTTGCTATGTTTTATTTACCGAAATCGAAGTGTAAACGAGTTAAAAGGAGAATTTCGAAAAGTTTGCTGCTGATCACTTTTTGAACAGTTTTTGTACACAACGTACATGGCTTGTGACTCATCACCCGCTGCATGACTCGAATTTTGACCTCTAAAGCATATGACACTAGCATTAAGGTCTCAAGCAGATGACTCAAACTCCCCTGACGAAAAGGAAATAGCATTGGTATTACGATACCTGTGACTTGGGGGCCATCAAGGTCTCGCATCATGCGGGAGTGAATGTTTGCACACTCACCGTCATATTTCCAAACCAGAAACTGGTTTCACTCATTATTCCTTCTCTTTTATTATATGTTTACCTATTTTCTTTTCGTTGTTTCCTTATATGCTCTAAGTTGCCGAAAAAATAAGATTCCTAACCGCCAGTCATTTTATCTTGAGGGGCCACTTTAGGTGAAAACTGACATATGTGTTCAGCATTTAGCGAGATGTTATATCAAAAATGGTATCTTGGACAACTTGCACCTAGTGGAATAGTCTAATATTTAATTTATGGTAACACTTTTTTTTTTAATTTGGTTTATTTACGGACGCTCTTTAACGTCTCAGGTCATCAGCGTCTCATTCAAATCAGGGCGTGAAACGGCCGACAAATTTTGCTCAGAGGCCTCTTTTTTCAATCTTGAGGTTCTTTTTCGTACCGTAAATGCACGACACGGGACGTACGGCTTTACTTCCCTTTCGAAGGTAGCCATACTTAAAAATATCCACCGGTCCTGGCCGGGATTGAACCCGCGATCTTGAGTTTAGGAGGCAAGTATAGTTACCACTACACCACCAGGATCGACATTACAGACGGTTAGCAAATAAAAAGCATGGAACATCTTCTTTACAGTCTACTTCTAATGCTCCGTAATTTCTTCCTTACCGACCATGCGCAGCAATGAAACGTGGTGCATTCCCGGCTACATATTCAACAGGCGTGAAACCAGTCGAAATGATGGGTAGTTGAGAATGTAAAAATGTGTTGTAAGTGAGGACTATGGGAAAGAAATGAAATAATCGCATCACAGAATGCTCTTTATGGAAGCATTACCATCTTGTATCCCCCGATGATCTGAACATGCTTCTTGAGCTTGTAAAGAAACGCATTCGAGAAAAGTTTTGACGACAGACTTGCTTTCTTTATTTACTGGTATAGATCCTCGGTCTCTTAATGAAATTATTTAGTAAAATGATTCAGGTGCCAAATTACTGGGCATTCTTCTTAACAGGAAAGTTAAGACAAGTTTCAAAAATAATTTTCAGCTCCACTAGAATGCCTTCATGCCAAGATAGTGCGCTATAGGGAGTCATTTCTGCATTGGAGGACTTGTCCACATGCCAGTCAGTACCTTGTAATTGAGGATGCAGATTTCTAGCACTTTTCCTCAAGGTCAAGTGTACGGAGTATTCCGTAACTGCTGCAGTTAAGTTGAAGGTTCCCATTAATGTTCCTTAACACACTGAAATTAACAATTAAAGGGCACGCTACATGTTGCAGAACTATTTTCTTAATTACAAATTAATTCCTGTTGTAAATATTATGCAGAAATGTAAAATATTACTCGTGACGAATGCTGAGTGCAAAAAGTGGATGTATATTACATAGCGTTTGAACCAAATTCTGCAATAATATGTACCAACTAATGTATCACATTTTGCATTATAATCGCATCACATCGACACACGTGACAGAGGTCTTTACGGCACAGGCTTGTGAACGGTATGTCTGATGTTCTTATCACGCCAAGATCGTCGTCTGTGGCTGAGGTTTTTTTCAATCCTCACTGGCAAATGTCTGGAACCCTTCCTTTCCCATTGTAATTTCTTTTCGTGTATCATCCGTAGAAATATGTTCCTTTCTTATTGGTGACCATCACAAAGGATCTAAGCGTACAGGAATAATATTCGTGAACTATCAAACATCTTGGGGACGTTTCATTTTTACCTTTTTGGTACTTTGGTGTTTATTTTTGTAAACATTGACGGAAAAAAGAAACACTTGTTCTAATGCGGATGTTGTAAAGAAAGTTTTCCTTGCTTTTATGCAGGAATTGCTGGCGTTCATCCGTCTTACGTACACCTTCGTAAAAAGATGAAGCTGGGCAAGTAAGTCGCTACAGTAGTTTAGTTTTTATCGGTACTTGAATTGTAAAAATAATTACTGCAGCACTTCAACAGTAACAATGACACGTTAAGGGACATCTTTTAGATGCCGCTCGTCCATGATGTAATGCCGACTTATAAGATTATTGTCTTGGAACATCCGGCGACATTCTTAACAAGGGTTAGGCTCTCCTTTCACAGTTTGCATTGTGTTAATACAAAAATACTGAAAGGCAAAATCAGTTGTTTTGCGTATTTTGTCATTTTTTATTTATAAACAATGATTCACACAGATTTCTTATTATGTGAAAAAGGAAGTATGTAACTTATAATTTCAAACAATTATTTTTGCAAATTAAACTATAACTGTGTTTAAATAAGTTTTAGCTATGCAATTCCTTTTAAACTGACTATATTGTATGTCGTTCTCTAATCATTGTCCACCGCCCGTGATGCCGTTACAACGAGCGTTAATAGTTTACACCTCCCCCCCCCAAACCCATTAAATACGCAATTACTTTTGCCATACACAGCACAGGCAACAGTGTATTATTTACATGCTTAATACACTGTGCTTTAACAAAATAATTGTAATACATAATATAATCTTTAAGAGGAAATTGTAGGCGGATTGAGTCAAAATTATAAACATTTGATTTTTAGCTTGTTTATTAATGTTCAATTTACAAATATCTATAATAATTTTTAATTTATGCCTTTTACAAAGGTCATAAGTGTCATTTAAAACTGAACTTAAACACCTGTCATAGCAATGAAAAGCCCCCTTTATGTACAGATTTTCAAATTCATTTTATATTTGTTTAAATTTAATAGTATATGCGGATACCTGTTGTTTCTACAAAGGGAAATATGTATTCATGATCAAATTGTGTGTCACCATATCTGTGATTGTATTGGATAAGAATTTAATGCTAAACCAAGTGTTTAAAAGAGATCTAGGAGCTCAGGAAAATACCGTCTACAGCAGATGTTTAGAAGCATTTTAAAGTATGAAAATAATATTTAAAATAGCAGTAATATATGATCGACTTATTTATACCATTCAGAATCCTGAAGCAAGCACTTTTTCTCAAACATAGAGTTACTATTCTTAGAACTACTCATTCCAGATAGATAAAATCTATACTGTTTTTTTTAGTTTATGTAAAAACAATATTGACTTCTTTTGTAAATATAAATACAAATTAATTAAAATGCTTTTAATGTACAAACATGTACATAAAATAGCCACTTAAGAAAATTACATGCAATATTAAAAAAATTATTAATTCAATTAAAATGTCTGTAGAGGCGAAAAGGCAGCTGTTTTTCTGCAAAATTTGATAAACGTAGGACAGTTAGTTTCTGAGAAGGGCATGCCTGGAGTTTGTGAATGTAGATATGCACCCCACCTTATTAACGCTTACTTTGCACTACGCCCCTCCTCCCTACACTTCTGCATTTCACAGCAATAGCTAAGAGCGCACTCGGTCTCAAAGTTAAAGGGACAAAAATCAGTGTCAATAACTTCAGTTGGATAAACTAAACCGCTATACCTTAAGGTGGTAGGGAAGTGGTACAATTCGATCCACATTTCTTTTTTGAATATTGGTACCAATGGAGTGGTACTTGCAAACGGAAGAGACAAGTTTCTTCTTTGTATTATTTTGAAAAAGTTAGTTCACCAATGTAAGAGAACTTAACGATTCAAAAATCAAGGTGGGCGGTTCACTGTAAAGCACCGAGTTGGATGTATAAAGCTATTACTTAACGACACATTCTGCTAAAATGAAGAAGAGTGTGTAATATAGCTAGAAGTGCTTCCCCATAACTAGTTAATAGATTTATACTTTTCTGACATGTTCTGAACTTGTGGGCATCGAATGGTTTTTGTACGAGTGTGATCGATTTTAAATACAAAGTATGGTAGCCAAATAAAGTGTAAATATATTATATTTAATTTGTTAATCAGATTTAAAAATCGCAACATATATAACAATTAAATGTGTAATTATTAATCTTTACTTCAAGATAAAATCATTTGCATGTAAATAAAACATTCATTATTCCAAAATATGCACTCGAAATCAACTTATGTTGTAAATGAATGAAGCATTTGTTTAATTTTACGTGCATTACAGTTGACATAAACAATTAGTATCTTAACGAGTATTTAACATACACATTTTATGACAAATTTCCCCCTATATATCCAAATCATGGTGGTAGAATTCGTTTAGAAAAAATGCTCAATATGAAGCAGAAAAACTGCTGAAGGCCTACAGATAATTATATTATAAGACAGTGAAATAAATAATTAGTCACCGCTCTCATAAAAAATTAATAGCGCTCCAAATTTCTAAAATTTCAATTAATAACTTTTAACGAGTTTCCACCCAGCTAGACGATAGCCTCTACCAAAGACAAGAACAGGTAGTTATTTGCCAACCAATAGAGCGACAAAAAGGAGTACAAAACTATGTTGCTACCTAGCGGTAATAGAAGATAGGGAAATCTCAGAGATTCGAGAGGAAGGCAAGGTTCCTAACGGAGCAAAAATGCTTCAGACTTAGTCGGTCCCGGTGGTGTAGTAAAAAATTCGCTTCCTTCGGAAGGGAAGTAAATTCGTTGGTTCCGTGTCGTGGATTTACAGCACGTAAAACATTCTCAAGACTAAAAGAAGATGCCTGTGAGCAAAATTTATCGGCCTTCTGAATTGAATGAGACGCTAATAACCAAAGATGTTAAGGACCGTCCTTAGATAAATTTAATAATAATAATAATAATAATAATAATAATAATAATAATAACACAAACTTAGCCAAGCGGCGAATACATATACACCGTGCTACCACATAAACACATTTTCGATTAGATGACATAGTACAATTTCAGTAGATGGTTGTTTGCATTTTGCTTCTTTAAGGATGTTTTGTAAAAGATCAGAGAAAAAAGTTTATATGAACTTCTTTACTAAGCATAGAGATTGACGATAAATGTATTTTTTCTAAAGGTTTTGAAACTTTTCATTTTAATAACCCAATCACACAAAATAAATAAAAATTTTAAATCGAAAATTATCTCCACACAGGATATAGAAATAGTATTTCATTTAAGTTCTAGTTTATCAACTCTGTATCATATGATGATAACATTAAACCAATTTTATTATAACCTGAAAATAAAACCAGAAGCATCTTGAATTTCTAAAAAACAATAAGACAGTCTTCAAGAAACAGAACTCAAACAATTTCAGACCATCATTTAGTGAAACGTTTTACATTAATAAGCACTCAAACATAAAGGCACGTATTTTGTCTTTTGCACTGTATCTGTGTAAAGGATTCCGTGACAACAGTTTAATCAGGAAAAGGAAAATACGTGTAATATAAATTTTACCACCGCGGTAGGGAAGCAGATTTAATACCCGCACAACTAATTCTGGTTCTCAATTATAATGAAAAATAAGCACTCCTTGTGACGGATGTTGAAAATGCCCTACTACATCTAAACATTTCTGGCATCCTTTGAGAAAATGGTCATTCATACAAATCACAAAATATAGTAAATTTGGAAAACATTAAAGGTCACTGTTGTTCACGAATTGCAGGCAGATTAATCATAAAGAATATTAAGCGTGGATCAGTAACTCTATAATTAAGTTCCGTAACCTCCAAATTACAGAAATTTACCCAAATATCAGGATCACATGCCTGCAATTCATGGGCCAGAAGTATGTGGATGTTAGCAGGACATTCCCAACCCTCCGTCATATGATGCATGCTTACTTTCACTGCAATTCTAGATTCAGTTTCGCGGATATTAAATCTGCCGTCCTACAATGCAAATGAAATACCTGCAAGTACTTTTGTTTAAGTTGCCTACCTCCGAGGAACAGGTTATGGCTGTTTACCAGCTAACCCAAAAAGAGCTCATGCACGGCAACACATTCCTTGGCACTCTGCGACATATCTGAAGAAACAGGTAATTTTGAAGCGTATTCCTCACTCAGCCAAGTCCTTTATCAAGGAACACACACACGGACTGCAAAGTTCCCATCCATGGAGAAGACAAAAACTGAGCACTGTACAAGCGGTTAGAACACTGTCATTTCTGCGTTTAATTGTCCGTGAAAGTAAATAAGACAGTACACGCCAAAACCATAACAATAACATGTTGTGGTGGTTCTCATTAATGGAAGAACTGCTTTCCAGCTTAATTTGTTTTCTGTTGCTTGTACACGATAATATCGGTCCACTTTTATATCAAAGTAGTCGAAGTCAGTCGGTTTTACCCAGTTCCAAGGTGTTTCCAAATTCACAAGAATGTGAACAGTGGCGCCAACAAGAGCAAAAGAAAAACAAAATTATTTAACCGATCAGTTGTCATTATTATAGCGGTATTCAATCGGTGTATCTAATACGTTGCTTCTTCCTTAAGGGGGGGGGGGGAGAAAATCTTTTTACTGCGAGAAGTTTGAGAATAAGTTAACATGACGGCCGCAATATCAGAGTCCTGCCTTTGGTCACTTTAGATAAAAATGAAAATCTGCCACACTGACATCCTAGCAGCTATTTATCAAGACCTGCTTTAATTTTCTACTTCATTATAATAATAATAATAATAATAATAATAATACTATAATTATTATTACTACTATACATTATCACCTTGATATACCGCTAGGGTGGCCGAGGTCGTTAAGGCGTGGAGTCGAGAGCGGGAGATCTGGGGATCGATTCCCACCAGGACTGTCCTCCTTTACTGAAGTTTTTTTCCAGGTTTTCCTCAGTCCTCATGTCAAATGCCTGGCAGGTACCCTTAACTTAGGCCTGGAACGCTTCCTTCCTTTAAAAAAAAATCCTTTCCCAACTTACCATTTCATCTCATGTAACATCAGTGCCTACCGCCTGTGCTGCCTCAGTAGTAAAAACGGGCGTTAAACACCATTTGATATAAAACTTAGCAGACTATATCACTAATGTAACGTCATCTTAAAATCTGCCAATGAAACGAAACAACATTTTGAAATTTAACAATCACACCGGATTACCGAGTGAAATAATGGAGAAAAAGATCAAATCCGCTTTATCACACGAGTGCATTTGTCAGTGTAACCAACTCTATACCTTCACTATGCAATTCCTGAGTACGCATCACTGACCAATTTTCTGTGTTTTCAATAGGAATATGTTAAGGTGTGCAAATCTTAACAGGATTATTCTTAGCTATACACTAACTACTCAGCTAATATCGATCTAGCTTTTTATAGATTGAATTAAAAAATATTTAAGAGATGATTCTGTTGAAATTATATTTGAGATAAATGTAATAATAACTGTGTATTCACTCAAGCAATTGTTTTTGTTTACTCAACTAAACAGTCAATAATCATTCTATAAATTATGTAACATTTGCCTAAACTATCATAAATCTTAACTAACACGTTGTTGAGAGGGTAAGATGTTTTCTCGTTTGGTATTAGAAAATCGAACGGTAGCGACTGTAATATTTGACTACGGTTTTTGAATAGGTAGGTATTCATAAGTAAATATAACATTTACACAATTGCTAATAATCCGTGCGCATTTCAATAGTTGTATATAACTATTATTCTTATTCTATTTATGATGTATATGGCTCTTCTTTGTTGGTATTGCTTACAATCGACATTCGTCTGCTGTTAGATGTCTCGAAAAGTTTAAGCATTCATAATATAAATGTACAATTATTACAATATTGTAAGCCAAGTTTAGAGGAATTATATTTAAATTCTTATTTTATTCGTGGAATAGTCTTAATAAATATCATTCGAGGGTCCGAACTTTCCAGATAAATTCAAGAACTCAGACCCTCTTATGATAATTCACATTTAACTACTCTTAACTTGTCTACAGTTACTGGAAGTCAGCAAATTTACAGTTAAAACTACACTTTTCAATTGACACTACAGCTTGGGATGAGCCCTGGCCTGCCGCGGCGATCTCTACATCTTCTACCTCCGTCTTACGACTTCGCTGATAAAGGGCAGTGTTGCAGGGAGGCATGTGATCAGCATGCCGACATCCCACAGGTCGCCTTTCACGCGGTTTCGCCTTTCGCTAAACCAACGTCAACAGTTCTTCACTAAATATCTGCTTTATTTTTAAATAATATTTTTTACTCTAATTTACTGAACTGTTAATCGTTCATAAGCGTTGAATTGGTATCCAACCCCTCCTCAACGGAACACAGTGCTCACTTTGAATACACGTTGAGTTCGTCAGCCATCTTCGCGAGTCAAAACAGTTCATCTACAATGAAGGCGTCTCCCTTCTCTTACCTGCAGGAGAGCTGCGTAAGTGGGGTAGGCTGATGACAAAGCAGCATCCCATGCACAGTTACACTATTAGGAGTGTTGGAGCTTCTCGGCCTTAAAATATAAGACTCCACTCATCAGACATATCTTGGAAAAGGAAAAAAAAATTCTGCAGTAAGAAAATCTGCACATTTTCTCTTTATAACATTTCATAAATCTACCAATTGTTCACAGCATCTCGGAGTCCCTGCAGCCCCTGACGTTTTAGTTGAACTGTAGTTAAGGCACAGCATCCCAAGGCTGTAATACTTCATCCCTGGGGAGCTGTTCTACGTATATGCTGTCACCACTAATCTTATATCCTTGCATAAATGATTTCCTTTAAAATCCCCAAAAGCTGGCCACTTTCATACAATTCTGTAGGTTGGTTTCTTGGTCATGTCTAATCATCAATGTATGGATTTGCCCCTATAACCAAAAAGTTACTGTTTTCCATAACCCTGGTTCATAATTATGCAGCTAAATGTGTACTGGCCGTGATGATCTCAAGGACATTCCCCTCATATATTTTTATTTTGAACAACTTCATTTTATGAACGCCGTTATGATGAATTCCACTCGCGTTTTGTTCCACTTATCAGTACGTTCTTTGTTTGCAAGACTCTTTCCACAGTTAAACTCACTACACAGACACATTAACTATGATACAATGTCTACCTAAGGTTTCGATTTTCCGTTTTTATTTATTGTTTATTTATTTCGGTAGAGCTAAGGCCATTAGGCTTTCTCTCCCGCTCTATCAATCTAATAATAATTACATGAAGTAGCGACAATATTACAATCACAACATTGATAGTAAAGTTGACAATACTCGTACACATATAACCAATGTATAACATTATGGATATAAATAAATGTATGCTAATACATAAATATTGATAATGAAAAATATTTACTTAAGAAGAAGAAAAAACTTAGAAAAATAAAAGAACAATAATATACAACAAGCACCAGCAATGACAATTTATACATATATCAACTTACGTAAATCCTGAAAGTGAAAATAAATATACAAGCAAAACAAATAATTAAACCCTATGAAGGAGATAGGAACATTTATGACGGTAATAAAATGAATAATTCTACAGCAGGGTAAAGCAAATAAATACCTGCATTGTAACAAAAGAAATCTGAATGAATGTTAATCAATAATTTCTGATAATAAACAATTTCTTATGAAATACTCCTAAAATCCGGCCGTCTCTGACATCAAGTGGCAATGCAGAGACGGGCAGTGATGATGAGTAATGGATGTACGGTGCAATGTAATAATAGCACGTGTTGGAATTCAGAACGTACGTTAAGATTATGACAGGAAGACAGATTTTGAAAACGAGGAGATAGATAAGATATATTGATACTTTTGAAAAGTAGTGTGAGACAATGAATGTTTCTTCGGCCTTTCAGGTGTAACCAAGACAGCATATCGAGGGAGGGTGTTATATGATCGAACAGTCGCACATCGCAAATGTAACGTACGCACATGTTATGAACACGCTGTAGTTTTTGCGTCAGGTTTAAGTCTGTGAGCAGAAAATCGCAGTAGTCGAAGTGAGGCACCACCAGGGATTGCACCAAGATCTTTTTCAAGGTTCTGGGTAAGAACACGTTAAATCTTTTAAAAGTATGGATTAGAGAACTTGCTTTCCTGCAGATTTCAGCAACATGGTTTTCCCAACAGCAACATGCTATTCTCAACATTTTTTTAAACCTCATTCTATGTAGTATTTCCTGACCATTAAAAATGCAACACATTATGCGTATTTATAATAGCTTCGCGGAAATGATTTCTTCTCGTTCGGTTGTTTGACGAGCCGTTGGGATCCTTCATGTCTTTATGTTCGTTCTGCCTCGTCCAACACGAGTATAAATGTTTTGCATTGACATCTCGCTAATTTTCCTTTGATCAAACTCAGACACCTGTTGTATCGCTGTCGTGTTTTAGGCGAGTTATACTTGTTTCTTCTGAGATTGTGGGGTCGGTTTAAAACGTCTTATGGGCGTTACAATTTTAATGGCCACAGTGTAATTATGTTTCCATGTGTAATCATGGACACAAGACCAGAACGAAAAAATGGAATTAACATTTTTGTTTTTTAATGGCACATAAAGTTGTATATTGACGTAATTAATCACAAAAAATTAATACGCTAATAAACGCATTAGCTAATTTATTATGGTGGCGCAACTAACAAAAGTTCGCTTTATATTAGCCTGGATCTAAAATTTAGGGACACATTACAACACCTACGGTTCATTATCTTCATGTTAAAGAAGATTGTAAATGAGAATAGTGTGCAGAAGGTTATGGCTGTTGAGTTATGTGTTGCTGGAACAGGATCTGCGGTGAATCATGGCGCTTGCTTCAGGAAATGAGTTTACCCTGCGTCACCTCTTTGTCATTTAGATATTAAAACCGCAAAATCAAATTACTTTTCTGGACCAAAAGGAAAGAGATAGCACGTTGTGGATAACTTCAAGCCACTCCATGTGAGCCTATGGAAGAAAATCTCCCTCATTTCAGTTTAAGTGATATAATTCAAATGAAACGCACTTTTTGAAGTGCGCCAAGCTGCTACTTGTTTCCCTGACTTAAGCAATAGGAACCCTGGAACCGATGATTGCGTTTGTTGTGAGTGCAAAGGCATATACTGAATCCCTAAGGGTTTTTATCTTTATTCATTGTTAAAGCTTATGCACCTGTTTGGTTTTATGACTCCGTCTTTTAATAACGGTTCGAAGCGCATCGTTCAATTTTCCCGTTACCTATCAGAAGATCCGAAAACATAGACAGAAATGCCAGTTTTGCTCACCCTGAAAAGGTTACTGAGTTTAATGACTGATGAGAGAAAATGCATAAGATTGATAGATCTCCGCCGAAATTTGAAAGCTAGAGCTGAGAGTAAAACCGACTCAGAAGTTTTATGTAACTAAGATCAACTTTGCTGATGAAGAGTGCATTGTCATGGCAACTGTCAACTAACGGAATACAGTGGGCCTGCAGGCTGAAAACTGTCAGCAAGTGCTTGAAACTGTCTTCAAATAAAT
Organism: Metallyticus violacea; assembly: GCA_030762175.1. Taxonomy (NCBI): domain Eukaryota; kingdom Metazoa; phylum Arthropoda; class Insecta; order Mantodea; family Metallyticidae; genus Metallyticus; species Metallyticus violacea. The sequence continues at coordinate 3,309,076 of CM060841.1, read as the reverse complement.
GGACTAAATCTATCTTCTGACACGCATTAGTGACTGAGGCATCATATGTGTTTGTGGAAGCATTTCAAGGAATGATTTTGTGTGAACAAGACTAGAGTCATAAAATGACAACATCTTTCGAAACAGAGCAACATTTCTATCTGTGAATGTCAAGAGTATCACCGCGTTTGTTTTTTATACAACAATATGAGATTATAAGTTAATGCTGAAAGATTATGTAATAGTTACCCTTTCATTTCGACGATATTTTATGCTTTTCTTTATCCAATACGTCAATTACTCAAAAAAGAAGTGCCGCGCTCATGGATTGCAAAATATCAAGTCCCCTTCTAATCACGGCTCCAGACCCTTACAGATGATGACAGATTTCAGCGGGAGAGTGAACGTACATGTTTAAAGAAGACATACGCCCTACAGGTAGATTGCAACTACGGTTGAGAGGTTTGGATTACTCCTTAGTCATTTTTTTTAAATGGTGTTTAACACCCATTTTTATTACTGAGCACCACAGGCGGTGGATACTGATGATACAGGAAATGAAATGATATATTGGGAAAGGATTTTTAAGGAAGGAAGCGTTACAGTCCTAAGTTTAGGGTACCTGCCCGGCATTTGTTATTTATGACTGAGGAAAACCTGGAAAAAACCTCAGTCAGGGATTGGAACACCATACCTCATGCTCCTGAGTCCGCGCCTTAGCGCCCTTGGCCATCCATGACGGTGTTTTTTTTTTCTTCTTATTATTGTTGGAAATTATGCAAGTTCGTAGCTCTCATCTTCTTTTTACACTTGAATCTCATATTTGTATGCAGTTTTCACTTCCCCTTTTTATGTGTACAATTTGTCCAAAATTATATAAAGTATCCTTTTAATGCTAACATTCTCTCACTGATTTAGAAGAGAAAATGCTACTGTTGATTTCGTTAAAATAAAATAGTTATGTGTGGGCAATTAATAAATGTGCCTGTCTTACTAGTATATAATAATCTTATTCGGCATACATATCACTCTTTTTATTACAGTATTGAAACGACAAATGTTAAATTTGCTCGTATTTCTTTCTAGAACGAGTCACTCAGTGCATGTGTTACGTCAAACTACTGACCGAGCTATAGGATATGTTTCCACTTGACTTTACACGCAGAGCGGAAATCAAGTGCTGCTAGGAAGGTTATAATTTGTAAATTTGCGAAGTATATTCCGTGGTTCGAGTCCTTAGTTAAATGCGACTCATTCTAAAGCTCCCAATGTTATTAATAACTAAATAAACTTTTCAAAAACCTCACGCAGAATAAAAGTAAACTAAAATTGAAGGAGTTTTGCCTCCCCCCTCTTTTTAAGTACAAAAACTGTTACGTATTATGCTGTTCGCATGTCATTAAACAAGGTGTGTTTACCGTTATTGCACCATGGGAACATGTACTGCAACAACTGGTAAGATCCATGTGGGCGGGAAGGCGGGCTCCCCAAAAAGCAACTCCTGTTATGATGTCATTTTCGAGAAACAACGTTCGCAGAGGGCGTAGCAAGGTTACCAATATACGACTTCAGCAACAACGGGCTCGTGGGAAAATCTTTTTGTGAAAGGTAATGGTTGTTCCGGTTTGACCATATCTCTCCGGCTGATGGAGTGACCTGTTGCTCCACCGCTCTCTCTTTTCTACAATTTCAGCTTCTTGAATACCGCTGCACATATGAGAGAGGTTTGACACGCTTGATGCTGGTCCATTGGTGAAATGTCTGTGCCCAGAAGATACCGGTAACATGTATGTCAGCAATTTGAAGCGTGTTTACATGCAGTAACAGCTTAAGTACAAAGAGGTTGTTGCTTTAGTTCTTTACTTCGAGATGGATTGTGGATGCCCTATTACTGTTGCAGTGAAATGATAAACAGTTGAGAAGAGCAAGTGGAACAGCCCCGATATAACAGACAAAGTTTTAAAGAATGTGTGACATATAATTGCAGTCAGGCCCATAGCTAGGAACTTCTTTCAACACGCCATGGTCTATAATTTGTGTAAGTTTCATCGTTACATTTGTCCTAACAAAGAAAAGCTAAATATACAGCAAAAGCCTCATACGATTTAAATATTTGTGCTAAAAGTATAGTTGTCCAATTTTTTGAGTAATATTTCTTCTATATGTAATTTTAACAGCTCTAGACTGCATTACACCATTCACTGATGATTGGTTTCTAACAATGACAATTGTTTTGCGGTTTATTGGTGTAATGGGTGATTTTACTTTGTGGAACCGTTCCAAGGTAGGTCGGTTCACGCTGGTACCGCGGCGAAAGCTCTCAACTTCGATTGTCGCCGAAGTTACATTTACTCATCATTATTAAATAAGAAGATGCTGAAACTGCCTTTGTTTCCCATACCTTTCTGGTATCGGCTTATGAAATTAACTATCACTCTCTGTAGTTCCCTCCGAAAAATGGAATAGCTTTCTTCACTACTGTTATTTTTCAGTTCATCTAATGTGTGTACATGTATTGTGCACTTTTTCTTGTAATGCGCCCCCCCCCCCCCTCCCTGAGATAAAAACTCGCAAGGGTTAAATCGGGAACCATATGTTGTTATTGGTGACTCTACCGTAGATTATTTCATGAAATGCATGCAAGTAGACATGGGCTAAATGAGCCGTTATGCAGTCCTGTTGATAAGTTGCGAATCTACGTTCTATCGCAGTTAATTCACGGAAAAATGGTTGCAAAATATTCTGCACTTACCTATCATTGTTTCTCTTGTCGCAATGGCCACACCCTACTCCCATCTTTTGATAATGCAGGTTAAAATTTTCTGAACTGCAGTATTGGTAGTTTTGTGAATTAACATACCCACTCAGGTGGAGTTAATCAGTAAAGAGAATTAAATTAGGGTCAATTTCTTCATGCACACTATTTAAAATCAATTCTCAAACATCTACTCCTGAATGCAAGGTCATCCGGTTAAAGTTCTTGCACTATAATAATTTCATAGGGTTTTAACTTCAGTAGCTTTGTAGCCTTTTGAATAGAAGAATAAGACATTTCTTTGTGATTTTTTACGGGAACGTTCTTAGTTTCTTCTGTAAGTAATGTACACTTCTTTTTTATTAAGAACACTTCCGGTTTCGTGAAATTTATCTACCATTGCATGAATCTGGGAAGTTGAATTTTAGGGAATTTCTCTTAAAATAATCTCCTGAGAACACGATCCGATTTTGTACGTACGTACGAATCGTAAATAAATATTCTTTGGGGAATAGAATACCACAATAGACTCATATTAACGTAATTAATTTAGCCGATTACGCCGTCTAATGAATATTTAATATACTGTCCCACGTCTTATAGTTAGCTCGTACTGACCTCCCCTCCGGCTCCTCCATCGGTTTTCAAGCGTGGGAACGAGACGAGAACTGTAGAGTTCTGTCAACTGCACGTGGATCGATTCCCCAAATCCTCCACTTTATTGAAGCTGTCAAAGCAGTGTTTTTTGTTTGCTTTTTTTTTTTCATAAGATTACATGTAAATTCCAAGACATTGTAAAGTTGAAGTTTGCACAATTGTTGCCAGTGCCAAAGGCAACTTTTTAAAACGTTTTTTCCTAATGAAACCTATTACATCACACATTGCTATTTGATTTACGCGCCGAAAAAGAATTGCCATTTTCAATGCAAACCGTCATTCAGAAAAAAATAATGATGTACCTCTTTCATGACGTAAATATTACACATAACAAAAATAAGTAACATTCGTTCGTATTTACATTTTAGCCTTTATTATTACCTAGTTACGTATGTAGCACTCATTGCTTGTATGTAGCTTCCAACTTTTATTCATTTTTATTAGATAAACGCTCTATATCAGTATGCCTAAATATACCGAGAGTGCCAAAAGTGTATACGCACTTTTACAGTAGATATCTATTTAATATATTTCAAAGTTGGAGCGGACAAACAACAGTAATGTGTAGTATGATGTTCTGTAAACAGATGTGACTCACATCATTATGATAGCGTTGCTACGTGACAAGTAAATCAACAATGAACAAATGAAGCTAAGATTACCGTATGATGTTCTGTAAACAGACGTGACTCACGTTACGTTATGCTAGCATTGCTACAACAAAATAACTACGATTATCGTTTAAACAGCGGAAAGCAATTTTGAAGTAGTATTGGAAAACCGAGAAGATTGTTGAAGTTCAAGTAAAGGCAATGCAGACGTGTGTACAGAACAGAACCGCCAACGCGAGTAACAATTGCACGCATTCGAGACAAATTTGAGACTCGTGGTACCGTATGCGATGTTGACAAGGGCAGATCAGGAGCTCCGGGCACTGGATAGGACGAAGAGGTCCGATTGAGTTTCCATCGCGTTCTCCGGATCTAACTCCTTTGAACTTCCACTTATGGGGAACTCTTTAAGGATGTTGTATACCGTAGAAAACCAGCTACCCTGGCAGCACTTCGGGAAGAAATTGAAACGGCATGTGCTACGATCGCTGAGGACACTTTCGCAAACGTTGCCCAATCAGTAGTTCAATGTACTCAGAAGTGTATCGACGCCGATGGTGCGCATTTTCAGCAACTGTTGTTAACTGTAAAAGTCTAAGATAATAGTGTTCATCATTTTCTGTTTGTATGAATTCAGTTTTGTTATGTTGACACAGTTTTTTTTTCTTTGTTTGAAGTGTGTATACATTTTTGACACCATCTGTATATTATATATTGAATCAAATATATAGACAATATATATATAGACAATGGTTTATACTTGTATGTAATACATATATAAATATATATAGGTAAATAAAAGAATCCATATTAAATTATAGTTCAAGCTCGTACAAATAACCTGTCTCAAAAATTTAAGCATCAAATCCACTAAGATTCTGAGAAAAGAAAAACTTTATAAGCACCTTGCAACTTTGGAAAGATATTCCGGAGTCCCTTAAGCGTACCGACACGGGATGAGTGGCATGAGTCGCCAAGAAATGGAGGGAGATATGCGATTCGAATTCCCCTCTCCTCAGATTTCATCAGTAGCACATAGAAATTACCCTCAACTGAAACTCCTCCCGAATTTATATTTTTTATTTCATATCAGTGTCCATGGCCTGGGTTGCACAGCAATAAATACTGTTTAAAATTAGCTGATGCACATTTATTATGTTCCATTTATAATACGGGAATGCCCATTAAGGTCTCAAATTTCCTTGACATAAGAGTTATGCAGCAAATGCCCTTTGAAGTTTGCCTCCGTAGGAGCATCAAATAACTTGGCGAGTCAGGGCTTTCGCGGTGCTGACACGGTTAGACCAAGTTCTGCACTTGTCACAGTGGCACGCAAGACTAAAGTGAAGCTCAGCTCTGATAATGCGATGCATTGGATCGTAAATAACAATCAATAATACGCAGACCCAAGCCTTTACAAATACAATGTGGAAGCAAAGCTTATGTTACTGGCGGTTCTGCAAGGGTTGATTAATGGGTCTGTTGCTATTTTAAAATTATTGGAATAGTGTTCCCAGGCATTGTTTTTTAATTGCACTTTATCAATGATTTGGGTATCAGGGTATGGTAGATGTTTTTTTTAAGAAAGGTGCGGAAGGTGGCCCGGCCTAGTGTTTAACTTAAAAACTTCGCTGAAAAAAAGTGCTTCCAAATCACAAAGTAAATTGACGTTGCAAAATATTCAATATCAAAACATTTTGGATCGCTTTTTGAACCCAAATAAAAACGCCAGGCATAAAAAATGTCCAAAAGTAATATGTTATTTGTATTTTGATGTTATTGTAATAGATATCATTAAGCGAACACTTGAGGTGAATAAACTTATATAGTATATATATAAGTGTATTACGCCTCTTCTCGGAATGGAGATGACACAAAATTGTTTTGTATGTGTACTGACTGAGGTTGCGAAATCACGATCACAAACAGTGGAATTGACAATACAATTATAGTGAAGGCTGCAGATATAACAGCAGATAAGGGAAACGAAACACGCTCTAGGAAGTGAACGTACAAACATGCTGCAAAGAGTTGTGCTTGATGTTAAAAGTAGAGTAGGAATTGCCTGATAGGAACCACTTAACCAGAGCTGTAATTAGAAGGCAAAAAAATCCAAAATATCTGAATACAACTACACCTTATAACCAGGCCATATCTGATTATATTTTCATAGACAGGGCTCTCAAAACCGTTCTTCTTTAATTTATCTATTTATTTTCTCCGTTGACCTTTGTTCTAGGCATTGAAAACAGGAGTATGTTTTACCAATTAATAAGTGTAGCAAGAAATCTCTGTACTTCAAAGAGAACACATTGACTTCTATGCTGCGAATATGAATACAGTGTACAGATGGCTATCTAAATTTAATGCTAGATTTCTAGTCTTCCCATTTTTACGTATTAATCATATTTGAAACTATGATGAAATCCATGAGGAACTTGCGGATTTGGCACATTTCCTGCACCTGTTTGAAAAGCGTACGTCCTTTATTATATGGGAAACATAAAACGAACAACGTAGTAAAAGGCTTTCACTCAAAAATTAAAAAGGTAGTATCTGGGCATCACGTGGGCGTATGAAGAGTACTAGACAAGGATAGAATGCAACGAAATATTTAAATTCCAAATTCAAGCTGGTCATGTTAATGTAAGATATTCTGTAACTAAAATGTACATTACTACAATCTGCCCATCGTAAATCTGCAGTCAAATATTACTGTGCGATTGCCGCATAGCCCCCCCTCGCTCTAGCATCTACTGTCACAACGAAACACCTGTAAACCCCGCAGTATTTTTACGATTTCATCTTCCGTTGTTATTCGTACGTTCTTGACAGAAATGCAAACCAAAATATCTTACATACAATAATTAAGTGCTTCCTTCACGCTATTAACAGAGAGAGACGTAAGAATTACCGAGCACATTAATTTAACAATCTGGTACTACTTCGCGAGCTAATCTGGAAATAAAAAGTCAATCAAAATTATTTCTGCTCCAAGCTTTTATTGACATCCACTTATGATGGACAAACCACAATCTTTCCTTGGGATATCATACGATCTTAAGATTATAAGTGGATCCAGTTCTTCAGAAAGAAGTTGGTGAATAAGATACCTTTAACTGCGCAATCACAATGCATTCTTTTGTACTGATACAGTTCACAGGAATCGATATTGCATGTTGGACACTTTTTATGACTGGGTATTATAATACAGGATGGCCCACGAAAAACTATCCCCACGCTTTGTAAACAAGAGTGGGCATTGTGACCGTTGCGTCAGATTACATGTGAACTAAGTAGAGCTTCCGAGAATCCTTGTTTGAATATCCACAATCAAGAACAACAAACAGAACCCCCCTCCCCTTCGTGTTTGCAATTTATTCTTTTGTACGCTAAATCTTACATACTGTTCTTTCACCAATAGCAGGAAATTTGTTTGCAAAACCCTCGTGCCTTTTCTTAAGGAAACCGGTACGCACTGAACGCCCCCATAATTGCAATTCTTTGGGAAGAGAATACAAGTATATCTCTTACAGTACTGCTGTGAACACTTCTTCATGTTGAAATAGCTACCTCTTCGATAACAAACTCCCTTTCCTTTCTCCTCTCCGTCAGTATTCCTTCATTAAATGATTCGCTGTGGCCTTGGCTATATGAACGTTTGAGGCTAGCTCGTGAACCACCTACTACTTACAACGCATCTTGGACTTAATGACTCACAAGACGTGAATCTGAGGGAGAATATTCGAAACTTTTATTTATGCCATCGTAAAAATTCAGATGTGACTTTTGAATATGATAAGAGCAGAGCGTGACAGACATAACCTCTACTGTGACTGAACTTACCTCAAGCTTTACAGGTACATGAGTCTTATGCAAGAGCATTTCAAATTTTCTTTTACTGACTTTTAGCGCCCATTCCTCAGCTTCAGAAATGGGACGTTTTCACGAAACATTAAAATTGCATTGTTCGAAATGTGAACTATTAACGGTCAGTAGGATCACGATAACTGCTATTGTCTTTTGCACAATGTGAACAATTATCATGACATTCCCAGACAATCATCTTAAGACCTGAGAGGAACCCCCGAGAAAGCCTGTCAGAAACTGACCCAATCGGGAATCGATCCGGACTAGCCGAGTAGGAAACACGAATGCTGCAAGTAGATCACAGCCTGCCATAAAGTATATGCCTGTTTGAATAGCATCACAGATATTATAATGGTGTATTATATGCTATGTTTTGATGTACCAGTAACCACTACCTATGTAAACGTGTATTGACAGAATAGGTAAAATTTGAAGTTTTTGTGAAAAGTCTATATGGCTTCTATTGTAGTTCTAAGCTTTTATATAGACATTTTCTTTATTGCCTACAATTGCTTCACATAACAGTTTCGTTTGGGCGGTAACGCTTGGGATTTGTTTTCGGGAGGTCCCAGGTTCAAATTCTGCTCCCTACTAAACTGGTGTTTCTCGTGTTTTTCCTCAGTTCATTTTCAGAAGGTTCAAGTCAGTTAGTATTTCTCTGCCACAGTTTCACCTTTAATTTCATCATTCAGCTTCATATCTGCAGGTGTATCTACGTCTTTCTGTGTTTGTGATATCTGCGAGGCAGACCTGACATTGGACTGATTACCCATTCAGGGTGTCCTTTGCCGTCGTACATACTCAGTGCATGTCTATAGATCAAGGCGAATGGTTCGGTTATAAGTCTCGGGGGTGTAAAGCAGTTAAAAGAGAGAATTGATCAAAGATATTCTAAGAAACAATAAATAGCATCGTATATTAATATTTACAATCTCTTCCAGACTGCTAACAAAATATGCCAAAATTAACGTGGCTGTTGTGTATTAAATATGATTTTTTAAATATAATATATTTCAATATAACCAAAGGTGGTGGCGACTATATATTCTAGAACGGTTCATAGGAACACGAGAAACCAAGTTTAAATTAAACTTTATTAAACTTATTCCAATTAAATTTGTTGTCGGGCCGGTGCGCCGGAATCGCCGTTGTTTGTAGGGAGGGTGGTGGCTATCTTAATGCCGGGGTGACGCACCTCTTAAATACGAGGAGGTCTAAGCTAGTATGACCTATCAACCAGTGAGAATCTGGTAGCTAGGGGGCACTTAGCAGCCTGGGCGACGAAATCGTCTGCAGCCAAATGGCGGGTCGGTTTAGAGTTACAAGGTGCTGTCCTAATGCAAAATACCACGGGTGGCACAGACCTCTGGACCTAGGGTTTGGTAAGCCCGCTATGAACTATGAACTGTCTGTAAGATCTACTGAGGAGAAATACATCTGTTTTAGATATAAAGTACTTTAATACATTTGCCATAATTATAATATCCGTGTCACTTGCAAATAGTACAGGGTATCCTATAAAATTTGTTAAGAGGTCAAAACCATTGATGAAAATCAGAAACAGATGGAACCCTAGTACATACCCTTGTGCTACTTTGCTATTGAAATTTTTCCCATAATGAGCTGATATTTCTAAAAATGTTTTTTTTTATTATTATTTGTTTCATGTACGGACGCTCTTTAACATCTCAGGTCATCAGCATCCCATTCAATTCAGGGCGTGAAACGACCGACAAATTTTGCTCAGAGGTCTCTTTTTTTCAGGCGGTGAGGTTCTATCGTGCCGTAAATGTACGACATGGCCATACTTAGGATTTTTGCGCCCGAAAAAATTCATCGGTCCTGACCGGGATCGAACCCGCGATCTTGGATTTAGGAGGCAAGTATGGTTACCACTACACCACCAGGACCGATATACAAAGAGGAGAAGAGACATTAAAGAATGCCTTGTAATTGGGATATTCACAATACGTAGAGAGCGTTATGAGAAAATTTCGGAAGATGCGGTTTATCATGACATAATGACAAATGTCGATGCCGAACAAATTGAGCATAATTATATGAAAATAGGTTTGTTATCGCCGAGCACAGACACAACCGTTATTAAAAGCAATCGCTTCGAGAGATGGTGTGGCGGTGGTGTGAACGACTGGGGGTCATGGTCGGGACTCGAAACACGGACCTTTGGCCTACCATCTGAGCTACTGTGCCATGCCGGACCAGAGTCTCAAATCTCCCTCATCCGAGTTTATTACTCCTGGACACTTCTAACATTATTTCATTGTACAATTTGGTTCCTAAGAGGCAAATCAAAACCCATACCAGACGGGGCGCAGCAACATTTATGTCGTGTTTTGACTCTCATAGTTCTGTACGTAATGCGGCACGCGTAATCGCATTGTTATAGCGCTCATGGTATTTCTGCCTGTGGAACAATCGTGCCTTATTTTTACGAGACGATAGGTTGAACTTTGACAGTCAACAGTCAACCAGAGTTACAGCAAGACTACTTTATTCTTCAATTGCGAATGTTGAGTGTGAACATGGTGGTACCCCGGCACACACAACAAGAATAAACAGGTTGTTGGAACACATCTTTCCACAGATGGTGATTTTCTCTTACGGGGAGACCCAAAGCAAGAAGTTTTTGAAACACGTCCTGCCACTATCTTAGAACAGAGGAATCGGACCAGAGCTGCTGTCGGTAATGTGTTACAAATAACAAGGACACTTCCAGCAATGTATGGATCAGCACGGTAATTATTTGTAATTATTATTTCAACTTTGACACTAAGAACTATAAATAAAGAGCCGTTATTAACTAATACTGTCCTTAATGGAAAGAGACGAGTAAATGTACACTGTGTCAACTTGATTTGAATCGCGTTAGAAGAGGGAGAAGAAGGAAAGGGAAATAATAGAGAAGAAAAGGTAGAAGTTATATAATAAACCCTACAGTTAGAAGAAAGAAAGTACGGCGAAAAGAAGAGGAAGAGGGAAAGAATATGATGAGGCAGCAGGAGAAGCAGAAGCTGAAGGAGTTGTTGGGAGCCTTAGTGAAGATGCAGAGGATGGGAGTTAGAGCAGAAGTATAATAAAGATTGAGAGCGGTATAATATATTATAGTGTAATGGTGTAGTAGATATGGGTGAAGTGAATTTAGAGGTGAAAATTGTAAAATTAGTTGTAAACGTGTAATAAATGAGTATAAAGAATAAATAAACAAAAGCAATAGCGTACCGTAAAGTGTAGTGGAGTAGCGAAAGGGAATTTTTTACAGGATATAAAACAGTATTGCGTATATAGAATGAGAGGAGCGTAAAAAGATTGTGGAAAAAGGGCATGGCGAATGAGTGAAGAAGAAGTAAAGTAAAATATGATAAAATTGTTATAATAACTATTATAATTAATACTACTAGTGATATTTTATTATTATTATTGTTAATTATGTCAAAGTAATTAATTGGTAAGGTAAATGTAGCATTGATAAATGTCAATTAGATTCGCAAACAAGGAATATAATTAGTGTTGAAAAAAATTGCCTAATATAAGATATAAATGTGAAGTTTACAGGAATATATTTATAAAGATGATATGATATAGAAAGATGATATGATATAATATGGGAAATATAGAAACATATACAAGATCAATAGATATATCGTTTTATACAAATATAGACAGGAATAGATACAAGTAAAATAAAAGTATGTACGAAATATACTGGTCACCAGTACAGTTTCTACCGGATATCGGTGAATAATAGTTTAATAATTTGGAGTTAAAATTAAGTGGAAGTAGTAGCTGGTTTCCAGTTGCTGGAATTTGCAGAAATTAGGAACTGTTGAAGGGATTGTTATTTATAAAATTGTTATTTTTATTATTTGATAAATTTCTAATTGTAACCTAGGTACAAGTATCGTCTGGACATTAATAATGCAAGAATGTAATTTGGTAATTTAGAAATAAAGTGTAAGAGTTTGCAAAATACGGACCGGGGTGGAGTGTTTCAGATTATTATTATTATTATTATTATTATTATTATTATTATTATTATTATTATTATTATTATTGTTGTTGTTGTTGTGTATCACAAGGCACATGAAATAAAAACGATATAAATGAGACGGTAGGTGTTGATTATTTCGACTTTCTGTTTCAATTACAATGCATAAGCTGTGAAGGCTGGGAGATTGTTGCAAGAATTTTCTGCACGAATTCATTCAACGCATATGCCTTTGTGTAGGTTGTGATTATTGTATTTAAGCTAACGGGAAGTCCCTTCAGCGCCCCGGAACAGGAGTGACATAAGAGTGACCGTGTGAGGTCCGACTCGTGGGTGGCTAGCAGACGGACGGGTGAGACTGCTCTAAAAATATCGCACCCGCTTGGCAGCGCGCGCTACTCCAATACGCCCACTTGCTCTGTTCGCTCACTCAGGTCACTGCTGTTTGTACCTTTTCCCACGTGGTCCCTCCGGGCTGTTTTCATTCCAACAAGTGTCATTCATTTTGTGATGCATCTATACTTAGCAACACAACCGCGAGCTGTCTTCCTTCTCTTGTCGCAATTTCGAACACTTACGATAATGATGACATGTACAAAATTGTAGAATCAAAATGTGATCTGGAAATAATTTCATAATTACTGCATACAGGATACAAGCAGCGACCATGATATGTAAATCCTTACAGTCTAATTCAACTTTCTAGAATTTACCGTAACTACAATGGCAACCTTTTATTGATGACCGTCAGAGAATATAACAAAGGTATACTTGTACAGAAATGATATTCGTAAACTATCAAACATTACGAGAAGCTTTTATTTTTGTCTTTTTCTCTTACTAATATGTCGGTTCTGGTGATGTAGTAGTAACCATACTTGACTTCCTAACCCAAGATCGCGGGTTCGATCCCGGCCCGGAGCGATGGATTTTTTCGTGCACAAAAATCCTAAGTTTGGCTTCCTTCGGAAGGGAAGTAAAGCCGTGGGTCCCGTGTCGTACATTTACAAGAGCCTCAAGCTTGAAAGAAGAGACCTCTGAGCAAAATTTGTCGGCCGTTTCACGCCCTGAATTGAATGGGACGCTGATGACCTGAGATGTTAAAGAGCGTCCGTAAATAAACCAAATCAATAAAACCTAACTAATATCGCCCAGCACTATTCATTCACAGGTGTCACATATTTTTTCCAATATACTTCTCTATCTCTACTTAGATTTGTAGCTGTCTGAAAATAGCTTATACATTCATCGGAGAAATATTTTTTTATTTTATTTTCATAAATTTTTTCATCTTGAAGAATAATCCTAGTTATAGGATATTAATATCAAGTGGCACGTGATCTATAGCTATCTAAAATTAGTTAAATTAGCTGAGGTGATATATTTAATTTTTCAACCACATTAACTCCTTTAACCACAATCGCATTAAGTTCATCAGTGCGCAAGCTAAGAGCAAAGCCGAAATCACGTGTTTTAGTTCAGGTCATGTATTGGTCGTACGGAAATGTCTGGGACTAAATTTTCCTGCGTATGAATCTAAAAATACTTTTCAACACTTTGAAATTGTTTTGATCCGAGTTAATCAATACCTTTTAGCATTTTCTTGTGGTATTACAAGTTATCGCGATTTCTACCTATGCGTCTCAAATGAGAAGGATACATCGAAACCTGCAGTTTGTTACTGCATGTGGCACATACAACGGCGACTATCCTGCAATGTTTCAAGCGTTTCAATGTTCTTGACCATCCTCCCTACAACCAGGATATCTCATTCTGAAAGTTTTAAAGGGACCTTGTTTCACCTCCGATTATGTTTGTCTATGTTAGCTACAGTAAGCAACAAACCTCTTTACAATGGACATAGGGATGCTTTCTAAACCGCAATTTTGAGACTAAGTAAGAGCGAATGTACTGTATAAACGTTACGAGTGAAGTATTAATAATGTCTATTCTGTTCGTATGAAGTAAACCATACTGTATAACATAAGACGGAGCGAAATTATTTCTAAATCACACAGAATAATAAATGCGGGCACAATTTGTCCTAGCAAAAACAATGAAATAAAAACACATGCCGACTACATTACGCCCGACAGCACTGTCAGTACAAATGGATCACGAGATAAACAGCATGATTATGTAACAATAACACCTCTTGACTTTTCCTTTTAAAATGTCTTTAACGTTACGAATTTCAATATATATATATATACTACTTTAATTTAATATTAATGCAAACAATGACAAAGAATTTATTTAGTTGAATTTGTTAGGGAAAACAGGAACAAGAAAATTAATTTACTCCTTAAGTATGCATGTAATTCAGCATAAAATTCAATGATATTGTTTTCAGATATGTGTATTGCTAAACTTGTCTGCTAGTTTTTCCTTCTGTTAGTGGCAACAAATACTAATTTGGATAGAATAAAAGTAACTGTACGACTCGGGTTCATGCTCTAGTCTGGAAGGTGTGTATATTGCCCGTAGAGAAGGCTTCAGACACAAACACTGCAGTCAGGTCTCGGACATTCGCGATAGTCTCGCATCCCAGGAAGAAGAATAAGAAAAAAAAGTTGCTTTAATATACAGATTTTAATGTCTAGATACTTTCCTTTAACCAAATAATTCTCGCATCCTCCGTTACCACCCCTTTTCACTCTTATTTCGAAATATCTTATAGTGCATATGTCCTTATGCATCGTATTATTTTACTTGGTAGAAAACAACACAAATACACTCCTTTATTCTGGCATTCAATCATCCTCTATGCTGCATATTTCATTTCTTTAACAGCTGTGCTCTCGTTTTTGTCATTTCTAGCGTTTTTTTTTTTTTGTGATTATCGCGATATTCAAAAATATATTTCTAGTCAGGTTTACATTATGCACAATGCTGCGTCAAATTATCCTATTAATTTCACTTTTTCCCTTCTACTTACCTTCCTAACTCATTTTTTTTAATTACATTCTTCATCCTCAAATTCCTTGATGAATGTACCCATTATAAGTCCTTCCTTTACCTTCATCGAGGTGAAACACTTCCTTAATATCTTTATCAGCCTTTATTTGCCTGTACCATTTCAATTGTTTCTGCTTCATTGGTATAATCAACAAATAGATTTAAATATTCGTTTTTTCTTTCTAATGATTTCTTTGCTTTGCTTTGCAATACCAAACATCGGAAAAGTTTTGTTTTTATTTATATATTTATGCAAACTGTGGAATGATTACCAGTTTCAGATTAAGTAAGTATTAGCACACAGGTAATATATTAAAATTGATAATGGCATTTGCACAAAGTTCTCTGCAAAGTAAAGGCGGTGCATCTCCTCTCATTTCGTCCTGCGGCCAAGAAACAAAAATGTTTTGCCGCTTTTCTTCAGTTCTTCCCCCAAAACATATTGTTACACCTGAAATTTCTTTAAGGGTTCTGCATTTGTACAACACTTCGCTATACCTTAAGTATTAACATCTATTCCTATATTTTCATATTTATACTTCAATTCGTCGGTTCTGGTGGTGTAGTGGTTACCACACTTGCCTCCTAAACCCAGATCGCGGGTTCGAACCCGGCCAGGACCGATGGATTTTTTCGGGCGTAAAAATCCTAAGTATGGCTTCCTTCGGAAAGGAAGTAAAGCTGTGGGTCCCGTGTCGTACATTTACGGCACGAAAAAGAACCTCAAGCCTGAAAGAGAGGCCTCTGAGCAAAATTTGCCGGCCGTTTCACGCCCTGAATTGAATGGGACGCTGATGACCTGAGATGCTAAAGAGCGTCCATAAATAAATAAATAAATAAATAAATAAATAAATAAATAAATAAATAAAAATTTCAATTCACTACATTATCCCCCCCTTTTAATAGTTTTTAGTTTCTTCCCCGCAGACCATATGCACTTATTTAAAGTTTATTTTTAATTCCTATTTCTACAGTAACATGTGCGTTCCAGTCGGACATTTTAGTATTCAATGATAGCCATTCCCCTTAATGACGAATGTAGAACCTCAAACAATGGAGTATATTTCCAAAACCTTCTATTTGCATAAAACATTTTTACAGAAATCAATGAAAAGTAGAGGAACAAAAGGAGAGTTATTCTGTTTATATTTTAACCCTCTGAATTTCTAGACATGATAAATTTTATTATTTGTAATTTAGAATGACTGAACGTAGTTCTAAATTTTTATCTTTAAACTTATAAATAGTGGGTTTTGAAAATTAATCACAAAGATGAGGAATTTTAAAGCTGATTAATTTATTTGTTGCGTTTCAAGTTAATGTTACAAAATTATTCAGTCACAGCGAATGTCAGAAATGAAGCAAAATGTCCGAATTGTGTACAAATAGCAAAATTAAAGAATTTGAAATTTTTTCTTTTCTTTTAGCTCAGAAAATATTTTTCTTTCTTCTTCCTTCTAATTTCCTAAGGTTGATCATTAATTATAAAACAAAATTGAAGAGATTGGTGTCTCTTATTTACACCGCACCGCTTTTTAAAAATGTTATAAATATTCCTCTTCTCTGTAAGCATTTTGAATCTTCCGTTTCTTTTTATTTTGTGCTTTCTTTCTTCCTTTTCAACAAATTTATCTGGAGACCCCATAGCCGCTTACTTTATAAATTACTATATTTTATACTGAAATAGTATTCAAGTTATTAAAAATGTTGCGATAGTGTTTTTCCCCCTTCTATTTTCAGTGCATATAGAATCCACAAACCACAACATTTAACTAATTCTGAAAGTTTGGAGTAAGGGGGCTCTGAAAATAGACGATACTGCATATCTTCATTATGAGATGGAATGACAAGAAATTAACATTACAATCTAAGCAGGAACCACAGTAAAACAAAAGAGAGATAATTTGCATGAATTCGTTCGAATTTGTACATAAGAAATTCTGTTAGGGCGGCGGAGAACATGTGAATTAAGAACTCAATTCCTGTAGAAAGTTTAAATGACATCACCATGCACGCGTACAGCCTGGATCAAGTCCAAGCTGCACGAGTTGCGAAAGAAACCTGGCCGTAACTGCCCGGCAGGGACTTACGTGCTACAATAGAAAGAACTCTTTAATCCGGTTCCAAACAGAATCTGGTGTTTTTCGTCTTGTTCACCTGGCACATGTACAACTATGCCGTAGAGATATAATAGTTTATATTAATAGATTCATCAAATATAAAGAAAAATAAAAACTATCCTGATAGGAGTAACGAAAAACTATAGAACATTTTTTTGAGTTGTGTTTAACGCCCGTTTTTACTACTGAGGCACTACAGGCGATGGACATTGATGATACATGAAATGAAATGATATATTGGGAAAGGATTTTTTTTTTAAGGAAGGCAACGTTCCAGATCTAAGTTTAGGGTATCTCCCCGGCATTTGCCATTTATGAGGACTGAGAAAAACCTGGAAAAAACCTCAGTCGGGGAGGACGGTCCTGGCGGGATTCGAACCCTAGACTTCCCACTCACCAGTGCACGCCTTAACGACCTCGGCCACCCGTGGCGGTAAACTGTATAAACAATTACCGAAGAGGTAGTCAGGAGGAATGTTGTCAACAGAAGTTTTGCGATGATCAAGTGAAAGAGAACCTTAACAGCAGGATTAACGTTTATATGTAAACACACGTTTAGATACAACTAAATCTTGTAATATGCTTAAGAATAAAAATGTTTGGAATTATTTAGAACATATTACATTTTATATATTTGTTCATATTTCCCTGAATAGTATAACTGTTGCATATTAGAGACAAACTCTCATATCTTCGCATTTTTCAAAATGTTAGTTTTCCCATATAAGAAAATTATATAACAACTTCTCGTGCATTACAATTGAACTTAATGCTCTCCAAAAGCCGCACACACTGTGCTAAGTCGATCCTGGTGGTGTAATGATAACCTTGTAAACCCAAGATCGCGGGTACAAACCCGGCCAGGATCGATGGATTTTTTGGGCGTAAAAATTCTAAGTATGGCTTCCTTCGGAAGGGAAGTAAAGCCGTGGGTCCCGTGTCGTACATTTACGGCACGATAAAGAACCTCAAGCCTGAAAGAAGAGACCTCTTGTCGGCCATTTGACGCCCTGAATTGAATGGGACGCTGATGAACCCGAGATGTTAAAGAGCGTCCGTAAATAAAACAAATCAACAATCAAACACTGTCCTTACATCCCGAGGAGTGACAGAATGTTCCAATAGCTAAAGTGAGGTTGAACACAATTGTGTAATGCCAGTGTCACTTTGAGCGGTAAATCAAACGTGAAACAAGATCCGGATTTAACTGTTGCCAGGTTTAGAGTCATCCCCATTACTTCTTGTGTAAAGTTTTAGCGAGTACAAGTAATTTTAAGTGACAATAGATGTAGTTCCACATTTGAAAATTTAAAACGTTTTGTAATCTACTGTCTCATACAAACACGTCATAAAAAGATTGATATAAATCAAATTTTAATTGTACAAAAATATAATTAATGTGTTAATGCTAATACCAAGGAGATCGAATTTTTGTTCTGTTGTTAAGCAAGAACATATTTAACTGGATTTTAAATATATATAATACTTTTTGCAGTACTTGCGTATTTTTGTAAAATTAAAGTACATATTTAACTATATATCATTGTACATAAATCCTGTATACAGTGCTAATTTTATACATTGTTCAACACTCTTTTTCTTTCTACTATCAAGAATTAGGTTATATGAACTTGTTTCAATATCAATCATTTCTAATTCCCTCTTGCTTTAGCTGTGCCAACATCTCTCTTACCTAAAGGTTAGTCAAATATTGTTATTGGATGATTGTTTCAATTTAGTTACCATTATGTTTCGCTTTTGTCTATGATTGTTTATTTTTAATGAACTGAAAACATTTAAGAGTTTGCCTAGTTATTTTATTAAGCATGCCTCTTCTTAAATACTTTTAATAGATCTAAAAAAAAAAAAAAAAGCTTATTCCTGATGTTACTTTCCTTTTACCAATTTTTATAATATTTAATGCGTACCCCCTTTTTTTTTAAACTCAGGTTATTTTTATGTTTCTATATATTTGTTTGATAGTAGTTCACTATTTCATTGCCTATATCAAAATTTACTAGGCAGGAGACATTGCAGCCCCAATAATAGAAACTATTTCACTGTTCTACGATCTAGTTATTTATTACTATTCCAGATATTATTTTATATTTTTCCTTGGAAGGGCATCACCTGAAATATTTTACAGATCTGATTTAATTTGAAAATATTTCTTTGCAGTTCATGTAAATTAAAAAGTTTGGGTGACAGAGTACACCATTATCTAGATTAATTTTACCAAAAATATTATTAAACTTGTTTAATATTAAATTTTATAAAATCTTGCAAAGCAATCTGCTTAATTGGCGTGTAATTTGATTTCTTCTCCTTCTGCCTACAGATATTACACACCGCTGTCAGTTCTGGATTCTGCGTTTGTAAATTTTGGTTTCTCAGGTGAGGATCCAATCTCCTTTAAGTTTATTATAAAATGCTAATTTTAGTATCCTGCTGAGATAAATCCTTTAATATTTAATTTTTTCTATTCTTTGTTTGAAATTAAATAGTCACACATTTTGTTATGTCTATCTTTATTTTTGGACCACCTTTAGCTTGATAGTTGATAACAAACCAAGGAGTTTATTTTTGCCAATACTGATAGCTTATCAATATACCGCGAAGACTTTAAAATGTCTTAACCTACTGTAGGTAGTAAGAGTTCTTTTAAAATGTCACATATTCTTTGAACTTAGATATAATGCACTATTTCTCTTATCCTCACACTAAAATACATGAATTTTCTTATCGGTGCAGTACACTCATTAAACTATTTTATATTATTTCTGTGCCCCTTGAGGATTCTTTTTCTTTCACTAACAGCAGATTAATTATATTTTATTTTTGATCTATATTATTAAAATTATATTATTTAGGTTTATTATTTTCAATCACTTAATCATCTGCATAAGTTTGAACTGTCGATTTGTATTAACAATGCCATCCTCTTTGTTTTCTTTTAATAGTAACATTGAACATATTTCTTGGGTTTGCGGCGGCGCAGAAGTAGTCTCATATTATTGGCAGCTTCAGCTACTAAGAACAATAACAATTGAAACCCTAGTTACAAGGGTGAATCAAATACGAGGAGCGTTCTAAAATTCTCGGACTGACCAAGAAAACACAACTTGTCCGCGATAAAGCTTCTGTCTCAGCTTCATCTGATGTGAATGCATTTCTTAGGTTTGGGAACGAAAAGTAATGGCTGGGTGGCAAATATGGCGAATAAAGCGGATGTGGAAGCTGTGAAGCGATGCCATGCAGTTTTGCAGCAACAATCTCAGATGTGTGTGAATGCGCATTAATGCGATGAAAGAGAACGTAAGGTGTGGACGTTTAGTCTGAACTGCATCCTTCAGTTGGTCCAGTAGTGAAGATACAGTTAGTGGTTCTACCCATAAAATCGTAGCCATGACTTTTCCTGCAAATGTTGTCTAAACACTTTTGAGAAAAGTTCACTCGAATGCGTTTTTGTTAACAAACGCGGCACTCATCGAGCAGAAAACTTTCTCAATCTGAAATTCGTGTTAACATGTAGTGGACACGGCCTATCGAGGTCTTTGCAATGTATGCGAGATGGCTGTTCATTGAGGATGGCATTTTGTCACGATCTCGTCAGTGGTAACAGTTTTGGGACGCCCTGAGACCATTAAAATTCAGAAGATCTCATTTTCACCGTCGAAAACGAAAGGAAAGACTTCTTTAATGTGCAATCTAACTCCTTTAGTATTTCTGTTGGAGTGAAACCCTTCAAAACGAATTACTTTATCACAGCTCGTATTTCAGTTTTTATCCATTTTGTAGAAACTGCTAACACTAGTTTGTTTACACGATCATCACAAACAAATGATTACACTTACGCGTCTGAAACTTTACAACGCCATCTAAAGAATGATACTTACACTTTGATTGTCAACACATTATTATTAATGGTTTGTGCCGGAGAGCACAAAATTGGCTGAAATTTGCAAAGATTAATGGTACAGTTTGGGGATACGACACGTATGAGTGTCACAAACGTTTCATAGAAGGACGAGAAACTCGAAAATGAAAAGCATTTAAGTTCACCTGTGAAAAGCACGGAAACAAATATTCGGGCCATCGTTTGACGATTTCTAACCTGTGTGGAAGTGTATTATGCCTACTCTGAGATAGCTTCTCGAATTCTCACTGAGAAATAAAAGACTGCCTGAACGTGTGCGTGATTTGTATTTTTGGCTCAATATCGGGACCAAGGAGAAATGTTTTGTGATGAAACTTGGGCATGCGCTGTACTCCTGATTCCATGCGTACCGCCACGGGTGACCGATATCGTTAAGGCGCGGACCCTGAGCGGGGGGTTTGGGGTTCGAATCCCGCCAGGACCATCCTCCCTGACAAGTGCTTTTTCCAGGTTTTCCTCAGTCCTCATAAATGGTAAATGCAGGGGAGGTACCCTAAACTTAGGCCTGGAACGTTTCCTTCCTTAAAAGTAAATCCTTTCCCAATATATCATTTCATCTGCTGTATCATCAGTGTCCATCGCCTGTGATGCTTCTGTAGCAAAAACGGGTGTTAAACACCATTCTAAACAAGTAAATTAGCATGGGGGAAAAAAGGAGTTATTGAACATCTTTACGTAGTGTGAATACAATAAATGCAGTTTGTATCTCCACTTTCTAAAACCTGATTGGTCTACAATAGAATAACCGCTGTAATAAGTTTAGTATACATTTTGTACCCTATATAATATATTGCTTATTCGTCAATAGTTTCTGGAGTTTGTTCTGTTTCCTCTCTTTAAAAAAAAAATAGTAATTATTAAATCCTTGTTTCTTTCTTTAGAACAGCCTTGCGTATTTCTATACGAAAGTTATTTTTGGTAATTTAAGATAGAAATTATAATAAAATCGTAAAAAGGTATCACCACTCTTTGTAAGAGAAGATACGTTACCAAATTTAATTCAGCCATCATCAGATTTGGTAAACATTGAAACAATTCAGAATTAACATTTCTGCGAGTCAAGTGTGGCAACACAAATTTTCTAAGCTTGGTATCAGCTGGTGATTGTAAAGAAGGGAAGTGCACCTCAAGCACGCACTTTGTTCCAGTTTGAGAGTGCCACCGCAAGCAGCCTGCTGACAGAGAGCACAGGCTGGAGCAGGCGAGCGAGATGCTGGGAACATGCTGGCAGACACATTCCCAGATCCCTCTTCTCCCTCCACTCTTTCTCCTTACTCCAGCCGACAAGCCTGTACATTCATAAAAACGTGGTCTACCGCCTACTTCCCTACCACATACACACACGCCCCTGGGCCCGCAAAACCTTTGTAAGCCGCATGGCCCACATCGCACAGTCACACAAATTTCACTTGCGTTAGCTCAGTTCACCGCAGTAGCTGCCTAGGAGACCGGGACAATAACTTATGATGTCACTGAAAATCATCCAACACACTCAAAGATCGGAATTAATATTCTCGTTTTTAGAAAAAATAACTTGAGTTTGAATATAAAAAATGTATATGGAATCTCACACGAGTTGCTTGATTAAAAATGCATTTTTATATTATTCTTCAAGAGGACTTTAGAAAAATCTTTCCTACTCAAGGAAAGAATTTTGAACGTGGTACAACTAACAGAAGTATTAATAAATGTTGACAAAAATATTTAATAATAAACTGAGGTACATACTCTATCCCAGACATTTAACTTTTGGAATAGAAAGCCTTATATGACACAATCAGGTGTTTCAAAGAGCAATTTCCATGTGATTGATGTACAGTGTAGTTATTTGAGTTATTGGTCGGCGGAACGTGGCTTCATACTGGGAAAAGCCAGCCGTCAAGACCAAATAACGCATGGGCAAGTGGCAGCTTGTAATTCATTGAAAGTGAGGAGCTTTGTTATCCAGTGGTTGTGCATTCATTCATGTGTTATCAGTGTCGTGCGTCAAATGTGTGTTAATTGTTTACGAGTACAGACAGGTTTTTGCAGAGAAGTGGTGAGACAATATCATGACAATCGTGCTGCAGGTAAAGATTAGCCAGTTGTTTAAAAGTTACTCCACAATTACACAATCGCTGTGTGCTCATGGAATACATATCGTATGTAGATGACCGCAATCTATTGCCGCTGAGGAACACGATTTTAACAGCTGTTATAATCACAGCTTAGTGCTTTATATAATAATGTGTTTTAACGCACTGTGTGTGAAAGATAGTTCCCTGTGAAAGTGCTACAGGAAGAGAAGAAGTAATCTCTGGCAATAAACTGCATTAAAAGGGAAAACAATACTTTGAGCCCTCCCTAGTCACAACAGCGGCAGATATAGAGAGATAAGCGAAAAGTGAAGATACTTGCCTGAACTAAACAATCTTCCCCAAGCCCCTGCCTACACACACATTGCCAGCCGAAACTGGAATAAATCACCTGAGTTTGATCTTTGCCAATGATATCTTCAAGCTTTTCCGGGTATGAGAACGTGTGATCAACATAGGAAAACATTTGCATTTAAATTCCTTGATGTACGCGGTAGTGCAAATAAATCCAAGAAATTAGTAATTGAACTTCAATAGTATAAAAAGAGACAAATTAAATAATGCAAGATTTAGGACAAGTTGTACCTTCTAAATGTCTCGATTGTGAAATAATAAATGGATACAAACATTGAAACTGCCAGAACAGTTAGAGGCTGCACTAGGGTATAAGGTCAGAATTAAATGTAAAGAAACAGCAATACAAGAAATCATTTGGGAGATCAAGGAACAGACAGACGGATCTATGAAACTGAGGAGGAGGCGAACTGAATTTGTGGTTCATAAAGTAGACACCGGGGGTGTTCCCAAGTGTTCCGTGCATTATGAAACTGCATCTTGACTGCCAGCCAAATGTAAGCTGATGACAATGGAGGAACGTTGCGCTGAGTTACATAGAAACACAATGGCTCAATAGCAGAACTTAAGGGTTCGAGTCCCGGTTGTAACATGACATTATTTTCAACACGATTTCTCTTTCCAGTTACTAACTTTACAGTTTCTTAGAGTGCATTATACCTTAATTAAGAGCTGCCATACTAAATTTACACATTTATATTTGACATTGACTTAGCTATTACTGCTAAGGTAGTCAGAAAATAACGAATGCCTCCTAGATTTTATCACAAGTGAGTGATAAAGCTCAGGCCCTCGAGTATATTTATTAGGTCTATTTTACGAATATAATACCTCTAAACTTGGCTTTTAAATTTGTAATAATTGTGTATTTGTACTTAACCTTTTCAAGACAGAAAAATGCCGATTGTCAGTAATGACAATAGAGAAGAGTAAAATACGGGTTTAGGACTACTTCATGATGAATAGAATAAGAATAAAAGTAATATATATTTGAAATTCGCGTATAGAATATTAACACATGCATAAAATGTTATAATAATGAATATATATATTAAGAAACCATGAGACTGAAATGGACAAAAGTCGACTATTACAGTCGCTAACGTTCGATTTTCTAATACCAACCGAGGAAAAAAAAAAAAAGATAACATAGTGTCTCTATTTTTCTTTGTATTCTGTGGTTTGGAATTCCTAATGATAAGATCAATTTGCACATTTGACGCATCACCAAAACGCTTTAAAGAACCCTCCTCCATTTTCCGTTATGATTGTCGATTGTCCATACTTTTGTTGCCATCAATAGCTCTCCAAAGCCTCTAGCAAAAGTGGTCAGTGATGCGTGTTCAAGAATTATATAGTGGAGATATAGAGTTGGCTACACTTACCACAAGACACGTGCACGTCGCGTGATAAAACGGATTTGATAATTTTTTTTCGATAATTTCACTCCGTAACCTGGCTATGATTGGTCAAAAATATACATGTTGTTTCGTTTCATTGGTCGATTTTAAGATAATGGTATCGCTTTAAATTACTTAGCAGTGTGATTATCGACGATTGTTCAATAACTTCTTGTACATTCCTTGGCAATAACCCTTTAATTGCTCAACAGGTCTGGAGAACGGTCATGGGTATGCAATTAAAACACTGAAGATGTTTAGAAGGCAACTTCGATCTTTTCGTCCACCAAAATACTGAAATAGATGTCCTTTTATATGACAATGCCAGATCATACAGCAGTGTCCCACAGATTGACAATACTGTCTTGCTGCATCATAACACCCAGATCTTACACCTTTAGACTTCCATCCGTTTGGTTCACTAAAAAGTTCTTTGTACAGAGCATTTAGATCCTGAAAAACTCCGGACTGTAGCTAGGAAAGAGCAGAAGCTCGGAGTATGAGCTCTTTAAGTTTTACCATGCGGAGAGACATTCCCTTGGAAAATGTGGACAGAAACTATTGTTAATTTTACTAAAAGATAACACAATTTTAAATAGAACTATAGGGAAAATACCAACGGTATACCCAGACAAAAGACAGCTAATCTGCGACAGAGAAAACGAAGAAAGATACGGTCTCTAGCCAGTTGAACTTGGTATTGAGATAACCATGTCATCTGCTTTTCGTAATGGGAAGGATATCTGTTTGAAGAACCTATGAGGTGTGATCAAAAAATAATGGCAATTTTTTATTTCGCGAGCTTCATGAATCCGATTTTCAATTTGTTTTCTTTTTTAGCTTGTTGGTACACGTGGTTCTGACTAATGTTGGCGTTTTCAGTCGTTTTCAATGTTTAGTTCATTGTTGGCAGTCGAAAAGGTTAGACGTATTTTGGTGTGCTCGGCGATTTTTTACTTTCGAAAAAGAAAAGCATTTGTATTCCAGTTTGCTTGAAAATTGGAATGAAGTGCAACAAAGTATTCGAAATGTTGGCTGTGGCTTTTGACGAATCTGCTATGAGCAAGACAAGAGCTTGCGAGTGGTACAGACGTTTCAAAGAGGACCGTGAAGACGCCCTGGACGTCCTAGCACATCAATAATCGTCGACAATGTCGAAGAAGTGAAGAAAATGAATCTTGAAAATGGCAGAATCACTATCAGAGAGGTTGCTGATGATGTCGGTATATCATTTGGTTCATGCCAAGCAATTTTTTTCGGATGTTTTGGACATGGAACGTGTGGCAGCAAAGTTTGTTCCGAGATTGCTGAATTTCAAGCAAAAACGACGTCGCGTAGACGTCGCTCAGGAATTGCTGAATGAAGTCAACGATTCAGAACTTCTTGAAAAGGTCATAACCGGTGACGAAATACGGGTATATATGTATGACGTCCAAACCAAGGCCCAATCGATCCAATGGAAGCTGCCTGAAGAGTCAAGACCGTAAAAAATTCGACAAGTTCGATTCACAAATGTGAAAGTTCCTCTCACTGTTTTCTTCGATGTCAATGGCATAGTGCATCATGAGTTCCTGCCATATGGTCGTAAGGAATACAACCTGAGGTAATGCGCCGTTTGCGTGATGCAATCCGACGAAAACGACCGGATTTGTGGCAAAACCACTCGTGGAAATTGCATCACGATAATGCTCCTGCTCACACCTCACTGCTAGTTCGTGATTTTTTAGCAAAAAACAAAACCGTTATGTTGCCTCAGCCACCATATTCGCCGGACATGGCCCCGACTTCTTTCTATTCCCGAGGCTGAAGATAACCATGAAAGAACGTTTTGCCACCATTGATGAGGTAAAAACACAATTGCTGAAGGGCATACCGAAAAGTGTTCCAGAAGTGCTTTCAACAAGTGAATTACTTTGAAGGGGACGACGGTGATGAATAAATAAAGATTCTTTAAGAAAATCGAAAAGTGACGTTATTTTTTTATCACACCTCGTATTTACGTGCACACACGCCGAGGTACTTTCAGTGTGTAAAATTTCGCTCAAGAGTTCCTGATACAGATCAGCTCATTAGCTACGGATAACTAGTTTTGAAACCGCGAGGTCCTACTTTGTAATGTTTTAAAAAACTAGGCTAATGTTCATAAACTGAAATGTAAATTGCTGACGGCACCCTACGTTCGTTTCAAGATTCTTCCCGGATTCTTGTTCGCTGGTTTGGAAGTGGGTTTGTGTTTGCGGCGAAGTTCCGTTCGCCAATTATGATCCGGTTTCAACTCATTCACGTGAAACTGAATATTAGATTTCACTTTTCACTATCCACCTTACACCCCCCACTAAATTAAAGCGCACAGAATTGCTTATTTTCCTCTGCCGTAAGCCTTTCTTCTAATTACTTGAATGTGATGTTTCCACCTATGGTTGCAGTGAGTTTCCTTTGCAGAGACTTTTCTTGCGAATTTTACCGAATCGGAGAGTACCGCACTCTGAAAGTTTCTCCGAAATTATGATTTATATTAAAACAACAAATTATCACAAGTAATATCACGAGAGGGTCTGAGATTACCGATAAATTCACTTACTACGTCCATCAATTTTATCTGAAAGGATCAGACCCACAAGTATTATTTATTAAATAAGAATGTAAATATAATTCCCGTAAACTTGACTTACAAAACGGTAATAATTGTATATTTGTACGTAACCTTTTCAAGCAATCTTGTGACAGAAGAATGCCGATTATCAGTAATACCAAAAGAGAAGAGCAAAATACGGGTTAGGACTATTTCATGAATAGAACAAGAATAAAAGCGACACATATTTGAAATTCGCGCACAGAATATTAATACTTGTTTAAAATGTTATACTTAATGAATATCTATTCTATTCAGAAACCCTGACACTGAAATGGACAAAAGTCGACTGTTACACTCGCTACCGTTCGATTTTCTAATACCAATGAGAGAGAGAGAGAGAGAGAGAGAGGGGGGGAAGATAGTGTGTCATTTTTCTTTGTATCCTGTAGTTTGTAATTCCTAATGATAAGACCAATTTGCACATTTGACGTACTTTGAAGAACCCTGTATTATGACTGTCGATTGTCCATGCTTTTGTTGCTATCAATAGCTCCCCACCGCCTCTGGCAAAAGTTGTCAGTGATGCGTGTTCAGGAACTATTTAGTGGAGGTATGGAGTTGGCTACACTGACCGCAAGACAAATAAACGTCGTGTGATAAAACGGATTATATATATATTCGATAATTTCACTCCGTAATCCGGCTGTGATTGGTCAAAATTCAAAATTTTGTTTCGTTTCATTGGTCGATTTTAAGATGACGTCATGAGTGTAATCGTCTGCAATAAACTTTCTAAATTAAATGAAGTTTGTATAAATTTAAACACGGCATTATCGTACCAACCTAAACTCTAAACGTCAGCATAGCTACAATTTATGTGTCATTATTTTACATAGTACTTAATGGCAGGTCACAGATAATGCAACACTGATGATATACCAGACGAAAATATAAATCGAAAACGGATTTTTTAAATGAAGGAAGTGTTTAAGGCTTATGTTTAGGGCATTTGCCAATCATTAGGACATGAAAAACTGAAAAATCTCAGTCAGGTAGAACAGTTCTGGCGGGAATCGAACCTTAGACCTGCCGCTCACGAGTCCGCACCACCTGTATCGGTTAGAGTGCCAAGATAACGCATTGGTGCATGACTAAATCATTGAGTAAAAGTTTATAATTTCCAAATATAAGGGTGATTAAAAAAATGCATATTCTCAATAAGTTCTTCCGACCCTTTGTGACTGTACGTGAGGAACAGGTTTTGTAGGATTCATATATAGATTTGTTGTGATGAGGAGACCGCAATAAAACCTGGTAGTACTCAACCTTTATCTATTCTCAAATTACAAATGAAAGGCAGTGACTCTTTCTTGTTAATACATAGAGGATGCTCTGCAACACACTGTAACTGTAAGCCAAAAGGGCTCCTTTCAAGCTCTGACACAATAAAAACCGTATAACTTCTTGTTTTGTATCGAACCTAGCTCAATAAAAATAGCACTCACATACTTATTACTGGCGCCTCTGCTTTACGAGGAATGGATTTGTTCGGTACTTCAGTCTTGCTCACGTCCTTCCGCTTGTGCTTATGCCTTATGGGGACATCTCCAGGAGGAAGGGATGAGGTGAGAGACACTAGGCGGCAAAGTTCCACGGGCGGTGATACGCGGAGACTTAGACCGGTTCCTAGAACTCGGGCCGGCCCCCCCCCCTCCCCAATGGGAATTTGAACCTCTCAGAAGATTCGCTTTCATACCAGACGCCGGGGTAGCCACGATCACACCAGGCGTTACCGCCTAAGCCTCCAGATGCGAGGTTTGTTACAAAGGAAAGAACCTACAATCGTAGTGAGTAATATCGTTCCAAATTCAATACCTCCTCCCCCCAAAAAAATAAATTTATAAATATGTTATTAAAATGTCAAGCACATATATACTTAAAGACCTGAAACAGCCAGAAACTGATTGCCATTTGGACAAAAATAAGGAAAACACATTAAGTACCAATATATAACTAAAGTACATTTCCATTAGTTATAAACACATTACAAAGCACATAAACACATTAACTGTGGGCTTATACACTTTATTTAAGTTAGTCAAAGCGATAGACCGGTTTTGTGAAGCAGCCATTCATTCTTTGTCTCCAAGTAATCCTGACAGCCATCCCGATTTCTTCAATGGGAAATGACACTGTACCTTGTCTAGTTTGTATAGCGAATGGCTCAATTTCTGTTGCGGGTAGATGTTCAGCAGAAATCAAGGATTTCATTTTTTCGTATACGAGGGTAGGTCCATAAGTTTCCGGCATCGCCGATAAAGATTATCGTCTTCACAAAAGCCTTATCTGGTGCCATACCTAATCTGTTGAGTAAATAATTGAACCTGTAACTTCCGTTCCGCTGTGTCCACGTGTTCAGACATAGTTGCATAAAGAAGGCTATGTGTAGAAGATTGTGACATGTTCTAAATGCAGTGTCGAGCTGTTCTTCACAAAAGAAGGACTTACTCCAAATGAAATTAATGACGGTATATATGGGGAAGCATCCCCTTCATATTCTACCTTAAAAGAATTGACCAAACCTTTTCGAATGGGTCGAGAAAGCATTGAAGACGAACAGCGTGCAGGTTGGCCCTTGGAGGGGCTCATTCCTAAAAACATCGCTTTTGTGGAAGGAGAAATTATGGCGGCTCAAAGTTACAGAAATAGCAGCAAGATTAGGCCTTTCTAAAACAACAGTCCTTCGAATTATTCATGAACATTTAAACATGAATAACGTTAGTGCAAGATGGATGCCTAGACTTCTTTCCTCAATCCATAATCAGCAACGAGTCAAACGTTGTCAGGCATTTTTGGAGCTCTACCGTGGCAACGACAGAGAAGTTCTGCAAACTATTGTTACAGGAGATGAAACTGTGATCCACTACTGTGATCCCTTGTCTGAAAGAAAATCAATGGATTCTCTGGCGCAAACTTGGCGAAGCATCGCCTCTAAAGACTAAGGTCATTCAGTCAACCATGAAGATCATGGCCACAATCTTTTGGGGCTGTGAAGGAATACACTTCATTGACTTCAAGGAAAGGAACACCATAGTAAATAGGAAGTACTATGCTGGCCTACTGCACAGACTACGTGCTTCCATCAAAGATAAAAGGTGAGGAAGGCTGAGTGGTGGTGCGCGCCTTCTTCAGGGGAACGTGCCTGCCTGTGCACACAGCTCTTGTTGCAAAGAAAGTTGTGAAGAAATGTGGCTTCAAGGAGATCGACCATCCACCCTACAGCCCATATCTAGCTCCCAGTGACTATTTCCTCTTCTTAAAATTCAAAAAGGAAATTTAAGTGCGACGAAGTGATGGAGATGCTGTTTATGCCCATTTTGCAGACAAGACTTCCGACTATGTGGGGGGGAGTGAAATGTTAATTTAAAGATGTGAGAAATGTATTGCAATAAAGGGTAACTATCTTGAAAAGTGAAATATAGCTTTTGTCTTTATCATACCTAGAAAATCGTTAGGACGGAAACTTGTGGACCTACCCTCGTAATAACCTGAGCACGTAAGGTTCATTAAAAAAAACGCCCAACTTAAAGCGGTGTCCAAGACAGAAGGAAATAACTAACACTCAGAAATAGCCTACCTACTACTGCTGGTTGCAACCATGGGTAAGTTTAACTATTTAGCAATCTCTTTTAGCGTTTTCTTGCAGATGCGGGCCACTGACTGCAACATTCTTGTTCCGACAGAAAATCAGAAACTTAATAGTTTAGTTCTTCATTAGCTATTTTTTATTCCTGCTAGCAGTTTTGTTCCCATGATAACTAATTAAAGTTTGTTGACATTTGTTGATTTAGAAACCCGGAACTTCTAATAGCTCACACCATTATTCTTTACACTCTTGCTCTTCAATGTTCAACAGCAACTGATGGTAGTTCTCAATAACTTGTGAATAGCATTCAGTGTTATCAGGTAGCAGAACTATATGGCAAATTACATACTATAAGTGATGTCCCACATGAAATATATACAGTAATTTGGCTGCATAAGGTGTGCAGTTAGGGAGGTTTTTAATTCAACCGTCACATTTATCCATTGGGCATATTAAGTCCTTAGGCTGGTTAAGGAATCAAAGTGTTATAATGGTCAGTGAATGCATTATGCTGGTGCAGGAATTGTTTTTAAATGCCGTTCTAGAAATTACCATACGCCATGGATCACTAGATTAATTGATTTGGTTTATTTACGGACGCTCTTCAGCGTCCCATTCAATTCAGGGCGTGAAACGGTTCCCTTCCGAAGGAAGCCATACATATTATTTTTACGCCAGAAAAAAATCAATCGGTCCTGGCCAGATTTGAACCGCGATCTTGAGTTTAGAAGGCAAGTATGGTTACCACTACACCACCCGGACCGACTATTTATGAAAACAGTAGAAAAGCAAGATTACCAAAATTCTATTCCAAAAAGGAATATGCCTCTAGCATATGATTGAAATACAGATATCAATTGCAGCTGAACTTTGTTGCTATCGCATGCTTGACCGGTTTCGTTAAGTCCAAAGATCAGTCGACCCACTACTTCCTACTGGCTTCCGACATGTTCCTCTTGTTTATAGAGAGTATCTAGTGCATCCCATTCATTTCAACATCTATTTGCAGTGGATTTTAACATTTAAAATATCTAAGAGGGATCAGCACTTAGCTTGTTTTTTAAGCAGATGCTCCCTACAGATTATACCACCAGCTCTTCTAACTAGTTAGAGAGATTGCCGGAGCATGAAGGCGGTGGGAAATTGTTCACTGCTTTATTAAATTCGAATCGCCTAACACGTGGTGGGAAAGTGAGTTTTTCATAGTGAACGGTTCTGTTACTGCGAGTGATTGATACCTTCACCCTAACGTAACAACAAATATATTTGCTAATTTCCCTTTCACTGTTGTATTCTAGTATATCTTTGTATATTCTAGGATTAAAAACATATTTCTTGTGGCTGTTTTGTCCTACGTGACTTGCATTAGAAGGCATGTTATTGGATGTCAAAAGCTATAATATTCCTTGCGTTAATTTAACTAACCTTATATACACTTTTCTCAGCAGCCATTTTATCACAAGAGGATCTCAGGCCCTCAAGTTATATTTATTAGGACTATTTCACGAATAAAATAATTTAAATATAATTCATCTAAACTTGAACTTAAAATTATAATAATTGTATATTTATATTATGAATATTAACTTTTCAAGCCATGTCAATTGTCGGATTGTTAGTTGAATTAACAATTAAATTGTTAATTTAACTAACCTTATATACACTTTTCTCAACAGTCATTTTATCACAAGAGGATCTCAGGCCCTCAAGTTATATTTATTAGGGCTATTTCACGAATAAATTTAAACTTGAACTTAAAATTATAATAATTGTATATTTATATTAGAATATTAACTTTTCAAGTCATGTCAATTGTCGGTAATATCAAAAGAGAAGAATTAAAAGAGGGTTTAGGACTATTTCATGAATAGAATAAGAATGAAAGTAACACACACACATACATATTTGAAATTTGCGCACAGAATATTAACAATTATATAACATGTTATACTTACCTATTCAGAAACCGCGAGACTAAAATGGAAAAAAATCGACTGTTACAATCTCTACCGTTCCATTTACTAATACCAACTGAGAAAAACAAAAGAGATAACATTTTATCATTCTGAACAACGTGTTTATTAAAATTTATGGTTGCTTAGGCAGATATTGTTACACAATTTACATAATGATTTTAGAC
This sequence comes from Metallyticus violacea, assembly GCA_030762175.1. NCBI lineage: Eukaryota > Metazoa > Arthropoda > Insecta > Mantodea > Metallyticidae > Metallyticus > Metallyticus violacea. Next base: position 3,275,993 of record CM060841.1, on the reverse strand, counting down.
TGTTTGGCTGAATACGCAAAAACACAGTTATTAAATTTGAATGAAGGAGCTGCAATTTCATTGGATACAAAGGACATTTGGGAATTAGTAGATGAAGATGTGAAAGCAGAATTCCGCACTTTATTTAGTATTGCCGAATGATGTTCTTGATTAAACTGTATGATCCTCAGGAATTGTAGTAGGGGTATAGAGTTGGCTACACCGAACAGAAGACAAATGCATTTCGCATAGTAAAGAGATTTGATAATTTTTTGTGATAATTTCATTGCAATATCGGTCTGTGATTGATCAAAATTAAAATTATTTCATTTCAATGGTTGATTTTATGATGACGTCACATAAGTGTAATATTCTAATTGACTTGTATATGCTATCACCTATTTACACTTTTTGATGTCAAACTTTTGTTATTTATATTATATTACTAACTTTTTCAATGGAATGTAAATATCATTAAAATTCATATTTTTTCCTTACTTTTCTCATCTAGTCCACAGAAAGAGCATACGAAATTCATGATAGCAAGAGTTTTCAACAGAGATAATTTAAAGTGAAAATGTCACAACTGAAAAATCTAACACTGCATTTTGAACTATGGTTAAGATAGTAGAGATTTTTTATGCTAACTTCTCACCTCCATCGAGGCTGCCCGAGTTCGATCCCAGCGACCATAAGTGGGATTTTTCTTTAGTATGAATATGCGTTATTTTGAGACATTTTCTTCTTTTGGTTTTAAATTTCTTCTCCATGCAATATATTTACTGATGTCACACTGCCTAAGTAGAAATCACATTTAAGCTTCAGATTCCATGGCATTAAATTTCTTAATTGTTTTTCTTCTTCTCTTCAAATCATTTTTTATTTTTACAGCCCGTGCCTGTCTATTGTATAAACAAACACTCATAAAGAGCGGGGTACTTGGCGACTGGAGTTGTAGTATACATAACCCCTCAATATAAATCCTTATATCTCTTGCAAATTACAATTACTGGGCAATGGAATTCTTACGCACTTAACATCAAGAGGTATGCTCAAAACTATTAGGTCAATACAAACAAAGCAAGAACACAAGCTGGGAGCCCCAGCCAGGCAGGCGTAAGGGTTTATATCCTGAACCGCTTCCACTGTTGTCTATAGTCCAGTACCAGCATAACTTCATTAGGGTTTTAGTGCTTAGAAATTCCGATGTCTAACAGTTACAATAAGTACCTATCTTTATCATAGAAGATTTGTAAATGATGCATTTATGTTCTCACACATCTCTACCACCTTTTAAGAAAGTTTGCATTCGCGATCATTAGCTCTTCTTGTAAAATTGCTGCAATTATTATTCCGCCATAATTAGAAATCGCCATAATTAGTAAGCCCGGGAGGTCGCGCTAGCCACAATCACTTACTAACGACCCACACGTTATTTAAAGCTAACAAAAGAGATAAGCTATATGCGCTGTAGCGGAGTCTTGTCAGAAAATGCATGTTTACATTTAATATGTGATTATGTTGGGCGAATTCACATTTTTAATGTGGTACCTATAGTTCTTTTACACATTCTCTGTGCCTCACACAGTAATTGCCGTCTCACTTTTATACAAAAAGTTGTTTTCACTCATGAATATCACACATGTTCTAAAGTTACTGACGTTTTGGCTTCATAACAGCTGAAATACACGAATTACCATTAGAGTGTTCGAACGGCACAAAGACAACGTTCCCAACTTCTTTAGGTGGGGATACTTGAGGTCAGAGGCACGTGCTTTCTCTGCTCTGTTTGACAAAATAAAGTGTTTAATGGTAAAGATCTCACAAAGAGAACGGGGAAAAAAACCGTAAATAATCACTGCAGTATGCTGAATTAAAGATGAAGGGAGGGATGTCATTAGTTGAGGTTACTATGTAATAAAATAATAAAATTATTTTACATACCATGATCTTGAAGTTGACTATCGTTCTTGTTATTGATACTAACTTAAATAAAGAAATCTCTAGGAAAAATTATCTGCCGTTTCACATTTGGATAATATCATTTTTATCTGGATTAATATCATCCCCCTCCTATCAAGGTACCTACCTCCTGAGACAACCCCCTCCCCCTTCTGAATGGTGTTTAACACCTGAGGCATCACACGAGGTGGACATTGATGATACATGAAATGATATATTGGGAAAGGATTTTTAAGGGAGGAAGCTTAGGGTACTTGCCCGGCATTTGCCATTTATGGGGGCTGAGAAATACACTGGCCGAACGAATCCTGCCCATTCGGATGACTCCTCGAGGGTAGGAGCTCAAACGTCCGGCCCGATATACTTATAGTAACATCAGAGATACCATGGGTGCTCAAGGTTTGCAGAGGTCGCACCGAAGCATCTGAAGGATTCAAATAATATTAGTTTGTTACTAAATGTGGAAATCACAATGGGCCATGCTTATTCCGACTAATGAGCGTTCGGTTCATATGAATCATCTAGAGCTTCAATAAAAATAGAGATACCTACAGATTCATTTGTATATTTGAAAATACACGTCTTTCTATAATTGTAGCCGGTGGAAACGGAAGGTATAGTGTTAGAACGGGATAGAAAAAAAAATTATAAGCGAGTAATAAATGGTACCTGAAAACAGAGCCGTAGTTTATTATCAGATAAATACTAATTCATGAAACTACACTTTACAGAAAAGACTTTCAGAACAAAAAATTCTTCGAAAGAATTTCAGTAATTTTCATACTTTGCAGACACAAAATATCTGTAGAAAATGAATAAAGAAATTAATTCTAAAAAAACCAAAGCATGCCTACCCCACAGGTTAAAGTAGCGATTATGGACTGAGAGTTATATATTCGTACAGGATCTGGAACAGTCTGTCCTTGCAGTTGTTTTCTACTGCACATTTCATGGTGTAATCCTAAACCCGAAAATAAAATACATTAGCTTTCAGGTTTGAAAAACTTCGGTAATGAAAGATAATAAATAAAAAATAATTATGTTGAATGACGTAACGTGTATGGCGTACCGCGTTAGAAATGTCAATAATAGAACAAGCTCTGCAGGCTAACAGTGCGGAAATGCTGCTAGCATGACGTAAACCATTATTTTGGCGCCAGTTACGTATGATGATATACACATGATTGCCTTTTGTTGGATGGCCGATATTTATCCTCTAACCCACATTGAAGCCCACACGCAGCTTTCATAGAACATGTGTATTTATCATTTAGTGCGACTGGAAAAGCACAGGGAGGGGGTGCTAATGAGATCAGAATTGTCAAAGTTTACTTTGGGAAGTAACCTATAGTTATAATGATCTCTATAAGTTTTCCTCCTCTCGTTCCTACGAGTATTTCAAAGCCTAGAAACATTTTTTATTAGTGTTTAACGCCTGTCTTTACTACTGAGGCACCACAGACGTTAGAAACACTTGTGAAAACCACATTTAAATATAGCGATCCTGTCTACGTGCTCTTATTGAAGTTCCAATTTCTATTAAAAAAGCATGATAAGTTTATTCCTCTAAATATCTTCTCTTTTTTAATCGAATTAACATGGTGCCAAAGAGCGGCATTATTGCTGAAACTGGAAACGAAAATAAACAAATAATACAAATCAACACAAAAGTTAACAAGTTTCAGCTCATATTTTTGGAAAAAGAACTAATACAAAGGCTAAGAGTATGCATCGAATTTTTGTTGTTGGCTAACTTTTAAGATAAGATCAGAGGCCAAAATTTTTAAAAATACTTTGGAATTTTATTTTTTTGTTCCTTATAATTATTTAAAATGTTGTGTTTAATTTGGTATATCATTTATAGAACATTTTCAATTGAAATTGCTTTTAATTACGTAATATGTTTTATGTGTCAAACTGCTTTTTTTAATACTCCACACTATTGCATAAAAATAAAAATATCTCTGAAACAATTTCTTATAGAAGGGTGTGGGTTGGATGTATTTATTTTGTAAGAAAATTTCAAATGTCAATATCATTATTAGCTACTTGTATGTTTATTTTTTTTTAAGCAATTGAAAATTTTTGTGTTTACTTTGAGTTTTACAAGCTATACACGCCAGTTTTCTTTTCTAAACACATCTAATATCATTACAAAACCTATTTTGTAGTAGCAGGGATGGTGAAAATAATAAGCCTATTTCAGAAGAGAATAATTCAGTGAATGATAAACCAATTACTTATACTCTCCCTAGTGCTTCCAAGAAAAAGATATCTGATAATCATAAGGAAGATGACAAAGGAAATAATATATTAATTGACTTGACTATTTTAATTACAGTGTTGAGCGAAACTGTCTCCTGCAGTGGTAATATTACTTTGTGTAAGAATACAGGTACAAGTAATTGACAATTAGCTGTGTTAACTTTAACGCTATTTTAGTAGTAAATGAAAAATTCATAACCTATATACCTTTTTCTCATAAACTAATGATGGTTGAAACATGATTTTTTGTACAACTGATCTACATTATTACATTCATCGCTTGTGCTCTTGATTCAGGTCATTTGTATAAGAACTTTAGGGGTATGAATGTTAATATAATTTTATTTTCATAAAAAGGAGTCTGTTATTACAAAATAAATACTAACTTAGTATTTTTATAAAGTACATTCTTTGTACTACAGCTCAGAACTTATTGTGTAATGAATAAGAGGCAATTAAAGTTTCACAGAAATATCTGTAATACTTTCTGAGGAAAGGTACATAAAATGAATAATTTTGCATTAGTAACATTGGGCCTCTGATCTCATCTTAAATGAATTCCTGCGTTGTTGTCAGAAAGTGTATGCTGTCACTTGCTATTTAAGTTTCAATCACCGTTTTTGGATTGTATTTTAAGACAAGGAATTGCTTTTTATAATTTTATGACAGTGTGTGATAGGCCCGTAAGCTCAATAGTTGGGTTGGTTATTTTGAGCAAGTCAACATTCTATATTAATGCTGGGGCCTGACCCAGTGAGTGGCTCATATTACAGCGAGGTCACTAGTTCAATTCCCGTTGGACCTGCCTTTCTGACTTCACCTGGTCACTTAGGTGTATGCTGGAATGCATATTTACATTCCACGAATTCTTGCTCTCTCATTTCCTTGCCTTTCATTTCGTAGTATCTTTTATAGGGCTGGAAGCGTCCGGGGAGGCGGGATGGTGTCTTGTGGTGTGACGGTAGCTTGCGCTCAGGAAAAGTTCATGTTCTAGTGCCTGGTGGCTTGTCTGGGAGCCTGCCCCGGAGGGCCTCGGGACGCTTTGAGTGACGTCCGCCGACATCCGGAACTTGTCTCTGGAAATGTTAGGGACCCTGCCTGCTACCATGCATCGCTTCCTCGGATTCCTAACCGCCCGGTGTATGCTCATTTTCATCCCTCCCTCCCGGAGATGCCCTCTCGGGGGCCTATGCATAACTGGCCCTTTAGCGACCACAGTTCAAAAATCCTCCATAGCAAACCGTGATTCTAATGCTGTTCTCTAGGGAGTAATATACGAGTTGCTAAGAAACCCTATTCCAGAAAATGGGGGGCATTTTTGCTTTAATATTGGACTAGAGAGGCTGGTGAAGTGTAAGGTGAATGGAATTTATTAAACTAGGATTGCTACGTTTTGTATCTTAGAGGCAGCTGCTTTCGTCTGTCGCAAGACACATGATATACTACTATAAATGTTTCCAGTTCACTAGTACATGCCTACAAGTTGCATATTTACTACAGACACATTCTCTTTACGTGATATTTAATAATAAATATGCTTTGAACACAAATAACGAATGTTGAGGTATCCAGTGAGAGGGAACATGCCACATGTGATAGTAAAATAAATTGAGTTTTCAAAAAGGTTCGTTTACTCACTCTTTAGTATCATGTGTATGGATTTTTACTATCTGGATTTACAAAAAACAAGTTTCGGTTGCATGGAGGTTTTACTAGAGGAAAATGGATTAAAAGAAACAACTATGTACCAACTATTTTACTTTTGCAAAATAATGCCAAAGTAATTACAGTATTACAGACGGTGTTTACACAGTGCCTGCCAGATTTTACTTAATAACTGAAAATGCATTTGAGATAGCACTTTGCTGTTTTCTGCAGTGCAATAATCAACTCATTCATTGGTGATCACTTGAACACGAGCTGCTCTAGTTACTAATCCACCTAACGTTGAAAACAGATTTAACCAATAATGGCACGGGATTCATCTTGTTTGAAAATGTTTTTTGTAAAAGTTCGTTTTGTCTCTTAAATAACACAATGACCTGGTCAAACCATTCTCACCTTCTGATTATTCCTTTCCATTTCACAAACCACACGAGGAATCTCAGACCCCCATATCCAAATATTGTGTCAATTTATCTTTCCCGGCAAGTAAAAAGAACACTCATCAATAAATAACAACTTGCCTCAATATTTCTTAACAAACAAATGGCCAACTAGTGCAGTTTATATAAACTGCAATTACACGCTGCTGTCTCCGATAGTTTTTCAGTTATTAATGGATGAAAACCTTCAGAGACGTTATTAGTATGTATTTAAAATAAATTATCCTCATAAAATTTCTGATTACCGGAACTGTGTAGTTTTCGTCATTATAATAGGCTATGCTCAATTGGTTTATGTTGTGACCGAATGTTTTACAATGCAGTTAAGAACGCGGTTTGAAAATATAACACGGATTGAAATTAAAGTTTATAAAAAACGATTTCAGTAACGTATGATTTATTTGCATATTTTGGACGATGCTTGGCATACAGGAAGGCCAAGTGTATTATTACAGTATTCAACATAAAGCTTATTATTCTAAAATACGTAAATTAATTCAAGTTTTAATAGTTCTGTTTTGTAAACTTATTCGCTGTATTTCGATTGTTACTGTCAAATCATCTTTGCAGAAAAGTTGTAATACTCAAAATACTTTAACTTAGCATTCTTAGCGTCCTCTTAACTATTTATTGGCGAAATGCGAAGAGAGAGAGAGAAAATCAAAGCTTCCGTATGGTAGGTGCACCCAACGAAGCGTTCACCAAGTTGTTAAAGCTGGTGGCGGACACATTCCTTTCCCACAACAGAACAAAATGTGAAAAAGGCCACTGCATTAGTTCAAAACAATTTTCACCTAATATAAATAAGTACTTTATCTCAGTTTGTTTACACTTTAAAGCTAACTGCAACTCACCTTCAATAGAAAGAAAACCAGCAGTTCAAGGTAGATTTTGCCTCAGATCTAGTTTGTCAAGTGTAGGACAAACTTCAATAGTTTCGCTCCATCCCACGGAGTTGATAGCGTGTTCTCTGTGACCCTTGAAGCAGCAGTTTGTTACGTTCCTTAAGAGCTTAAAAAATAAGTTTGTAACCAAATCTAGTACCCAGAAGTTAAGAGAGTGAGCAACTGAAAGGCTGGACTCTGGTCATTTCCCTTCCTTCGTTCATTTTGCTTACATTGTTTCCGAATATAAGAAATTACGGAATTTTGTATTCTATGAATGACAAAGCAAACCCAGTGTAAGGTCGCTTCAGCACCAAGGTGAACGTCTGCAGAAGGGGACCAGGCATTAGAGCTATTACTTTGTATCTTCGGTTCTACCATGAGTCAATCGCGAATTAGCAGAGCAGACTAGAACAAAAAGTACAACTGTCAGGCACCAGAGCTTTTAAAAGTACAGCTCAGTCTGTATGAAATGTCATTAGTGGTCAATTTTACCACTAAGATGCGGCAGCACGGAGGTCAAAATTTTAACTAACTGTAATTCTATTTTATTACAACTGATAATACAAGAGCGTTTTGAAAGCCAGAACCCAAAGGCCATTATCATCTCCATTTACGAATAAATAATCTGTCTCTTTTACCTTTTACTTAGTAATTAATGATTTAATTAGGAAATCTTTCATCGGTAGAGTTCACCAGTTATGTTTAGTCATTCAGCTTTGTCCTTAACATTCAGTTCTTTTAAGTAATCTTCTCGGACGCAACGAACCTTCTTTGTTGTTATCCCAAGGTTCAGATCTATAAGAGTGAGATTCGCCATCATTTTATAAAACTCAGTTATCATTTAATGTTTTTCTCCTTAAATAGCTGCACATATTGATTGAAACTTTTTCACGTGACGCCATGTTATACCTTTAATGCGAATAAACTGATTCTTGAATACTACATCACGTTGCGGCAATCTACTACATGGCATCTAGTGATGAAATACTTTATTGGTGTCAAGCATCAATCATTTGCTATTGTGTGTTGCTGTTACTATAATGAGGTAAAGGAAACAGAAGCTATTTTATTTTGCAGTTTCAGCTAGGAATAGCTGTATAAAACTAAATATTTTTCTGATTCTTGGAGCTTACTCTATAGGGAGAAGTTAACTTATTTGTATAAAATATGACAATATTAGAGAAATAAATGGATAATATTAAAGGCTACTTTGTAGCGGTGTAACGTCATGATAAAGGTCTACGTATACAGAGCTTTCACGCAAAAATTATCCTGCACGCGCGGCGTGTAATCCCATTATCTGTGAGTGGCGCTCCACATTCTTTCCCCAGCAAGTCACCCATCCTATCCTGCAACGTCGCTTCGAAGCAGTGCAGTGCAGTAGTTGCATTTCGCCGAGTTGACTCTTAAACAGCGCATTTTCGTTTGCAAATGTTACCACAATTATAAGTCAGCGCGTCGTATTTGTGCAGAATTTCTTTTGCAGTTCCCTGGTTAATTGTCTTCTTCCAGAAAAGCAATTCACGATATTGCAAATAAACGATATTTTAATGGCATCAGTGCCCCAGAAAAAACACGCGGAAACGTACAGTTTTTAACAGAGAATAAACCGGTCGAAATTGGTGCAGATCTTGAACGTTCGCCAGTAAAATTACTCCCGAAATTAGCACAACAAATGGGGGTTTCAGTGGATCCTGCACATAAAGCAACAAAATTATTAAACCTAAGCGTACACGTGTCCATTGTTTAAAACAAGTCGACACAGTAGCAAGGGTGCGTTATTGTGAGTGATTTTTTTTCTTCTTTCTTTTTCTCATCTGGAAATGAAGTTTAAATGGATCCAACGCCTCTTATTCTTTTCGACGAGGTTTTACCTGAAAGGCCGTGTGAATAATCAAAGCATGCGCAAATGATGTACCGAAAATCCATATTGTGTATAGGAAAAGAATATTAATCTATGATAGGAAAGTTGGAGTTTGATGTGATCCAATGGTTTACAAGACGACAGTAAACCATTGGATCAGAATGACACAAAAGGGAAGTTTTGGTCCCATTTTTTCAGCATCTTACAGAAGAAGGGATTCTCAACTTCTCATACAGCAGCGGAGTCCATGAATAAAATTAAAGTTAGTGTTTGAAAATCGAGTGATAGTGCTGGTGTACCTCGCTCACAAGATTTAACAGTGTTGTGATTTTTACCTGCTGGGTTTTCTGAAGGACAGAGTTTATTTAAAAAAAAAAAAAAAAAAAAAAAAAAAAAAAACTTCGCACCTTGGAACTAAAGGACAATATCACAAGTGAAATCAGAGGGGAACTTAAACGTATCAATCAGAATGTGTTTAGTCCAAGGGGGACGCCATTTCCAGCATCTTCTATTAGGTAACATTTGTACATAATTTTAGAAGCGAAGTTAATGCACATTCTCGAGCGGCCGCGACACGCCCAGTCGCCTAGAAACAAAACACCGCGCGTGCGGGATAGTTTTTACATGAATTAAAAAAGTTTAATTTTTGTCATAATTTTCTTGTTTCTACACACCTTATTCCCAGATCTATAGCATTTTAAGTGTTAATGTGGCGTTATAAGATATCTTACCTTAAAATATCTTCTATATCCTTGTCATGGTATCCCGGATATTTAAAACATACTACTTGATGGTCACAGGAAGTCAAGAGACCTTGAAAATCTTCATATTTTCTACCACAGTAAAGGTAAAAACAAAAAATCTTGCCATGGTAAGCCCTACTAGCAATGAATTGTAAAACGAAGAGAAATATTGTCACTGATGCTTACTCTGATATCCTATAGCTAGGGTACTTATCACCACTTGGCATAAGTGTCGGGGCTAACGAACGTAATTCGAAAACACATATCTGACTTAACCAAACACCTCTTACCATTAGATATAAGCAGCTGGTGTGTGTGTCAATTAAAGAAGTAAATACTGAAATTCGCCTGCTAGTAAAATTAAGCGTCAAATTCAGTGTAGAAACTAATGCTAACCCACAACAGACATAAAGAATACATTTTCACAGCCTGTAGGAGTTGAATGGCATCCATTTCTTGAAAGAAGCTGAGCGGTGATGCCGAAGTTCGCCAGGAACGTTTATTTGCCGTTATGGAGTCGATTGATGTTCACAAATGGAATTTCTTCAACGCGCGCCTGCTGTGTGGCGTTAGCCTTCTGAATTGATTGCCTTGTGCATATGGCATTAAATGCTTTATATGAATGCTTCACAGTAATCGAGTCGGAATTTGTGAAATTTTTAGGGGTAGCGCAATATTTACTACATAAATCAAAAATTGACTATTTTAAAACAGATTTCTTACATTTACTGAACTGATTCGGGATACTTTTACTGATACTTTTTCGTAAAGGTTTATTCATAAGAGGCATATCGTAGAGGTCCTTTGTAAATATAAATAATTTTAATAATTGCAACTCACCCCTTCATTATATTTTTTTTTATAGTTATACCAATCATAATTGGTTGTTTTGGAAATTACTAAATGAGGCAATTGTCTAGCAATAGCTTCTATGGAATCTGCCGAATTCCTACTTGGTTGCAGTATACCAGTGATATGTCCAGAGAAATCTTAACTCTAAATTACTTCTATATATACTACTTTGTACGGAAGCATCAAGTTTTACTTTCAGATTGATGCTGCGCAGTTGCGATACCCTTCCATCGCTAAAATAATAAAAGTGACAAAAGCGTATCTAAACCATTTTTGCTGTTTTCTAAAATGGTTATTTACAATCGCCTTCATTTGTGTTGCCGTGAAATTTTTTGATTACTGAAGTAGTGTTAACTCACTTTTTTTCCGGACAAATGGCTTTAGTAGGTAGTTGCTTTTCTATACCATTTAGTATTTGTTTTTTTAATGGGCATATTCTTTCTGGGAAGTGGTAATAAAATATTCAGTACAGTATTTGCTAGAAAACCAAAAAAAGAAAAAAAAAATAGGTGAATCTAAAATAACAGTCAATAAAAAATTAATGCATATACAGCGATTCTTACTAACGCGCAATGATTCATATGAAAATAAGACCAGATTAACTTCTTGGAGTTATCTATTTTTTCCATCACTAGTATTTAAACTATTTTGTTTCGTCATCCTTTGTAACTAAATATTATCCACATCACATAAAACATGTTCTGGGTAACTTTTCTGGCGAAATTGTCATACAAAGCTTACGTTCATAAATATTTTGAAAGCTTCAAATTATGCTTATTTCTTAATAACCAACATTATATCGGTAACACTGGACTTCCGTTTAATGATAAATGTAAAATTAAATTTCATGCAAAAATAAATACAAGTTATTATTACGGTTAATGTTTTGTATCATATAATTTCAGTATTACCCAAGCATTAATAAACAGGAATGGTTTCAGAACTGCAAAGATTAAAGTTAGAAACCAATACTGGAAAATGTTTCAAATGATGCTGTGAGAGAGCAATTATATAAAACAGTGGAATGCTGACGTTAAGTTATGCGTATTTGTGTATTTTACATGTCAGAATGTTTCAGCAATGCCCATTCTTCACATGTAAGTTTTAGAAGTTAAACTTTTATAATTCGTATAACATCTAAAATAAACCACTACCTCCCGAATAATATATTTCTATAAAAAAAAAAAAACTCGATTGAAACATACGAACTTTAATAACACGAACTACTGGAAAATCATAGTTGTTATTTACTTTATTCGCATATTTAACGTACTTTAACATCCAGCATTAAATAAAAAACCAGCTGTTCCAATATGTTTATTATGTACATATCCCAAAATAGTTTCAACAAATAATGACAAATTTATCTGCAGGTCAACGTTATCAAAATGATAAACGAAGATATGCAACTACACGATCCATTTTCTGTTATTGTTAATAACACCTATACATGGTTATTTCGGTCGAGGATTATAAGCAGAATGCAAGGTCTGAGGCCACGCCATTAGTAAACGGGCATTGTCTGTCTATCGCACAAGAATAATGCGCAGTATTTAGCGAATTGCTTGTTATTATGATTCCTGTCAACAATAATGACCAACAGTCCAATAATTAAAAAAGTGTACATTTGCGGCAAAATCGTGAACATGTTTCAGGTTTAAGTATGTTCATGTTTTGCGAGTGGTAACATATTTGAGGAAAATCACCTACAGTTGCATAATTCTTACGCTTTCATGCGGATATTTTCGATCTTTTATGACTTTTAACAATGTGCAGTTTTCGTGGGGAATGGCGTAGAAATTTCAAACAGAGTACATCCTTTATATCACATTTATCACAACAATTACTGCAAAACTGCATTACTTTTATAGCGATTATTGTAATATATAGTGTTTTGTTCATGCAAGAAATCTCTTCGAGATTTAAGAAACCTTACATAGTATTTACTGCTACTCTTCGCGAAGGGTGGTTATAAGCTTATTAATATAGCATCTATCCTTAGGAATATAATTTTATTCTGTCGCTCAAAAGGCTTTATTCCTCTTCCCCTTTCTTTTCCTGTTATCAATCTTTTTTACGTATAACGGAGGGATGCACGAGTAGCTTGCACCAAACAATAGTAAATTATTGGCCCGCAAGTCAAAATCAGCTGAGATGCTGCCGGACCGGGCACATGGTGTACCGCACTGCAAAGCTGTCGACCAAGGAAGCGTTTCCCTTGCATGGCCGACAAAAAAGTTCATTCATTATAACCAAACAGAAAAAGGGCGCATTCCTAACACATTCTATCAGATACCTCGCCGGGAGGGCTTAAGCTAAACAAAGAAAATTTACTTACTTCGGAAAGAGAGAAGATGCCGCTCCTGTTCGCCTTCTGAAAAGCTGGGCTGCTGCTGAGAACAGCAAACTTTGTATCCTGCACTTCTTCACCGATCACTTTCAATTTCTACCCGAGCACGGACACCTTGCTCGCAAGAGAAAACTGCAACCTGTTAACTTGACAACACATCACCACACTGCTGCACGGGCCGGCACACACTGTCTTCGGTCTGACCCAGTCGCAAGCAAATGAATGGAATTCCCTGCATGCCTACCAAACATCTTACTCTATAAAGACGTACCATTCCGGTTAACCTTCGGAATATCCCGCACGCTGCCGGAAATTCATACCGCTCGACATAACAAGAAGCCAATAGCACTTTGCGTTGTGTAACGCTGGGATGGTGGTAAGTCTCTGAAGGGTGCAAGTCCTTAGAATATACCGTAGGAAGTGTTAGACGAGGCAGAAGACAAAGTTTATAGTCTTTGCCTTTGTAGCCTGATCCACCCGTCTGCCCGACATCTATTGGCCGACATCTCCACTTTCATTCAAAATTATAAGAGCGCGCTACGAAGAAATGCAGTGGAGGCTCTTGCAGGAAGGTGAAAGTACCTCCAAGATTTGACATCTAACCACAGATATTTGGCATTGTTGAAAACAACATAACATAACATAAGCATAAGGAAAGCTTATTGAGAATAATTAGCTATGTAAAAAGTTTTTGTTTGGAATGTATAAGAGTAAAAACAGAAGAAGCTAAAATGCATTTTTTTATAACCTAGTTCTATTTAAAAGGATTTAAAATTTCATAAAACACTTTTTTTGTTTACACTCACGAAAATTTAAAAATAATTTATTAACTATGGGTTTAATAAATTATTTTTATATTATTTGCAGACAACCAGATTATGCGTGTTAAAATTACAAAGAGCATTATTCGAATTGGAAAAATTATAAAATGATATAATTTAACAATATCCTTCTGGGGTTCTTGTATAAAATGAAGTAAGATTGCTATTAAAAATAAACTAATTGAACAAGTTAGTCCTGTAACTTTCTCGGCTCTGAAGTATCCTATAATTCTAATAATGGCAAACATAAAAATTATAACATTAATTATATTAATCCCAGACACGATTAATATAAATTTAAATATTAATTTTAGGAAAGAAACAGAAATAAAATTTATAATACTATTGCGCTTCTTACTTGTTTATGTAGCAGAGGTTTTGACTTTAAAAGTGAGTGAATTAATGCCTGGTATGGAAGTTCCGTATACAGAAGACGAGAGAGTAACACGGTCCATCTCTGACGCGCACACCAATAACATTACGCTGAATGATGAAAGTGAAGATGGGAATAAGATGAAAATGAAGCAACGGCGGAATGAATGGCAAGGGAAACAGGAGTACCCGAAGAAAATTTGTTCAGATTCCGCCTCGCCCGCTACAAATCCCACTTACAGCCGCTGAGATCGGTAGGAAACGTGCAGTCCAACAACTCGGCCACAGCGGCTCGTGTACTCTTAAAGTAACAGATGAAAAAATAACAGGAGATGTGAAATTTCTGAGAGATGTGGGAGGAATATGATATAGAAATGAAGATGAAACAAGTTTTATAACAGCAAAACGAAAAGTGAATGGTGATCTCATTTAGAGCGAATGAGTAATACTAGAATACCAAAACAAAAAATATTTAATGTAAACCAACTGGAAAGAGAAGTTTGTCCTGAATGTTCACTGTACCCTTTAACCCTCGAAAATTAATGTTGTTGCATTTACATATGACGATAAAATTTAAGACCCTGACATATCAAATATAAAGAGTGATTTATATAGATCTAACACATTTCGTTTTTCGTTTAGTTCAAAACAAACGATGAATAACAAATTATTATACCTCAAATGTGGAATATCCATGGAAGATAATTTATCTCTATAAAAATGTTGAAAATGTCCTCCCTCCCGTATAAGATAACTCAACACGTCATTCCATGTTACTGGCCGCTCTTTGAAGGATTGTGTTGTCGGTACCCTTAATCTCCAGTGTAATTTTGTCCTTAAGGTCACTATTCTGTTTTTCAGTCACTTCAACAGCAAACTTTTTTTTTTTTTTTTTTTTTTTTTTACGATTTTTCCTAATACGACAATTTGCATTATATCACCTCTTTACTTGAATCGTAATCTTATAATTAATATATTCTCTCCCTCTCTCTCATTTATCTATTTATTATCTTTCTATAGCTATAATCATGCTTTTTTTTTTCAAGATAGATCCATTTAGTGCATTCCATAGAACGGGCCAATTTTCATACCTTATCGGTCTTCCTGTTCGACTGTAATTTAGTATTCTAGGTGGAATTTCATCTCTAGCATGCGATAATGACAGATTAAAGGTGTTAATTTAATTTTTCTCGGTCTCTATTCCTAGCTTACTAGTTTATCAAAGCTAACCAATGGTCAGTTTTGTGAATCATACATAAGATTTTAACTACGGTTATGGAAAATCTTCAGCAATGTACTCTGTTTTATTAGGATTGTTTTATTTGACCATACTTTTCAAAAGATGGTTTTTTTAAAATATGTTTAAATATTTTATTTACGAAACGTCGGAACATAAATTAAATCTATTTGCCTATTATATAAATTTTTAGCCATCGCCAGCTTTTATTGCATTATATTATTTAGTACATGAATTATTATTCTTTGTAATTACTTTCTATTATTATCAGCAGTACCAAGGATTGGCCTGTTCTGTCTACTCTGGGAAGTCTGTTATCTGTCATTTTCAATCATTGTAGATACCATTTTGTCATTGAGTTTCTATTTTGTGTATATTTCTTAATTTCGCATTTCTTTTCGTTTCCAACTGTTAGTAAATGGATATTTTTGATTTTGCTCAGTTCAATAGCATAGTCTTCGCGCTTGTGACCGCGGTGTGAAATCCTATCAGAACATATCTCTTGATCGTACTCAGTACTGCATCTTTTCACAGTGCTAAATCCGAGAAATAGTTCAAAGTTGTTCTGAAACTTAACTGTAGTACTACAGAACTACATTCAGTTTTCAGGTGTTGGACCTTTGACTTTTACTCCCGTTTGGCTGGATTAATGGTTTTCTGGCTTCTACTAGAGTGTCACTGCACATGGGCACTTGTGTTCTGTACACAAGGAGCTCTGTTAAAGATTGTGGTTTGATGTCCCACGATGTACACAATCGCATGAACATTGTCGATTCTAGGATCTAAAAAGTAAGATATATGCAGACATTTATGACCCAAATCACAAAAATGTAACACAATATCAATAATACATCTATTGAAAACATACCTGCTGCACGTTTTTATTTTAAAGTTACGTATTGCATCAAATATACCATTAAGTTTCTCATTTATGTATATACTGATTATTGAAATAATTCTCTAACAAATAATTTTCACCAAAAATTAGTCCTAAACAGAAACTGCTGCCACAAACTTATAAAATAAATTTAATTGCCCATTAATGTATGTGCGACTATTAAGAATAGGTGGATGTTGTTTCATTGAAAATATCCATCTCTGTTATTAGTTAGATTATTGTAATCTTAAGAAATGGGAATGAAATGTTTCTTATAGCGGTGCTGCAAGATATATTTTAATCAATGAAGGAATACATTTATTTAAGCAGCTGACTGCTGCATTTTTAAATGCTTCTCAACGTAATAGCTTTAATCTCATATAATTTACAGCAGTGTGATATCACGGTTTTTCAGTCCCGGGCCTGATTTATCCCAAAATATATCCAGGGGTAGCCTAATTATTAAATATGCGCTCGAATTTCTCAAAATAAAGATTAACACAGAAAAAGTCAACTGTAACACGTGTAATTCCCAACTGACACCTGCTAAAGAGCTGTCGACTCTATAAAATAAGCTATAAATAGTTTTAATCTCTAATACGATTATAAATGTCAAAATTTCCATTTCTGCGGATATTCACCTTGGTGCTGAAGCGACCTTATATTGAAGTTACTTTGTTATTCAAAGAATGCAACGCCTCGCTGTTTTCTTAGAAACAACGCAGCCAGAAGGGACAAATGAAGGGAATGGCCTGAGTTCAGCCTCTCTGCTCTTCTGATTTACAGAGCAGGTTACCCTCCCCCCTTCTGTATTAACAATAAGTATTTTTTCATTAAAATTTCCAACATTAACTCACAACCTACCAACTGAGAGTGAAGAGGCAATGAATGGTCAACCATTATCTTGGTTCAAGGAAAAGAGAAATGAAAAGCATCAAAAGTTTTACAATTAGTGGAAAAAACATTTTATTCCTTCCTAATTTACTTTACTATGTTATGCTCAATATTTTTCTTAAGACAGTCAAACAATACGTTTTATCTGCAGCTTGAAGGTGCAGCTATAGAGACGTCAATAAAGTTAATAATCAATTTTTTTTTCATAAAATGATGAGAAAATGCCCATGTTACTTAAAATGTAAATTTGTTCTAACTATGCTCCATCTATATTATTAATAACAGCCTTTTATCATCTAAAGTGTATTTTTAAAAACATTCAAATTTAGTTTAAAACTTGAAATAATGGGGGGGGGAGGATAAATAATACAAAGGGTGCCAAAAACGTATACACATTTTCACAGTGGATATCTATTTAATATATTTCAAAGTTGGACTGAAAAACAACAGTAATGTGTAGTATGATGTTCTGTAAACAGGCGTGACTCACATTACGTTATGTCAAAGGCAATGGAGACGTGTGTACAGAACAGAACCGCCGTTGGACTTCTACCTATGGGGAACTCTTAAGGATGTTGTATACCGTAGAAAACCAGCTACTCTGACAGCACTTCGGGAAGAAATTGAAACGGCATGTGCTGCAATCGCTGAGGTCACTTTCGCAAATATTGCTCAATCAGTAGTTCAACGTACTCAGAAGTGTATCGACGCCGTGGTGGGCATTTTGAGCAATTGTTGTAACTGTAAAAGTCTAAGATGATTAGTGCTCATCACTTTCTGTTTGTGTAATTAAGTTTTGTTAGGTTAACAGCTTTTCTTTGATTCAATCAAAGAAAAACTGCATTTTTGGCACCCTCTATATATAGAACTTTCCGCCCTAGTATGCGTTGTTTATTTTAAGAGACATTGAACGTTAAACCCTTTATCGCATCAATATTTAGTTCCTCGGTATCAAGGTTACCATAAATGTCATACTTTTTTCCATTAAATTTACAAAAACCTACCATTAGAATGCAATTATAATAATAACAACAACAATCATGCCAGTTCATTTGTCTGACAGAAATTCCAGGATTCAGCGGAAGAGGGATGTCGCGTAGTCCATTTTCTTTTCTTATTACGAACTATTGTGTTGAATGTTGAAGAATCTCATCCAGATGCACCGTTTTACTTTGATCCGTTGGCAGCTAAAGAAAGGTTATCATGGAAACTTCCAAATGTGTCACGCATTACTTTTTGACCAATCTGTATGTTGAGAATCGCCAGAAATACATGTTTGTTCAGCAAGCACGAAACACCTCACTAAGAGGCTCTGATGATCTTAAGATGGCCACATGAGGATCAAACCCATGTCGCCGGGGTGTTATGCAGCTCGTGTAGCTTGCATTACTTCACTCATGGATGGTGTAAGTGCGACACTACAAAGCTTGAAGTGGTTTATGAAGGTCTTGGAATCCCCGCAGCAGAATGCTTCCGGCTGGGCTACAACCGGAATAAGTACCACCGAAATCTCAAGATAAGGAAACAGCTGTGGGAATTCCGTTATCAGTACTTCTTCATTCATTGCCACACGCGCATTGAGAAACTTCTCCACAAAGCGGAAGCTTTCCCACATGGTATTCTATTAATATCTCCACTTCTTAGGGAAAGTTTTACAATCCTCGTTCAGAAAAACAAAATTGTTTCTGACTGCAATGTTGCCGATTGTAAAAACATGAAATCCAACACGGAGCTGCTAATATTTAGCTACATGAATGAGGAACGTGTGATACGATAGTATGTGTATAAACAAGAATTGCTGAATTTGCAATTAAAATATACATTAGTAGAAAATTAAAGCTATCACTATTTATTGATTTTATTTTAATTTACAGTTACTGATATATTTTAAATATATGCTATACAATTCTTGCAAGCAAAATCACAGGATTTGAACTGTTTTACATAAAAACACAGTTAAAATATTTTATGCTAGATATAGTTATTATTTCTCCCCCTGGGTTGAGTCCGTCCTGGTGGTCTAGTGGTGCCTGCAACCAGGTTGCGGATCGACCAGGACCGATGAATTTTTTCGGGCGTAAAAATCCTAAGCACGGCTTCCTTCGGAAGGGAAGTAAAGCAGTGGGTCCCATGTCGTACATTTATGGCATGGTAAAGAGCCTCAAGCCTGAAAGAAGAGGCCTCTGAGCAAAATTTGTCGTCCGTTTCACTCCCTGAATTGAATGGGACGCTGATGAACAGAGCTGTTAAAGAGCGTCCGTAAATAAAATAAACAAATAAATAAAACCATTGATCCAAAAGAGAGCTACAGTTGCTTTCAAAGAGCAGAGTAGTTAAATAATGGGAAGTTCTGGATTGAAATTTGTGAAGGTAGCTTCATCCCTGCATTTCAAAGTGAAGAAAAGAAGTACAGCCATTCTAATATTGGAGCTGAGAGAGATTTATCACCGAGAAACAGAAGACACGAGAATATCAGTCTAAATCAATGTATGGAAAAAGAAGAAAAAATAAAAGATATAAGCAAAATTCTGTTAAAACATGTTGCTATATACATATAAAAACCATTAAATGTACAAGGTAATGTTATGTGTTAGTACTTTCTTATGATTATATTTACACAGCATGAAAGTTAATTTTAAATAAAGATTAGGTGAAAACCGTTAATTTGCCTTTGATCCCTATAATTTTTGGTAAGGGAGAAAAAATTCGGGTCACTGCTGAGATGCTTCAGCCTTCCTTTACGAACTGAGCTATCGTGTCTTCCTCCAAGCTCACACAGAACCAGTCAGCTGATTCCGGATATTTAAAGCTTTCTCTACTGTAATGCTAGCATATTTTTAACGAAGGCTTTTAGTTTAACCGCAAACTACTATATATGGATATATTTTTTTCCAAATTTTATTCCTAACGTCCTGCACATATATAAGAACCATTCCTATAATTTAGTTTAAAGTGTATTTTTGTTAGTTTTTTCTAGGTTGATGATTAATTTATTAATTTAATCAAAGAAATAATTTGAATAAATTAATCAATTGTTACTATGAAATTAAGAAAATAAAAAAATTCAATAGTTGATTAACTTGCTTTTGCTAACAGTAGATGGTGATGCATTTCAATTATCCTCCCAGATTATCAAAGTTCGGTAATTTTCTAATATTTTATTTTAAATGCGGTCATTTCCATTTCCAAACATTGTTGGAGGGGAAAAAATCACTAGAAACGATATAATAATAGCGATATGAGTGGCCGAAGTCGCTATGGAAAACCCTGCCCTTGTCTAATAATTTTTTTTTCAAACTTTCCTCAATTCTTACCTAGGTCAAATGCTGGGAGGCACCTTAAATTTAGACATGGGACGCTTCTTTGCCAAAATTTCTATTCCATTGTATCATTTTATCTTGTGTATCATCAGTGACCTTCGCCTCTAATGTTAGAGAGTAAAAACGTGCGTTAAACACCGAGGGGGGGGGGGAGGAGAACGGATATTTAAAAAATAACTAAATAATAAAATGCTGACAAGTGGTTTATACAGATGGTACATGGTACAGGTATTTCTGTAATTTGAATACACCTTCTGATTGCCTCTTTTAACACAAACAAACTGAAATCATCCCCACTTTGTGCACACGATAGATGTTCTCTCAATATTCTTTATTACAGGAGAAAAAATTAACCCTCACAAAGGGTAAGGTGTGACAAACATGTATAAATATTGCCCAAAATTCCCCATTTCTTGGAAATCGTTTTTCGAATAAAAGTAAAACTGTAGGTTTCCAACTTCATCAAATTTGTTAGCTTGAATAGTTTTTGTCTCTCAAGGTATTTTTAAAGCTAATATATATTTTTAAAATACAAGTATTTCTTTTAGGTTATAATTATTAGTGGTGCAGGTCAAAATTGTGGTGTAACTGCTCTAAACAAAAGGCTTTGTAATTAATAGTTCTTTAGGAAAATGAGACATAAAATCTCAGTAGAAAAAATTAAGTTAATAAAGTAATTTTGTTATATTTTTATTGTTTAGTATTTTCTTAGTTTAGTTTTCAGTATTTTGTAATATTTATGAAAGATTTTGTACTAAAATACATGTATGTATTTGATGATGGAATTTTAAGGTTATAATATTATGGCAAAACTGGTTTATAATTAATTTGTATTAAAATAATTAATTAAAATATAAATTTAATATCACTCTTCTAAACAAATATAAAGTTACTTTCATTAAATGAAAAGACTTCTCTGTAAATAATATTTTCTTCTACAAAAAGCTTACTAGTGAATAGTTTTGTTCAGATTACTTTTGAACAAAATAGGAACATCATTGCAGAGTAGAAGTTGACGCAATTTCATTTTGTTTTTCTATCTTTTAACCCTTTTTGAAGACGCCATAGCGTTCTTCTTTCCGAATAAAGGAAAAGCAGGCTAAAAATAGAGTGATTATGATGTACTGGGTAGATATGTTTAATTAGCGAGGAGAGTGACCCTCCCACTTGACAGATATTTGCTCCATCAGCTGTGTGTGGGTCTTCAAAGAAGAAACGTCACCGCTGCTTATACAAGACTTCATTGTTTATACTGAGAGGAAAACAGCCTTGAACAACAGAGTGGAGCGAGCCAGTGAATGAATGATGCATCAATGAATAAATAAATGAAGGAATGCAAAGCGCAATTAGAATGAAATCATCAGCTGCTACAACTTTGTCTTTCGCCTGCCGCTGTTGAGTCATTGACATGCATGGGACCGAGGTAGTTACCACATTCCTCACTCTGCTGTTTAAGCCACCTACACGCCAGTTTCCAAAACCAAATAGGAAATATTTCGGTTTTGTAGTTAGAAGCAGTCGTGACTGAAATACAATAAATGTTGCGTAATTTTGCGCCTAAGAAAATTAATTATGCCGCTATTGAATCATGTGTTGTTAATTCCTGGTTTATTGTTTTAAGACAAGTTGCGAACTCCTCACTAGTCCTGTTATTTTTAAAAGGAAACTTAAACAGAAACCCGATTATTAAAATTAACAATAATAGTATGAAAAAACAAGCAGCAAATAAACACCTAGGTATCTATTTGGATGAAAAACAAACATGTAGAAAATACAGAACTAGAGCAGAAAAAGTTACGTTTAATTTGCCCAATATTGGACATAGATATGTCAATATACAGGCTGATGGAATAAAAATCTATCACAATAGCAGCTATATCAAACAATGGAGTAGGAGTTTGGGGGCAGAAGGCACGCAAGATATATTTTATATGCACTTTAAGGAGCTCCCAAAGAAAAACTTTAATGAGATGTTCACGGGCATTTTACACATCTCCTATAATGAGACTATTAGTAATCTTGGGCATCTGGCCAGTTGATTATTTAATCCTCTTATGAGCAGCCTCTTACTGGCTTAAAAACAAAATAATTAAAAAATAATACACATAATTGGCAAAAATTGTAGAAATAGAAAAGAAATCAATTTGGCAACAAGAACGGGGTGAAATAAAAAGGGTAGAAGAGTGTATGAAATCTTCCCATCCATAAAGCAAAGATTACAATTCAAACATATTCAACCCAGTAAGAATTTAGTACATTATGTAACAAGACACGGTCCTGTACAAAGATTTAAATTACAGAAAACAATACGAATGCGGTTCGATATACCGGAACATGTTTCATTCGAATGCCCTAAATACCAGTCAATTGTAGCTGAGGGAAGATGGCTACTTGCAGGGAAGCACATTTGGAATATCGTGAGAGATCAAGAGGATTTTAGGGTATGAATGATTTAACAAATAAAATATAATTTAAAATGGTAGAAGAGTTCTCTCAAATAAGAGAGAAAATCTAACAGTCAGCAATCGCATATTCCCCTAGAAGATCCCAGAGAATCACAGAAAGGCAAGAAAGATGTATACAAGAAGATGAAGAAGATAACACCCAAGAGAATAATGGTAGAGCGGAAAGGAAGCAGCTAAGAGAAGAAGTAGATCGAGAACAAAGGGAGGAGAATATTAAGGTATAGATAAAAGTTGAAAAGTAGAAGAAGATGGAGGAAAAAGAGAAAAGAAGGAAACTGCACTGTGAAGTCCAGATCTTGTTGCCTGGAATTCCGGTGGGGAGCAACCCGGATGGGTACCAGTAGTAATTTTAGGTTTAATTATAAGTTATAGTTAAAATAGCCGCAGTGCTGGATTTCAATACGGTTTAGTTCTTTGAAGTTTTAGTTTTGTTATAGTATTAGTACTGCAGAATTTAAATTGTAATTATATTGATAAACTTAAAAGGAATAAATAAAAATTAATCTGAAATGTTATGTTCTGATAATATAATCAAGTTATCAGCATAAAAGCATTACAGAAAAAAAATAATAATAAATAGTCCTAGTGTTAATCTTTCGCATATAAACATAAGAATAATTTTAGATATACTTTAAGGCGTTCAAACTCTATGAATTTCATTTCTTTCAAATATTCATTATTACAATATTGCATGTGCCATTTATTTGTGATACAAAACAGCTCCTTTCCCTAGAACTCAAACTACTAAATTGTAAGAAACGGATAACAGATATCCGACACAATAAAGAGATGATTTATTTCTATAGAAATATTTCTTACGCACTAGGCTTGTGTAGGACATTAGCTGGAAAGGAAAAATCAAATTGAAAAATTCGGACCACGGCCGGATTGCGGAATAATCTCTAATAATAAAGAAAATCTTAGAACTCCAACATATAGAATCAGATAGACAGGTTCGCAATTCCGCTCTAGGAGAAAGACACGGTAGCTCAGTTGGTTAGAGCATTAGCATTAAAGGAAGGAAGATCCCTGGTTCGAATCCTGGCCGTGATCCAAATTTTTCAAGTGTGATTCTTCCTTTTCAGTATTGGTTTCGTTTTATGAAATACGAGGATATATCCATAAGTTTCCGGCCTCACAAATTCCTTATCTGTTAAGTAAACAATTGCAGCTGTAATTTCCGCTCCACTGTGTTCACTTGTTCAGATATAGTTGCATAAAGAAGGCTATGTGTAGAAGATTGTGACATGTTCAAAATGGAGTTTCCAGCTGTTATTAAGTTCTTCACACAAGAAGCACTTACTCCAAATGAAATTAAATAGCGATTGGATGGTGTACATGGGGAAGCACCTCCCTCACATTCCACCGGAAAAGAATGGGCCAACTTTTGGAATAGGTCGAAAAAAGCATTGAAGTCGAAGAGCGTGCAAGTCGAACCTTGGAGATGCTCACTTCTGAAAACATCGCACTTGTGGAAGGAGAAAATATGGAAATGGGCGGTTCAAAGTTACAGAAACAGCAACAATGTTGGGCCTTTCTAATACAAAAGTTCTTCGAATTATTCACGAACATTTAAACATAAATAAGGTTAGTGCAAAAGGGGTGCCTGGACTTCTTTCCTCAGTCCAAAAGCAGCAACGAGTTATCTGTTGTCAGGCATTTTTGGAGCTCTGCCGTGTCAAGAAAGAGAAGTTCTGCAAACCATTGTTACAGGAGATGAAACTATGGTTCTCTGCTATGATCTCTTATCTAAAAGAGAATCAATGTAGTGGCAGGCGTAAACCTGGCGAAGCACCGCCTCTAAAGCCTAGGTCACTCAGTCAACCAAGAAGATCATGGCCACAATCTTTTTAGGACTGTGAAGGAATATTCTTCATTGACTTCCAGGAGAGGAACACCACAGTAAATGGGGAGTACTATGCTGACCTACTGCACAGACTACGTGCTTCCATCAAATAGAAAAGGCGAGGAAAGCTGAGTGGTGGCGTGCGCCTTCTTCACGACAACACGCCTGTGCACACAGCTCTTGTTGCAAAGGAAGCTGTGAAGAAATGTGGCTTCATGGAGATCGACCATCCACCCTACAGCACAGATCTAGCTCCCAGTGGCTGTTTCCTCTTCTCAAAACTCAAAAAGGAAGGAAGTTTAAGTGTGACGAAGGAGTCTGTTTATGCTCATTTTGCAGACAAGACTTTTGACTTTGGGGAGGGGGGGAGGGTTGAAGTGTTTATTCAAAATGTGAGAAGTGTATTGCAATAAAGGGTAACTATATTGAAAACTATTGAGACTATTAGTAATCTGGGCATATGGCCAGTTGATTTTTTAGTCCGCTTTTGAGCAGCCTCTTATTGGCTTAAAAACAAAATAATTAAAAAATAATGCACATGATTGGCAAAAATTGTAGAAATAGAAGGTAAATCAATTTGGCAACAAGAATAGGGTGAAATATAAAGGGTAGAAGAGTGTATGAAATCTTATTGAAAAGTGAAATATAGTTTTTGCCTTTATCATACCTAGAAAATGATTAGGCCGAAAACTTATGGACATACCCTGGTACAGCACAGTGTAATCAATCAAAAACAATCTTATATCAGTTATAATGGTCTCTTAAAGTAGCCTGTTCAATTTTGTTCACTGATGCATTTATTTAAATAAAATTTTCCCACCCTCAACTAATTAAAATTAGTGAAACCCTTGAAAAAATCAGGATATATGATTAAATAAACAGCGCAAACTTGTATGCTATGTATTTTCGTAATATCTTCGAGAAATTCTTCAGTATTTTAGAGTTGGGTCGAAGACCAGGATGTTCCAGAGCTACGTAAGTATCCAGTGAGAGGGCATAGACTGCAGATCAGACAAAATAAATTAAGAAGTCTGCACTTATTTCAAAAGAAGACTTAGTTGATATGTAATTATATTTTGAGCATAGAACATTTGAAGTTGCAGTACATTGGACATTTGAAGTATTTTATCATTTTGCTCTTGTTCGTTGTACGGTAGTTGTAAGATAGCATTAACCATGTGGTAATGGATTCCTGATGTGTAAAGCATAGCATGGCCAATCTGGCCCACAAGGACTGGCTAGTGCACTTATAAACCCCATATCAATTTCCGGATCCGGTTGCGACAAAACAAACTACCAATTAGTAAGTAAAACGGAGAAATTGGTCATCAATGTAGCCATAATCACCTCGTTTTCTTGAGCTTCAGTAACTTTTGTTCATTAATTTATTTTTGACACATTTCAGAATACACATTTTGATTGTAAGCAAAAATAATAACTTTTGTCGTATGAAAATTAGACAAGCGTCTTTGCAATATATCGCTTGCTTCTCAATGAACAGATGTGGTGTTTGTTAATCCCCCTCCCATTTGAACTGATTTATATGAACGTTAAAAGAAATTGAAATTCTTGTTATTGTCAAAGAGATATCTAAAAGAATGTGCACTCTATTTGGATGCAATGCTTTACGAAACAGAGAACCACCACGGGTGGCCGAGGTCGATAAGGCGCAAACTCGCGAGCGGGAGGTCTGGGTTAGATTTCTGCCAGGACCGTACTCCTCTCCTTGAAAGAGGGTTTTTCAAGGTTTTCCTCAGTTCTCATAAAGGGCAAATGCCGGGGAGGTACCCTAAACACCTGGAAAGTTTCCTTCCTTAAAAAAAATTCCTTTCACAATATATAATTTCATCTCATGTAACTTCAATGTCCACCGCTTGTGATACCTAAGTAGTAAAAACGGGCGTTAAACACCATTAAAAATAAATAAATAAATAAATAAAATAAAAGAGAAAATCCAAATTAATTCTTTCGATTTCCTTTAAGTATTTTGGGTGTTTTCTGCTACACTTTAAATACCTAGTTTTGCACAAATACTATTGAAAATTTAAAAGTAACAGTACCAGGTTTTTTAAGATCAGAAAATCACAAGTATATTACTTAAGGGACACTGGGAGTGCATTTTCATAGTTCCAAATTTTTGTGTGAAACTTTTCTGAAACTATTCCTGTGATTGTGTTGCTGTTAAGTTAATATGTATTTTTTCCTTCAAATTGGATAAATACTTTGTGAGCTATAAGTTATTTCTAAAATTTTATTACGTCTATATATCCACAATCAAAATGTTTCACGCGGTTCATGAATTGAGGAAATTGTTTGGCATTTTTGCAATTAGAGCTTTGAACCACGTACCAAAATTGTATAGAAAGATATTTTAAATAAATTTGATGAGTGAATTGTGATGATTTTTTTAAATCTATAAGAAATATTAATCTTTAAAATTAGCTATTTTTTCACAGAACATATTTTTAAAAAATTATTATTGCTGTTAGCATATATTTTATATTATAGAATATTATAATAGATAATTCGGCACTTTCTGGAATCTGTAATTAAATTTGAACAAAAACTGTTATGCGTGGGATATTTTGAATG
The DNA here is from genome assembly GCA_030762175.1 of Metallyticus violacea. Taxonomy (NCBI): domain Eukaryota; kingdom Metazoa; phylum Arthropoda; class Insecta; order Mantodea; family Metallyticidae; genus Metallyticus; species Metallyticus violacea. The sequence goes on along the minus strand of CM060841.1, from coordinate 3,248,562 downwards.
TGTGAAAATTTAGTTTTGAAAAAAAAACGCCTTTTTTTAAGAAAATTTTGCTGGGAAATAGAGTGATTTAAAAGAACTCACGGAGCTCTTTAAATGCCTGTAGAGCCCGAAGGGAGGAGGATGAGAGGGGGCATGCCAATGTTGACTCTCTATGGCCCAAAGGTTCAAAGAACTATTGAAATAAATAAATAAATTAAATAAAAATCTCTCCCTTGTTCCTTAAGGTTTAATCATAGAACAGGAAGATCATGAAAACCGTGGTGCTGTCATATTATTGCATAGATTTTCCCAGACACTTAAAAAGCTAGAGTAGGAAGTTTGTGTACCACACCATTCAACGCTTCTGAGGCCGATACTCCATTTTGAGATACGGACACCTGCACTCTGAGGACCGTAGTAGCTCTAGACCCATGTTCGGCGAAATCCAGCTCGAAAGCAGATAGGGATGATCCCTGAGGTGAATATTTTCAGGAAATGCATGTCCAATGCTTAGACGAAACATTTGACTGAGGGTTTTTAATTGTTTAACTTCAGAAAAGAAGAAACAGCGGGTTTGGAAGTGCAAATGATTGATTATGCTAACATTGGTTACTGGAAAATTCTTAGCAAATATTGAAGAAAGCTGCAAGCGTCTTGATAAACTTATTAGAAATTTCTGAAGGTCCAGAGAAGCCGCCATCACGCTTCAGTAATGATTGAGGGGGAAACAACTACGATGGTGTCATCAATGGAGATCCCCCCTCGTACTATTGTCCACGTCTCAGAGAAGTGTAAAGAAGGTGCAGGCAGTGTATTTTAGCTTATGCGCGTGGTGAATATATGTACCGTAGATCTGTCACCTTGACCCTACATAGTTGATAAATTATATTTTATTAATTCTATTACTCAACTGCACTAATTGCAACAGATAAAGCAATGGAACAAGTACGAAGTGGGATGATATATTTATTTACTTCCCAGCCAGACCAAATGCAGTAAATATAAAAATTATGAGCAAATATAAAATATTATATAAATTGCGTTTACAGTTTTAAATGGAAATATGCATATTTAAGCATGAAACCAAGGAATGGGCAGACAATAACGACAAAATAGTATTTATATACACTATTAAATTATAAATTGTAAGCATTTAAAGCCTTTTGATTTTCTTCTTAAGGGGGGGGGGGAAATAGGCATTTGCTTGAATATCCGCTGTCTACGATTTCTGTTTCAGTTCTACACAGATTAACGACAAGAATACGATGTTTGATATAATAGAAAAATAAAAATGAGAAAGAACGAGAAACTGTGAAAATATATAGTAAAAACGTGGTCTTTTGAATAATTGTATACTAATTTCGAGTGATTCGTTTTATTCTTTTTTTCCAATAGCTAGTTATATAGTGATAATTTCTACTGTTATTTTTATTACATTTATAAATTTAAAAAAAAAAATTAAGGAATTTCATGATGCCACGATGTATAATTCTTTTATTGATATTAAGTAGGTAATTATACACAGTCGAGTGCAATTTCCAGATATTTCGTTTACAACATTGCAAAATAAATGACACGACTAAAAAACAACATTCCTTATTGTTGTAATTAAAATACTACATCGGAAGGGAAGTAAAGCCGTGGGTCCGGTGTCGTATATTTACGGCAGGAAAAAGAACCTCAAGCCTGAAAGAACAGGTCTTTGAGCAAAATTTGTCGGCCGCTTCACGCCCTGAATAGAATGGGACGCTGATGACCTGTCATGTTAAAGAGCGTCCATAAATAAACAAATAAAAATATCCCCCATAAAATGTGTTTGTATGTTACAATTCATCCTTTATAATTTAATATGTATATATTATAATTATTCGTTTATGAAAGCATTTGCTCTTATATAATGACATTTTAACTTATGGGCTTGAATATTATAGCATTATTAATGCCAGAAAAAAGGAGTGTTAAGCTGACAACATAAAGGTATAATAACGAAGAACCCAGAAGAGATACCGTAAATAAATTCTGAAATAGTTACGGAGCATAGAAATCATTGCTTTAAAACTACAAACTCTGCGACGAAAAAGAATTTCTCCCTATGAGATGTTGGCTGAATTTCGTTGATATTTCCAGTGAAAGCCCTTGATATTAGTCTTAGAAGCAGAAGACAAAGAAGAAAACGAAAATGAAACAAAAAGATGGGGGAAAGTTATTTTGAAAATAATGGAGGATGGGAATAAAATATCAGAAATTATTAAAAAGAAGAAGGAGGAGGAGGAAGAGGAGACAAAGAAGAAAACGAAAATAAAACAAAAAGATGGAGGAGAGCTACTTTGAAAATAATCGAGGATGGGAATAAAATATCAGAAATTGTTAGGAAGAGGATGAAGAAGAAGAAGAAGAAGAAGAAGAAGAAGAAGAAGAAGAAGAAGGAGGAGGAGGAGGAGGAGGAGGAGGAGGGGGAGGAGGAGGAGACACCCTCACTTCCACTTTCGTTTTGTAATATACGTGGTAAAATGCTGAGGCAATGGTAGTATATCAAGAGAATTTCAAAATAAAGATCAATATTCTAAATATAATGCTCTTGAATGATGAAAGTTATATCATATGCTTATGGAAAAAGGAGTAAGAATAAAAAATGTCCGTCACACAGGATCTGCGTAAACTAAGCGAATTCCTCAGCAAGTAGAATAGCTTTAAAAAGAATATAAAGCCAAAAAGTATGACCTTATTAATTAGTGAAATAAGATATGGTATTGCTGTGTGATAATTAGCATGACAAACTCTAAAGTTAACTAATAAAAGAAAAACTGAACTGTTAACTTAACTAGGGTTGTCTGTTTTTTTCCCTTAAAAATCACATAAAAATAAATATATACAGTGAATTACTCTAATTTTCAAAATTAAAGGGGGGAAAAAATAGAATTCTTGCTATCTATAAGCATTACAAAAGAGAAATAACTTTTTAGAATTCTTCTCATTATTATTATTATTATTATTATTATTATTATTATTATTATTATTATTATTATTATTATTATCATTATTATTATTATTATTATTATTGTTGTTGTTGTTGTTGTTGAGATTAAATTACAAAAGTTAATGGTGTAATATTAATTAATTGAAATATTTTCAGATATAACTATTGTGTGGGTATTTTTAAACATTTTCAAATTTAATCATATTTATGAACTGAGCCCCTGGTATCATCTTTACATCCACTGAAATAGAGAGAAAAACAGAAAGAAAATTTGGGTATTTTAGAAGAAGTTTATATGCGTCATTAAAACAAAAACATGTAACTATTTAAAAACAGTTGCAATGTACTAAACAAATATACACAATCAACAATATATAATCGAAAGTTCCATTGAGTTTCATTGGCTTTGACTTTTAATTTAATTTTATTTAAATTTTATTGTAGTAAAAACAAAAACGCAAACGTTTTGTGAAGGTTATTACACAGCACTCTTATATACATATAATTCTCACACATATTAGATTAGTGTTTCTAAGTTGCTACCTTCATGGCAATGTTTTTGTTAAATATAAAACATATGAATCGTTATAAATTTAGTTTATATGCTAAGTCAATTTGTTCTTTTATTTTGAAACAGTTGAGGGAAAATTAAACGCTAGAGCGTTTTGTAAATTTCAGTTTACAGATATCCTTTACTCCTAGTGGTTCCATTTCCCTGCTTTTCAGAAAGTATTTTCATATTTTATTTGAATGATATATACCGAGTTTCATTGCGAAAAAGCAAATATTGGTGTCGCTAGAGCGATTATTAAACTTTGGGTTTCAGGTAAGTCTCTATTTCTAATGACTCGATTTTCAGAAACTATTTTTCTTATTATATTTCAATGGCATACACGATTTTCTTTAAAAAAATTAAAAATTGCAATATCTAGAGCGATTTTAAATTTCGCTTTAGCCTCCACCTTTTATATTTAGGTTTTCAGGTATACCCCCACTCCTAATGATCTGATTTACCTGATTTTCATGAAATATTTGTCTTGTTTTTATTTACATGTTATACCTATATCGAGTTTCGTTACGCAAAAACAACTATTGGTGCCGCTAGAGCGATTTTTAAATTTGGGTTTCACGTAAACTCTCGCTTGATTTCTCTGGTTTTTGCAACTATTTTTATTAATTTATTTTAATGACACATACCGAGTTTCGTTGAGAAAAATAAAAAATTGCAGCCGCTAGAGCTTTATTGTATATATAGACACACATATATTTTTTCATTGTAATTTTCGATGTCTGGTAGATAGAATCAATGGAGATTTGAAGAAAATTTTCAAAAACAAAAATTATTGGTAAAACCACAATAGCTACAGTCCTTCGGAATAGAATAACATAAAGCTAATAGACCAAGTTTCAACTTTTGAGCATTTGAATACTTAATTATTATTACTTTACAATAAATAGATCAATTGCAAATATTTCTACAGGCAATATAAGGGACAACAGAGCGAAATTGTCCATTAAAATTACATGAAAGTGTGTCCCGTGCTATCCCTGGAGTGAAACTCACTAAACAGAATGAAAGCAACCTAAGTATGTCATGTGCTCGTATTGGGCTCTACGTAATTTTATGAAAAATTAGAGTATTTCAAATAAAATGATCATCTGATACAAGATAGAACATTATGCATAAGGACGTCACAAGAAATAGTTTCTCAGATGAGAGACTCAGACAAGGAGGAAATATTTCAGAATGAATGAATTAATAAGCTCTGTTCAGACGATGATCACGGTGGATGAAAATTCAGCTTAGGGGCGAAACACTGCACTTTGTCTCCAAGGTCGCAGGATAGTCCCATGTTTCGGTTGAACGATCCTGGGATAACCAGACATTTTTTTCCTTCGTCGAAGTGACGACCGAGCTGCGAGGCAGCCGTCAAGAGTCACAAGAACTCAAGAGAACCAAGGGTAATTAAAGTAAAGCATTGCAAAGACAGGGGACATGTCTTCAAGACTGCCTTGCAATGCCAGATCTGGAAGCTGACAGCGGTATGCGCTGCATTTGCAATGAACCTGACAAGCAGGCAACCCATACCTGTCTACATTCTGTTACGTCAAATACTAACAGTATACCGTTACAACAGGAGCATCTTAAATCAGTTTCCAGCCGTAGTGGGTGACTATTGCATCGCCAGTTAGAACTGATGTAGTGTTGTAAGATTGGCCTTTATGGATATCAGTCATTCGCCAAATTAAAGCGTTCTAGTTTTTCTATTAATACATAATTTTCCTCAGGTAAAAACTTAAACGATTCGTTAAAATGTAATATGACATTAAGGCAACATAAAATTGTGAACCCAGGAGCAATTGCCTTCTAAACCTCACGGCCACCATTAGGCTCACTGTAGTATGCCACTCGCTGCATGCGTGCAGTGAATACATGATTACGAGTGTCCCCGAAGTTCTCCGACCGACATATTCCCCCCTCCCTTTTCCTAAAGGGTTTACCAATGCGTTTGATTTACAGTTTTCATCATTGACCTGCAACAACTTCAAATTACTCTTAAAGTATGCATTATATGAATCTTCAAACGTAAAGAATAAACAATGTAATTTATTTACAATAACGAAGTTCACTTTATATCTCTTCAAGCCAAGCAACTCTTTTCTATTACTAAAATTAGTCGTGTTGTTCATGTGGCCTGTTTTAAGTGTCTCGACACATCTGGAATATTCTGGATAAACTCTGAAATATATAATTACAAAATAAATAAATAAATGGAGAAGATCATGAGCTCAAAAAGGATTGTTAGGCTCAACATTTTATCACTGAGGCATCGCAGGCGGTGAACACTCGGTGTATGAGATGAAATGATAAATTGCGAAATACTGTGTTGGGGAAAAGAAAGAATTCCGGCAATGGCAATAGATAATGAAAGAGCAAATCTCAATCAGGGACGAGAAGCTTGTGCTGTAATTACCTCAACATTGTTGTGGCATGAAAGTCGATCTTAATATAGGCTTTTTACAATTCTTGCTAATTCTTTCACGTTGTTCTCGTTTACATTGTACATAGAAAATGTAGTTGCTTTCATTATAATTATTGATTTAAGCAAACAATACCTTCACAAGTAAAATAGCTTTAAAAACTACTGAGTGGACATGCTTAGACGGAAGTTACAATGTAAAATAATTATGATACAGCAACCGTGACATTTATTTCGACATTGTTCAATGCAAAGTTTTGCACCTCCTTCACATGAACATACAACTAGAATCTTTAAGTAAACAGACATATTTATGCTGGTAATGCACGTTCAACTATGATTACAGACCAGTCATATGGACTTCCAGCCTCCCCCTCTACTGTGGCTACAACAACGAATCGAACTGTTTTCGTGTATGTCCGGAGTTGTCTTGTGACGCTGAGTAAACCACCACGGGTGACCGAGGTCGTTAAAGGGTGGACTAGGAGCGGGAGGCCTGGGATTCGATTACCCCCAGGACCATCCTTCCTGACTGAGGTTTTTCATATATTCCAAATGCCGAGGAGGTACCCTAAACTTAGGCCTGGAATGTTTCCTTGCTTTAATAAAAAATTCTTTCCCAATTTATCTTTTCATCTCATGTATCATCACTATCACCCCCTGTGGGCCTGAATAGCAATAACGGGCGTTAAACACTATTAAAAAAAAAGGATGTGTAAAATGCAGGAAGCACAAACATTGAAAAGGTGCTCATTTTTTAAAATTTCGGAAGTGGTTTTTACTAACTCTATGTATGTACAATAAATGCGTGGATAATATTGTTAAGTTTTTATCATAAAATAATTTTATAAAAAATATTTTGTAAAGAAAAAAATTGAAAATAATGCAGCAAAAAAGGTTTTTTTTTTTTCTTCTTCTATGGCGCTGCAACCCGAGATCGGGCCACGGTCTGCTGCAGCGACCTGTGCTGCCTCTACTTCCGTCTTACGACTTCATTGATGGATGGCAGTAATGCATGGTAGAATGAAGAACGCCCCATCTCCATCAGGCAGCTCCCAGTTGGCCTCTCGAGACTGAGTGGACCGTTCCAGATCTTTCTAACTTAGAAAAACTCCTAACCAGGTACCAGGAATCGAACCTGGTTCCTCCCGGTCAGCAGTCAGCAACGCTAACTACTAGACGAAGGAGGCGGTCGAGAGAGATTTTATGCATCCTTTTCTCAGAAACTATATTCTTTGTGCTATTATATTTATTTATTTATTTGTGTGAGTGTGTAAGGTATAATTTTGTTTTAAAACTTAGCAGAGAAAAAAATATTGAACATGATAGTAGAAACCCCCTGTTTCTTTATAATACCCAATGATTTTGTGCTACATATTTAAATCTAACCTCATAATGGTAGTACAGAGTTGTTCACATAAAACTCGCACATTGCTTGATTTATTTATTTATTTATTTATTTATTTATTTATTCGTAAGCGACTACATCACAATGGTCCGTTCTACTTTCAAAGTGTACGGGAACTCTTGGAGTTTTGTTCCTTCAGTTTCGAGTGTTGACAAACGTTTCCCCAATTTTCTGTTAGTCAGCATAAAGATACAATAAATTATTGTACTGCAAACTCAATTGAGGCTTACCAGAGTGAATTTGGTGTTCGCAGTCCCTCGCCATTAATGCAATATTGGCGCAGGTACGCAAGCTCGAAACAACTGGATCTCTTATGAGTAAAACTGGAAATCAGCACACAACAGTTGCTGAAGACTTCAAGGTTCGACCAGAGTCTGATTTACTCCGAAGTCACAAGGCGTCTGCCGTAGGAGACTGGGGTACTGCTAAGGAAGCTTAAGGTTGTGCAACGTTTACAGGAACCAGGCAAGAATAAACAGTTCACAGATGAGGCCTCAGATTCCACACTCCAGTGAATGTCGGAGTTAAGTGGGCCTTATCCGCACAGAAAATAATGGGTGTAAATTTTTTCGACAAGATTGTGAACGCTGTAGAGAATCAGCGATTTTGGTTTATTTACGGACGCTCTTTAACATTTCAGGTCATCAGCGTCCCATTCGAGTCAGGGCGTGAAACGGCCGACAAATTTTGCTCAGATATCTCTTCTTTCAGGCTTGAGGTTCTTTATCGTGCCGTAAATGTACGACACGGGATTCATGGCTTTACTTCCCTTCCGAAGGAAGCCATACTTAGGATTTTTACATCGGAAAAAATCCATCGGTCCTAGCCGGGTTTGAATCCGCAATCTTGGGTTTAGTTTGGTTACCACTACACCACCGGGACCTTATTAAGCAACTGTGTAATATAGAGCTGTCTTAATGGCATTTTCAACAATATGATGCATATATTTCACGTAGCTGGTTGAACAATATCTTAGAAACTGTGCCCATTGATATCTCTAGATTATTTTAAAAAATTAGACTTTTGTCTATGTGCTTACTTAAAAATGACGAGAATGTATGCCACATGCCGGCGGACATTGAACGATTTGAAGCCGAATATTACACAGAAAATTAATATAATTATTGTTAGTCATTCTTATTGAAATAAATAAAGAATGGGGTAGTTTATAGAAATAATCCTATATTATTCTTAATCAGAATTTTAAAACATACACATAAAATTCAGTAGTGTACAAACAATAGTTTCTGAGAAAGTGGTACATGAAAATTCCCTCGTTTTGTTGCATTATTTTTCAAGACATTTCATGAAAAACATTTACAAAATATTTCAGAATAAAAAACTAATAATAATGATTGTCATATACTGCTGTACATATTTCAACGTTTGAAACAAAACCATCGACTAATTTTAGAGATATTTCAAAACGTAATATGTAGTGTGAAATACGACAATTCAGAGTGCATTGTTCCCTTAATGACGCGTTCGGTAAGTAAGTAAGGTAAGTGCTAAAATAGGACAGAATTCGCCACACTGACCTCTGTCGAGTATGTTTATATTCACAAGAGCATGGCCATGGCCAACATTGTCTTGTAAACATACAAGGACATTAGAAAACGAAAGTCCCGGGGAATTCCTTTTCCTTTTCTTAAATAAAATACCATTCCATGTCATGTTAACTTGTGCTGAAGGCCTCTTAAGTGCTTAACGTTGCGTTGCACTGCATGCCACACATTCAGCATTAATTTCGAACTTATAAACAGCACTTAGCAAAATGCCGTCAGCTATCGAGTTAACGGAGCGAGGCTGCTGTGTAAAAACATTCAATCACGTCTCATATCTATATGGAACTGTTGCACCTTTCTCCCCGCTCTCCCCCAATGCGAAAGAGCAGTCCAGGTGCTCTTTATGATGCATGGGAGAACGGGATTGGTCACTTTCCCACGAGCAAGCGGTGGAAAATGTGCACATTTACTATCATGCAGTGCAAACACCGAATTCGCTCTGCTATCTCTGTGAAAGACACTTCTTGATACCGCCTTGATCCGCTCGTATGTTTCAGCTTTCATTTCCTGATTCCGCACGCCTACTTTCCTTCCAACTTTTTAGTCTCCTTGGCTGCTGGTCACACGCTTTCCACCTACGGTAGCTTGCAACGTTCATTTTCACAACGAGGTTTTATATCTACAGAGAAGAACATGCAATTAATATTCAGATTTACCATTAATTCCAATGAATGATAGTTAACTTTGTGCCAAATATTTGCTGGAATTCCAGAGGAATGTGCTATTATTGGCTCATCAATAGAGAGCACATGGGATGAGCCCTAGTTTGAAGTTGCATTTTCAATGACTTTATTATTTTTTTTTTGTTTTACTGCATTAAACGAAAGAGCAGTTATTGAAGAGGAATATTCAGAAAGCTTTGAAAGTGCATTTGGCAAGTGTTTCAAAAGTACTCGGTGTATAAGCCGTTTCAAAATCATTGTAGCCAAATATGCACGTCACATTCAGACCTATACTAATGCTAAGTCTTTATACAAGGAGAATATTGTTCTTCATCCAATACATACTTGGAGAAAAATCAGAAAATTCACAAGGACTTGGTGCCTGTTCATCCAGCTCTTGACTCTGTTCAAGATTGGTTCTATCATTCGAGCACGTTGCCTTCGCTCTGAGCGCCCAAAGAATGCTGTGAGCGAGAGAAAGGTAAAGAATTGAGCTCAGAAGTTAAAGTCATTGTTTGCAGCACAGAAACATTTTCCATCAAAAGCTAGAGCGAGTTGAAAATTCACTTTCTCACCAATAAACAAAATATCAGGAGGAAGGAATGCACAAGAAAAGTTCCTAGAATGTATCTACTAGTAGGGTCTTAAGTATGAACGTTTTAAAGTGATTGAAGTTGATTTTACTGTTATAACGTATCAAAGAATATTCGAAACAGTTTGTGTTAAGCTTAAAATGCTCAAGTTGCATTAGAAGTGATTTTCCAACATCTACTTTAACTATTAAGAACCCTTTGTTGGTAGAATATGGGGGTCCTATGTGCTAGACATTTAAGGAAATGGCGCCCTAGAGTGGAACTTCAAGGGCTGCTTGCATTTTCTCACTGAAGAGCTAAAGATCCAAGTCCTTGTTCACTAGCCGTAATGTCCAAGTCTTCACCAGTGTAGGAGGCGACGAGGAAGTAAATTCAGCTCTCAGTCTAAACACCCTCGTGCTGTGTTTCTAATGCTGATTTTGGAGAAGGCTAGAGAATATTTGTGAAGTAATGAAGTATTCGTGATAACGTTCATTTTGTATAAACACTTGCAAACTTTGAAGATTGCTCGTTGAATGTGTCTTCCTTATAAAGAGTCCTGAGGACACCCGCTGCTTTGGATAAGAGTAGAAATGACGAGCGAAGCTTGTATGAGCTTTTATTTTAGCGAATATTGCGTTGTACCCATAAAAAGATTTTTGAAAATTTTCTTCAAATCTCCATCAATTCCTACCTATTACTCACCGAAAGCGACAAAAATTATATTTCACTTTTCAATATAGTTATCCTTTATTGCAATACACTTCTTACACTTTTGAATTAACATTTTAATTCGCCCCCCCCCCCCAAATAGTCAGAAGCCTTGTTTGCAAAATGGGCATAAACAGCATCCATCACTTCTTCAGCACACTTAAATTTACTTTCTCCAAGATCCTTCTTGTTTTGAGAAGAGGAAATAGTCACTGGGAGCTACATCTGGGCTGTAGGGTGGATGGTCGATCACCTTGAAGTTACATTTCATCACAGCTTCCTTTATACAAGAGCTGTGTGCACAGGCGTGTTGTCGAGAAGAAGGCGCACACCACCACTCAGCTTTCCTTGCCTTTTCTCTTTGACGGAGGCACGTAGACTGTGTAGACCAGCATAGTACTCCCCATTTACTGTGACGTTCCTCTCCTTGAAATCAATGAAGAGTATTCCTTCACAGCCCCGAAAGATTGTGGTCATGATCTTCTTGGTTGACTGAGTGATCTTGGTCTTGCGAGGCGGTGCTTCGCTAGGTTTACGCCACTCCCTTGATTATCTTTTGAACAAGGAATCATAGTAGAGGGCCTTAGTTTCATCTCAAGTAACAATGGTTTGCAGAACTTATCTCTCGTTGCTACGGTAGATCTCCAAAAATGCCTGACAACAGATGACTCGTTGCTGCTTTTGGACTGAGGAAAGAAGTGTAGGCACCCATCTTGCACTGACCTTATTCATGCTTAAATGTTCATAAATAATTCAAAGGACTGTTGTTTTAGAATGGCCCAACCTTGCTGCTATTTCTGTAACTTTGAGCCGCCGGTCTTCCATAATTTCTCCTTCCACAAGAGCGATGTTTTCAGAAGTGAGCACCTCCAAGGGACGACCTGCACGCTCTTCGTCTTCAATACTTTCTCGACCCATTCGAAAAAGTTTGGCTCATTCTCTTTCTGTAGAATATGAGGGGAATGCTTCCCCATATACACCGTTCAATACACCGTTAAATTCAATTGCAGTAAGTCCTTCTTTTGTGAAGAACTTAATAACAGCTCGAAACTCCATATTGAACATGTCACAATCTTCTACACATAGCCTTCTTTATGCAACGATATCTGAACAACTGAACACAGGGGAGCGGGAGTTACAGCTGCAATTGTTTACTTAACAGATGAGATATATCACGAGATAAGATTTTGTGAAGTCGATAATCGTTATCGGCGAGACCGGAAACTTCTAGACCTAACCTCGTATCTTAGGGAACTGACTTTTCTTATATATATATATATATATATATATATATATGCTTACCGGGACCAAGAAAGGTGTCCTTATGGATTTTATGAAGCCGGTCGGTAACTTAACTGCGCAAGTGTACTGTGAAATGCTTTTCAAACTGAGGCGTGGGAAGCTGTCGCAGGGAACTGTACCCGCGATTTCCATGTTTTCATTCACTTCAAGAAATTGCTTCGTTCTCAAAAGTTTGTTGACAGTGAAGACTTGACAGCGTCAATGCTAAAGGCGGAGTGTTTGAAGAAAAGTACAATGACAATACTTCTTACATATGTTTTTATTTGTTATATGAATGACCGGTCCTTACTTGACATGTGCCTCGTAACTTATCATTATAAAAGTTAAAATAGTAACTTACCTTCTTTGTATTACGGCTTTGTTCTTTACATTTGAAGATGAAGTATATATACCGCTTTATACAATTAATTACGTTTGGAAAACATTAGTTCTCTGTAAAAGCATTTTAAGAATGAGAATATAAATTAAAGTGGCCCATTACAGCTATGTAAATATGATGCATAATCAAAATGACCCACTCGGCTTATGAATTGAGAAAATTGGCTGACATTTTTGCAATTGGAGCTTTAAAATCCATACAAAAATTGTATAGAAAGACATTTTAAATAAATAAATAAATAAATTTAATGACTGAAAATTTATAAGAAATTTTCATCTTTAAAGTCAATAATTTTTCATAGAAAATCTTTAAATATTATTGGTGTTAGCATGTTTTTTGTCCTATAGAATGTTAAAATGGATACTGCTGCATATTTTGAGAAAGTTTAATTGAATTTAAACAAAAAATGTGACACGTGGGACATTTTGAATGTGTAAAAATGAAGTTTTTGAGAAAAACTGTTTTATAAAAACGTATATAGCCCAAAGGGAGGGGGGAACATGCAGATGTTGACATTCTGTGGACGCCCAAAGTTTCAAGGAACCATTGCAGGGAAAGAAAAAAGATATTTTAGATTTTTTGACCGGTTTTGGCCAAAAACTCACTCCCATCGTCCCTTAATGAAGTGAATGATCCAGAGATCGATTTATAATATCGTTTGTATTTATATTATTATTATTATTATTATTATTATTATTATTATTATTATTATTATTATTATTATCATTTAATGTGTTAACCTTTTCAATCAGATAATTAGAAAACTTTTTATATTTATAGTTATATAATTAACTATAAATGGTGTAAACTGCTGAAAATCTTTCCTTTCGTTCCGGGCATTCTTCTTCTTTTAGGTGTTTATTCTTCATTTCTTCTTTGGATGCCCATCATGAAAGTTTTCTGTGGTCTTCCTCGTTTCCGTCTTTTTAGTGGAATCCATTTATGTATCATCTTTGGTAATCATTAAATGAACATACCATATTAATTATTATTTGACCTAAATGTTGGGTTATTACTCATAACAAACAACAATATTGTATTTTAAGATAAGCAGATGGGTATGTTAGGTTAGGTTAGTACGGTTTGCGTCGGTCGGTCAGTCGTCTTTCTCCTGTTTCGTTAATCGTTAGTCACTTTGTATGCGTTCCAAGCCCACAGCTCACCCCCAGCCTAAACCAAGCTACGCCATTGTTGGGGTGTTTTATCAGGAAACAAGGTTAAGCACTCCATCTATGTCTGTGGATTCTGGCCGACCGGTGTCTTCCTCAGTTCTTACTTTCAAGTCGTTACACAAGGCTCAATACCCTCGTTCCTACTAACCCAATTCTTTAGATTATTTCAACAAGTTTTAATCTAGAAAATGTAAGAAAATAGAGTACATCAGAGTAGGCTGCAGCTTCAAGTAGGAATTTAAAACACTTCTGGTTGGATGTTGTCATACTCCATAACTGATAAGAGTTTCCTTTGTTGTAGTTAGTGTTTTCCTCAGACCACCGGACGAATATTGTGTAGCTTTATCTGAGTTTCTAAGATCTAGGAAATGCCACTGGACGTTTATGGTAAGTAAATAAACAAGCCTTATGTCGCATTTAGTTCTAATGAAAATAGCCACTTTTTTTTTATCCATCTTTAGTCTTCTATTTTTCCTTCAAATAGCGGCAAGGACTACTTGTGACTTTGCTCAACTACTGCGCAGGAGTTGTAAGACCTTGAACCAGACATGCTTTCCCAGTTGTCCTGTCCTGTTCTCAGGGATAAACGTAAGAACTTCCCTTAAGAGTGATTTTCACTCTTTTATTAAGAACGTACATCCACTATTGCTAATTTTCACACTGAATACAATATTATAGTACATTTAGATTATCTGGGTATCTCATAAGAGTAGATTGGACAACTGTTAACTAATTCTTGTATCGAGAGTGACAAGCCTCCATAAGAACCAGTCACACGATTTAGTGGTGAGAGCTTCTGAACTCTACTTCACAATTGATGAAGTTCATATGGTTATGGTGCACCAGAAGGTTCTGGGTTCGATTCTAGGATCTTCCATGGAAATTTTTCTTCAATAGTTTAATAGGATGATCTCTTAGACGATTATACTCTGGTTAATTTAGGTGTCCATGGGTTTAAGGACCCCCCCCCCCCGGTGCACCATAACCATATGAACTTCATCATCTCCAATATGTAAGTTTCCTATGGGCCTCCCGACCTCAGAAGTCCGCTATAGTCAGGGGAATGCCTGCAAGTTCATAGAACAAGGACTCGCATTGGCCAAAAAAGATATACCCAGTAGCAGGGAATACATTAATGATAAAACAAATTGTACCATGTAGAAAAACATAGTTAATGATATAGACACCTAGCATGACTAATGAAAGAATTGCAAACTTGATGTACAGTTATATCCTAGACAGAAGGTGAGACATGAAGCGTGTCTGTCTGTTAAAAAAAAAAAAGAAGAAGAAAGAAGAAGAAGAAGAAGAAGAAGAAGAAGAAGAAGAAGAAAAGCAAGAAAACTATAGAACACAGTTTTTTATAGTACCATTTGTATAGTACTCAATTTTTTACTTTATGATTACAAGCCATGAGATAATAATATGAATGACTGGATGAAATTTCGGGAGAAAGAAAAGTTCATTTTTGATACGATATTATCACATTCTAATCATACTTAGTTCTTAATGCAGTTAATTAATGCATAATGCATTAAAGCATAAGCTTTTCGGAAGTAAGATGGATTGAAAAATGCTGGGCAAAAGTCTGAAGAAGGAAGCCCATATCTCTCGACACAAATTGCAAAGAGGTCGATGACGTCAATGCAAACTTTAGCTGCCAATCAGAAGTTTATCAACAAACAAATTTATGAATGACAAAGTGCGGTCTGTGAGCATGTTCTGGAGCCATTGTTCTTATCTCAAGATAGCGATGACTCAGCCTACAAGCTCTTACAGTTCAACAAGTTATGGAGTATTAAATGTTTTGTGCCCTATGGCCTCATTACGGCTTGTGTGACAACCCACGCACGATTGTGAATTTTAAATAGGTAAATTTAAATGACCGGTTTAAACAGGTCAAAAAAACTGTGCCATTACCTAGGAAATAGGTTTAGATGTGTCGTGTATCTAATGAAACATCGATCTGTCTGATCCGTGAAGTTGCTTCTGCCGGTGAAATATAAAGTGATAGTGCGGCACTGAAATGGACCATAAGGTTTGCACATCTTCTGGCAGATGACTCTGAGCCCAACTGGCGAGCTGCGCACACATCGCTAGCTCCATCGGCATTGGCGGCCAGCTGTAACGCAGTACTGAAAAGTGAACACAGAGTTCGTTGTGCTGCTAGCTTGTAAAGTCGGGACCTAATTTTGCGTATAGAGTGCGCTGATGTCGTAAAAACAATATTCTACAGCTTTCAATAATAATGTAGAGCTTTGACTAATCCTATGGCATAATTACCTTGCAAAAATGAAATTGAAATGTCCAGGAAAATACAAATGTATAGTTTTCTCTACAATATTTTGATGTTAGGAAAACAGTTTGTGTTTTCGTTCCCTTGATGTTGCAATCAGCTGCTTCATTAGACATCAATGCACTTGTTCTATTAAGGCCATCTTATGCTGATATTTCAAAACCGCTCCTAGTAAGATAAAACTCATATCGGAAAAATGAATTTATTTGTTACAAAGTACTACAAATTTTTATATAATTCATATTGCACCATAGTGAGGAATTGGTTAACTTATTCCAAAAATTTGGTTTTAAATACCACACACTATTGTAAATCATATAAAAAAAAAAAAAAAAAAAAAAAAAGGAAATAAATAAAAATGTTTTGGAATGGAAGAACCTCTCTTCTTCAAAAATCTGCCGAATATCTTTTGAAGACTAACACACATGCCTTTAGCTATAAGGCCTGTGCCTCATGGTCCAGCATGTAAAACCTGAAATACGCGGTGCAGAGCAAGAAGAGGAAAATATATTGAATGAGGATTTGCAGTTGCTGATGGTAAGGCTAATGCTCCAAATTTTTTACATCTCTCTGAACTTCAGTCAGTTTGAATTGTGGTTTGTGATTGTGGATTAAGATACCAGCGAAAACAGGGTTTCAGCACTTCGACGTAAGGCAGGTTGTAGCATTCACAGACACGTATCGTTATTTTGATACAACTTGTTGGAAAAACAATTTAAGATATTTCCGTACATTTCAGACAATCTTCTATCTATGCCAATTAATTTTAAAAATCAAAATTTTATAACTTTTGCTTTAATTGGACAAGAATTCGTCATTCTTATGTAGTGAAGTAACTGATACGAAGGGCGGCCAGGTTTTATAAGCATGCATGTTGGGTCCTGAAAGTTCCCACATTAATTTTATTTTGTAGATCTGTGTTTTCAATTAACAAATTCCACCACTGCGCACCGCTCATCACCGCCTGTGGTGCCTCAGAAGTAAAAACGGGCGTTAAACGCTAATTAAAAAAAAAAAAAAAAAAAAAAAACGCCGCTCACCGCCAACCTACCGTCTGGTCTTGTAACATTGAAACAATGTACAAGAATATGAAACGAGAGGAAGGGGAGGCAAGGACATTGGAAAGCAAACTTCCATCACAGCATTCGCCTAAATGTTCAGGAGAAACCGCAGGGGGGAGGGGATCAAGATGGTCTCTAATGCGAGTCCTAAGAGAGTCAAAGGATCTAGATCAAAGCCTAATCTCATAAGAGAACTAAACATTCCTAAGTCCATGTATTAAGCGAGCTAATTACTTCCAAATTAGTGCATGTAAATCACTAACTAGTCACTTTTCGGCAATTGTAGATTTGTTCCGAACTAAAATAGAAGGCAACAAGTGTCAAAAACGCTTTAGCTATCTATAATTAATATAGTCAGGCTCTAAGGTAAAAATGTTTAAGTATTGTTTATTTTTATAGATCGACCTAGACAAGAAGCATATTTGACCACATATTTATTATAAACATATATATTTTATTTTTTTCAGAAACGGTTTTATATGTTTCACTTTTATTGCACAGTTTGTTCGAAAACTTCACAGCTTCAACAAATTCGTCTACATATGTTAGAGTAAGGCTGATGAAGTAGGTAAGAATTAATTTTGAATGCAGATTGCTTCATCTGCCAAATTTCTGGAGAATGGGCAGAACATCCATCAATTTGGTTTTCTAATCACGTAATTGAATTTCTTAGGAGATTAAAAGATACATGACAAATGAACAACTAGCCACATTGCAAATTTCTAGACAAACCAAACTGATTAACTGTAGGATAGTACGCTTGACTCAAGTGTACACACTACACACTTTCAATATTGCATCTTATACATATTGAATTTCAAAGTTTAAAACAACAACTCACAGGAAAGATAGTTTTAATTTCAATATATTTCTTCCTATTCTATAGAGTTGTAAAGCACTCCTCCTTGTCTGGTTCCGTGAAAAATGTCCATTTTTGACTGTCTTTTGAAGAGCGCTTGAATGATAATGAATACAGAATTAGCTGGTATTTACATTTTATTTAGGTGGTATCAAAACAATTTGGCACTGAAGCTACCCTCGGATGACCCTGAGTATTCTCTGCCGCAGCTATTACACGCGTCAAGTAGTCGTTGACAAAATAATCTAAAAATATGAATCTTAGGTAAGGTACGTTACTGGGACTTTCTAGCGCTTGTTCTAGATTATCAACACGCTAAAAAGATAAGTGCTTGAAGGTTAACAAGGGGTGTTAGGCACTTAGTTGTACCTGAAGCGTGTAGTGTAAAAACATTAAAAAGAAAACCAGTACAGCAGCAGTAGTGGCGCATATCAAGGAAACAAATCAACACGTAGAAGCCTTGCCAACCGCACAGAAACTGAGGTGTGTGAACCCACATGGAGCATGATGAGTAGTGGCACAAGGAAATCTTGCCATGAAAGAAAGAACGTCCTCTTGTAACTATAATAACTTTCCCTAGAACAGCTTCACGGAAGTTAACAGAGAGCAGGACCGGATAATATCTAGAACTAATAAGCCTGAGTAAAAGGAATGAGGAAAAGCCAAATCCTATGCAATCGCCGTAATATGCCTTGGGCGTTGTAGGCTAGGAGTTGGTAGAGCACACCACTGTTGTGAGTTGGAAAGATGTAGGGAGAGAAGGGCTTTATCTGCCAAGTAAAACATTACGTACTTATGGCGGTTCGTTATTGCGTTAACGAAAGCAGAATATTAATAGTGAACAGTTAAATTGCATGCTTTAGTGTACAGTATTCTAATAATCATAGTAAAGCTCGAGGAACTGAGAATATTGATAGCTGCATGTGATGGGTCTAGGCAATAAAATTTACATTAAAATAATCAAACTTACCTGTATCCGACTAAACCGGTGTTCAAGTGAGAAATACCAGGGTAATAAGAGAAGCGGTTGAAGCCGGCGAATCTTCTCTGTCTACTCCAGGCAATAGACCGGAGCGTACAAAAGTGAATTGGAATGTTTTTGGCAAGAATGGAATATGGTGCTGCATAGACGAATTTTATTTAGTGAAAAAGAACCTTCCTACATGTCCATAATTTTTATATGATGTTCGAAAAAGAAATTATTGCATTTCCTTAAGGGTTCACTCTCTGAAATGACTTCTTAAAGAAATGAGCTACAAATGGAAAAAAGTGCCCAAATTAAAAGAACACAATAATTGAAAAGTCAAACACAAATGGAATAGGGCTGTAAGTATCTGAAAGCAATATCCCGCTTAGGCAACAGAATCGTACTATTATATATACAGAGGGTGCCAAAAATGTGCACACACTTCAAGCCAAGAAAAAAATGTGTTAACATAACAAGACTGAATTCACACAAAAGAAAATGATGAACACTCATCATCTTAGACTTTTACAATTACAACAGTTGCCCAAAATGCCCACCATCGGCGTCGATACACTTCTGAGTACGTCGAACTACTGAATGAGCAACGTTTGCGAAAGTGTCCTCAGCGATTGCAGCACTTGCCGTTTCAATTTCTTCCCGAAGTGCTGTCAGTGTAGCTGGTTTTCTACGGTATACCACATCCTTAAGAGTTCCCCATAGGTAGAAGTCCAACGGAGTTAGATCTGGAAAATGTGTTCTGTACACACGTCTCCATTGCTTCTTGAACTTTAATATTCTCCGTTTTCCAATACCACTTCAAAATTGCTTTCCAATGTTCAAACGATAATCTTAGCTCCATTTTGTTGTAGCAACGCTAGCGTAACGTAATATAAGTAAAATCTGTTTACAGGACATCATACAATAATTTTGGCTTCATTTGTTCATTGTTGATTTACCTGTCACGTAGCAACGCTATCATAATGTATGTGAGTCACATCTGTTTACAGAACATCATACTACACATTACTGTTTTTTTTTTAAATATAATAAATGGTTATCTACTGTGAAAGTGTGTATACATTTTTGGCACTCTCGGTATGTACACACACACTATAGCACAGTATGATATCAATTTCTAATTTTATATATATACTCGTATATACACTATAGCACAATATGATATAATTTCTAAATATATATACACACACTATAGCACAATATCATATCAATTTCTGCTTCTCTAGTTTCGTTATTTTAGTTAAAGTGTTCCAAGAGATTATTTTTAATTTTAATTTTAATATATTTATCGATGAGACTTGGGTGGACAATAATTTAACAATCAGGAAATGCTAGCAAAACGAAAGTCAACCAGGCGTCTTCACTGAGCCGAATTTCAATAACCATCGTCCAAAATGGATCCAAAATGCTGTTTATGAAGAATTCGTTGTTACTTTTTCAAGCAGACAAAAACTCGGGAGATTATCATGGTCAATTTTTTTTCAGAAACTTTTCCCAACCTCCCAGAGGAGGGTGTTGTGCTTATAGATAAAGCTCCGCAGTACTCAGGAAAGCAAACCTTTTTGGAAATACGTCGTAAAAGAAGAGGTGACTGTACAATAGCATTCCTCGTTCGTCGAGAGCATGAGAAAATCTAAGCTGTACATATTGATAGAGATCTATAAATTGCAAGAAAAAGTGTTCCCCATTAACAGATATTAAAATAAGTTTGTCCACAGTGTGAACTGAACCCCATTGAGCTTGCGTGGTTCAAAGTAAAACTCTTGTTGAGACAGAAAAAACCTTAGTGGAGAAATTAATATACAAGCGTTACTGAAACATACACTTATAGCTTTTTCTTCCTTTACTCCTGAACATAGGCACCTACTTCTGTTGTATTTGTATACTGAAAGGAAGTTGCAACCTCCCTTAGTAATATTTGTAAATGCACATGTCAGCAATATTAACCACAACACAAAGTTTGTAAATGTTGTCCGCGCTGTAATTAAAAATTAAATCTGTATTAATGGCATGCATTAATAAGCAAGCAAATTTATATAAAGTACCAAGTTTATGTAATGACCTGAAATGAAGTCTGTTTCATTAATTCGGTTTTAAGTTGGGAAAGGTTAAGCAGGTCAATGTTTTCTAAACGCATCATAGCACAAGCACAAATTTGTACGCTATTCGTGAACAATGCACTCCTCTGACACATTTCTCTGACTGGCCATCTCTCCAGTCCCAACAGTACATTCATATCCTGCAGCAAGGGTATCACGGCTGCGTACTCTGAAAACTGGGAATTTGATTCCTATCAACCAAATACAGCAAAGGGATGTCATTCTTTCCCTAAGCTATCTGCATTTGTTGTTGATTTGGTGTATTTACGGACGCTTTTCAACATCTCAGGTCATGAGCGTCCTATTCAACTGAAGATGTGAAACGGCCGACAAAATTTCCTCAGAGACCTCTTCATTCAGGCTTGAGGTTCTTTTTCGTGTCGTAAATGTACGACACGGGACCCACGACTTTACTTCCCTTCCGAAGGAAGCCATACTTAGAATTTCTACCCCGAAAAAAAAAAAAAAAATCCATCGATCCTGGCCGGGTTTGAACCCGCGATCTTGAGTTTAGGATGCAAGTATGGTTACTACTACACTATCAGGTTAACCTGTATGAAATTCCGTGTCGCCTTTTGACCCCCCATATTGTTGATTTGCAATTTTTGATAATTGTGCTGGGTTTTAGTACTAGTGTTTTCGCAAACCGCTCCTTCCTTTGAAGTATAGGTAGTTTTATTTCTCTTCCGGGAGTCTGAGTATTATCAGCCCCATTTTCCAACCCAATGCGCTTATCTAACAGAAGATATCGTCGACCTCGGCACACTAATTCAGTTGACGGCAAACAGTAAGGTATGACGCAATGAAGGCGCACGATTGTCAGCTGGACTTGGAAAATATTGTTGCAAGATTATTGAATGGTAAGCTCTTTTACCTTTTTTACTTACATTAGGAAGTATCAGAATGCCTGGAGTTAAATGTGGTACAACAGCGCCTTCATGACATCTAGAGGTCAATAGCCGAACTTACATTTGGTTATAGAGGTAAAAGAAGTAAGCTAAGTATTCATTTAAAAAGAATAAGAAGGCAGAACATAACGTACTGCTTGAACTGTAATATTTTATATTTATAAGACTTTATACATTGAAAAAATCAGAATTTCTAGCGTATAATGTAAACTGTGATTGTTAGATATGAATAAAAAATGAGGGGAGATAAATGGCTCTTCCATCAATGCTAAACGTACAAATTTCAAGACCACGTCTCAGGAAGATATCAATATGAATATTTTAGAGGATTTTGCTACAAGAGTGTTGATCTAATTTTATTACTGAAATTGATTATACGTTGTTTCTTTTTTAATAATTGCAAATATTTTTTAGCAAATTTAAATTAATATTTTTATTCTTAATGTATTATAACAAAAGCAGATTAAAAGTATTTTTGGCATGCAAGTGCATTATGAGCTTGATTTATTTTTTATACGGGGTGTTTATGAAGTTTGGATGCCTTTTGGTGAAATAACATAAAATTGTTGGTATCAATTATTATATATTAATAATAGCCGAGTCCACGGTGGAAATTAATACATTTCGATACGGCCACCCAGCAGATCAACACACATTCTGTTGTTGCTCGAAACATTGCTGATAGCACCTTTGATTTATTGTTTTTGATGGCTGTTCGAATCCGATTTCTCAGTTGTCGGAGGTTATTCACCTTTGTCCGATACACTTGGGATTTGATAAATTCCCAAGCAAAGAAGTTCAGGGGGTAAAATCCGTTGGTCATAGTTTTTGTGAGCCCCATAATAAATGTTGCCGGTTAGTTCGGCAAAGGGAAAAGGGTAAAGGTTATGGTACTGTGACGGCGGGTGGGCAGTCGAGCTTCGTTCAATTGCTTGCTGAATGGACCGCACCGTATCTGCACATGTTGGTAGCCAGCCTGAACCTTTATCAACTGTTCCTTTTCCCTTCCTGTAAAGTTTGTTCTCAAGATGACAAATGTTTGTTCAATTTTTCTTGAATCAGCTCAACATCGTTACAGCATAATCCTCTTAGGTGTCCAAACAGCAGCGAGTCTCTCCTCTGAAGTTAACATTCTGCACGACCTTCGGGATCCCTGTAACAAAAACATGAAAAAGTTAGATTTTTACAAAAATTTATGGAAAATTTGAAACAGTTGCCGAAAAAATGGACAATTTGCAACAAATTTATTTTTCTAAAATAGGTAACTTTCTTAAGAAAAACGTTTATCTAGTAAGAACTGCGAAATGCATCTGAACTGTAGGAACATAATCTTCTTACAACCTAATTTGTCTTTTGAAATATAGTTCCTTTATTATACTTTTATCACTAAACACAGATATTTTTTCTGGTATATTTGTGTTTATTAACAAATATTATGCCATATTAGTTCTATTTCTATGATTGAATGTTATACAGCATCAAATGCTGGTAATTATTATTTTTAGTTATATAAAGCTCATTCGTACTATCAATCACGTCAACAACACTTACATTTTCTAAATTACTAGAATTACACATATTAGCAGGTTAGGAAGTTCTTTTATATCTCCACAAATATTTCCAGTCTCTTGTAATTATAATTTTAGATACAGAAGTACTTAAATAATATCTTTAGATCTAATCTCAACATTGTTAGATATGAACTTATAGGACTTGTTCTAAACTTTTTTACGCTTTTTCAAACATATTTGGCTTTTACATAGCTAATAATATATTTTATTTCCCTCAAAATACTAACAGATATGATTCACATAGCAGAAAACCGAACAAATAATTTCACACTAAAGACTCTTGTGGCTTGTACATCCACAATCTCCCGTAAGTTTTTATACGTTTATGTAAGGTTATCATAAACTAGAACAAAGGATTGCCTAAAAATAAGTTATTTATGACACATGACACAAATGTTAAAAGTGTTTTTTAAATTTTTTTACGGTTTAACGCCCGGTTTTACTATTGAGACACACCATAGACGGTGAACACTGATGACACATGAATTGATAAATTGGGAAAAGATTTTTTTTAAAGGAAGGAAACGTTCCAGGCCTAAGGCCTAAGTTTAAGGTATCTCCCCGGCATTTACCAGTTATGAGGACCTCAGTCAGGGAGGAGATCCTGGTGAGATTCGAACTCCAGACCTTCCGCTCGCGACTTTGCGCCTTAACGATCCTGGCCACCCGTGGCGGTGCAAATATTAAAGTGACATTTTATTATTGCTAACACGTGTGTTATACACTATTTTTAGACAGCGCTTAATATTAATAACTAATTTAGTAATTTTACATCAAACGTATTGCTGTATTTGCGAAATTTTTCTTGTTTCAATACAATTCGTATAATTCGCACAAGGAAAAGCATTGAAGTAACGTTATTTTACCTAAATTTGCCAATACATAGTGGTACTAATTTGTGACTTTTAAACTTATTTTAGCAAAATTATAAATTAAGTTTATTATTATATTTCTCATATTCAAACAATGGGAGGAATGAAGAATATCGGAGTTGATCAGCGGCGGGCCATTTCTGATCACCTGCTTCTTGTCTTGCAAAGAGAGTTTTGATAAAGGAAAGTGCCGAGAAAGTTGCCATATAGTGTCTCCAACTTCCACAGATGTTCTTGTTCCCATGGTTGTGAAGATCCTCCTGCGGACGTAATTGCATTGTCTTCTTGACCTTGAGATACGTCATGATTGAATGTACATATGAAGATTAACGGAAAAAAATTATTACAAACTACCGTACAGAGGAAGCCGAGTTTACAAGTGTTTCCTTTAGTTCTCCACCGCTGACCCTTAGTAATATCTCCGCTGATGCTGCCGAACACTACCTGTCTGAGAATACTGCTAGTACTATCTGCTCTCAGTAAATAAATATTTGTATTCATTCCTTGTCAATAAACATCTCTCTGCATTAGCATAATCATATTAATATATGTCGGTCCTGGTGGTGTAATGTTACTATACTTGCCTCCTAAACCCAAGATCGCGGGTTTGAACCCGGCCAGGATCGATGGATTTTTTCGGGCGTAAAAATCCTAAGTATGGCTTCCTTCGGAAGGGAAGTAGAGCCGTGGGTCCCGTGTCGTACATTTACGGCACGATAAAGAACCTCAATACTGAAAGAAGAGGCCTCTGAGCAAAATTTGTCGGCCGTTTCACGTCCTGAATTGAATGGAACGCTGATGACCTGAGATGTTAAAGAGCATCCGTAAATAAACGAAAAAATAAACCATATATGATTAAATAATGAAGTTTTCATTAAACCAAAGTGGGTAACACTGAAGTGTTATAAACTTTTTAGCACTAAGTATTAAAAATGCAGTTACTGGTGTTAAAAGAACTACCTTTGGTTTGAGACGTTTAAAAACATATAATGAAACACGAGGAATGACAGCTGAGCTGTCATATACAGACCCAGAAAACTTCAACTGATAAAGTTGTACAAAAACGACAGTGTCGTAATATCCTGTTAATGTGCATTAAACAAGTAATCATACCCGAGTGCAAAAAATAAAAGTTCGTCACGCAGGAGCTGTGTAAATTAAACCAATTCCTCACCAAGTTGAATAATTTAAAAAAAGAATATGTTATTAAAATTATGGCCTTATTTATTAATGAAATGAAATAAGTTATGGTATTACTTTGGTATTAGGGGAACAAAATTAGAATTATTGCAATCTATAAGTGTTATAAAGGAGAAAACACATTTATTATTATTATTATTATTATTATTATTATTATTATTATTATTATTATTATTATTATTATTATTATTATCATCATAATCATTATCATTGTTGTTGAAATTAAATCACAAAATTAATGGTACACTATCAATTAAATGAAATATATGACTAACGATTGACAAATCTATATTGTGCGACTATTTTTAAACGTTTAAATGTAGCCATGTTTATGAACTGAGTTCTTAATATCATCTCTATTCACTAAAATGGAGAAATAAGAGAAAGGTTCGATTTACATTGTGTATTAAGAAATGACGTGTTTCAATAAAACAAAAGCATGTTACTATTGAAAAACAATACAATGTACTATGCAAATATACACAATCAATAATGAACAATCGACAGTTTCATCAATTTTCATTGGCTCTGACATTTAATTTAAAAGTTACTGTTGTAAAGACAATAACGCAAACGTTTTGTGGTACAATTTCCCTACTTTTCAGAAACGTATTTTTCTTGTTCTATTTAAATTGTATATACCGACTTTTTGTTGTGAAAAAACAAATATTAGTGCCGCTAGAGCGATTTTTAAATTTTAGTTTTCAGGTAAACCCCCACTTCTAATGATCCCATTTCCATTATTTTTAGGAAATGTTTTTCTTATTTTATTTGAATATTTTATATATATGTGGAGTTATGTTACGAAAAAGCCGCTAGAATAATTTTTATATTTTGGGTTTCAGGTTAAATCCCCATCTCTTAATGGCCTGCTTTCACTGATTTTCAGAAATTATTTTTCTTAAGTGGTATATATGGAGCTTCGGTGGCATATCTCATATGTCACTTTTTATATTTCACACATTTGAATCTAAACCAGACACCGAAAATTACTTTTTTGAAATACCACGTAGGCGTGTGTCCTTGTATTAGTTCGTCTGTTCTTCCCTTCCATCACCTGACACGCATTCCCGTGTCATAATCAAAAACTTCTCCTTATATCAGACTTCCTGCCACAAAATATCTAGGCACATGCCTCCCTCATTTTAAAGAACTAAAACAACAAGTGTAATCTACGATGGCCGCATTCGATATTCGAGGCGTATATTGTAATAATATTACCACTACTACTATTACTACTATTACTACTACTATTACTACTACTACTACTATTACTACTACTACTACTACTACTATTACTACTACTACTACTACTACTACTACTACTACTATTACTACTATTACTATTACTACTGCTATTACTACTATTACTACTACTACTACACTACTACTACCACTGTACTACTACTACTATTACTACTACTACTATTACTATTACTACTACTACTATTACTACTATTACTACTACTACTACTACTACTACTACTACTGTTACTATTACTACTACTATTACTACTATTACTACTACTATTACTACTATTACTACTACTACTGTTACTATTACTACTACTATTACTAGTACTACTACTACTACTACTACTGCTACTACTACTACTACTATTACTATTACTACTGCTACTACTACTACTACTACTACTGTTACTATTACTACTACTATTACTATTACTACTATTACAACTATTACTACTACTACTATTACTACTATTACTACTACTATTACTACTGCTACTACTACTACTACTACTACTACTACTACTACTACTATTACTATTACTGCTACTACTACTATTACTACTACTATTACTATTACTACTACTATTACTATTACTACTAAGAGCCTCAGGGGCTCTTTACGAACATTGGGCTAGGGCTCTGTCCGAACCAGCTCCAACATGAAAGAGCAGATTCGAATGAGATTTGGGTCAAATAGCCTAGGCGAGTTCTTCAGGAGTTTCATTTTTATGTAAAAAAAAGGACAGTCAAGTAATTTAAAGCACCGGTAAAATCCTGGCTTAATTGCGCCATTATTAATTAATTAATTAATTAACTCCATTCGCCTCAAAGACTTTGAAAATGTTGAAACCTTTTAGTTTTATTGATTTTTTTTTTTTTAACGGACGCTCTTTAACATCTCAGGTCATGAGCGTCTCATTCAAACCAGAGCGTGAAACGGGCGACAAATTTTGCTCAGAGGCCTCTTTTTTCAGGATTGGGGTTCTTTATCGTGCCGTAAATGTACGACACGGGACCCACGGGACCCACGGTTTTACTTCCCTTCCCAAGAGAGTCATACTTAGGCTTTTTACTCACGAAAAAATCCATCGATCCTGGCCGGGATCGAAACCGCGATCTTGGATTTAGAAGTCAAGTATGGTTACCACTACACCACCAGGACCCACCTCCAAAAAAAAAAAGTTTTATTAAATCGAATTTCATTAAAATAATAAAAACGAGTTTATAAAAGCATATACCTGAAAACGCGCATATAAATATCTGAGATCCGCTATTGTTTGGTTCTATGAAATATCGCGTAAAATGAAGTGCATCGTTGAACAGTAATGTTAAAAATCAGGATTAATATTAACTAAAATATAGGAGGTAGTTATTGAAAATGGGATTTCAATAATAAAATGTGTTAAAACATCAATACAAAACAGGTGGCAGTCACTTCAAGCTGTTAAACTGGAGCAGTACTTAAGACTTCTGTTCTGTAGACCTGGTACTTTTCCTATCCTCTTCCTCAATAACGTTATCGTTTCCCTAATCAGATCCAACTTGAATGAACACTGACAGTCAACATCCTGGTTTCCAAGAAAATCTGTGCGTATTATGTGCATTATCTAATCTATCAAATGCGATAGCTAATTAAAATTAAATTACGTTTCTCAGTATTTGTGTTTTAAAAATAAATAGGAGCTATTCCTGTTCTCATTAATTGGTTCTAAATGAGGCCAGTTTCGAGGGAACTTTCGTCTACTTTATAGTAGTGCAGAATAGAGTCTGTTAGTAGTATATATGAAGTTTACTTTTATATACGCCTTCTTGATACATGGGAAGGAAAGTTAGCCAAGATTGAATGGAAATGGATAGGGGGATTCTGTGGAAAGAATTTGCACTTAATGCGAAGACCTGTATTTAGTATTTCAATAAGCGTTAAATACTTTTTTTAATAAAAGTTCAAGTTATTTTATTATCTTAATGAACAGGTCCAATTAGAATGGTACTTGAGATTTCGTTCTTTAATTTTCTATTTTGTACTTAGTTAATAATAATAATAATAATAATAATAATAATAATAATAATTATTATTATTATTGTTATTATTATTATTATTATTATTATTGTACTATTTAACGTTCCTCATAACATGAAAGTCTAAAAGGAGTACGGATGAATGTTCGATTAAATGGTACTTCAACTAGCCTACAACACTTGAAATTACTTGGCATTCAGACATAGCTAGATAATGGGCTTTCAAGCGAATAATGCCACGTACAGAATACGCTATAAATTTATGTTTATGATTTTTCTCTGCTGCAATCAAAGGATATTTGCCAGCATTACAGTGATTTACCTGCCCCTATCAATTTATATTTACGAAAAACCACTGGGTCCACCGGTTTTTAGGTTTACCCGAGGTTAGCGTTAGGTTATGTTATAAAAGAATTAATTGCGAATTGCAAAAAGAGAAGATTTGCCACCGTTACAATATTTTACCCGCCTAATAATCCCCTATTAATTTTATATAAAAGTTATGGAGGACTGTGCATAGGTTACATTATGTTTAAAAAAAAAAATACACCCAACAGTCACACTGCGGCCACGCACAGTAGTTCAGCAAGAGTTGCACTTGATTTCCGTGCTGCGTGTAAGGGCAAGTTATGGTAGAGAGAGCTGAAGATCAGTAACTCTGTAGACAGAATGGACAAAAGATTAATTACATTATAAGAAAGCTATTCTTGCTCATATTACTGCAAGCAAATCAGTTGTTGCACTTTGTACGTGCATAAACGCTACTGTCGTCTGCTCAGATGGAGCCATATTCAGTCAGCTGTTAGTTATCTTCGCTTGTTCTTATTTTTGATTGGCTAATACGTACGTTTGCGCCTTTCATTGTGAATGCCTACATACCACTAAGTTAATGTGTTACGTCTTATTTTATATCATTTACATTTTATTTTCTTTGTGAATGAGGTCTATTTCTGCATACGACAACCTGCAAGTAATAAAGGAGAGCTGCCTTCGCTCTCTTGCTTCAACTATTTTGACTCAACATGCTCTCCTGTCAAAGCGAAGGTTCAAGTATTGACTAACACTTAACGTGTATACAAAGTGACCAAAGGCTGAAGTTTAATCTTCAGTGCCCACCGACTGTATGTCTCAGCGTTAAAAATTCTTTGTACAGGTCTTCAAGCACCGAAGAAATTATCACACTTTGATTTCTCAAATTCTTGTTAATACTATTGATGTCAACCTGACATGCTACAGTGTTGTACAATATTGAGTTTTATTCTCTGCACTTTTAGAGTTCATTAAATAAAATAAAAAAATGAGAGAACGTGGGCTTTCATGGTCGGAATACCGCCACGGGTGGCCGAGGTCGTTAAGGCGCTGACTCGTGAGCGGGAGGTCTGGGGTTCGATTCCCTCCAGGATCGTCCTTCCTGACTGAGGTTTTTCTATGTTTTTCTCATAAATGGCAAATGCCGGTGAAGTACCCTAAATTTAGGCCTCGAACGTTTCTTTCCTTTTTCCCCATTTATCATTTCATCTCATGTATTATCATTGTCCACCGCCCGTTGTGCCTCAGTAGTAAAACCGGGCGTTAAACACTATTATTAAAAGAAAAAAAAAAAACGGCCGGAGTCATGGGTGTAACTACAATTTTCTTCCGTGCTGTTGTATTGTGGTCTTCTGGAGATCAGAACGTCTGGAATTCCCTTCTCCAGCAGACCACGGCACAACAGGCCAGAAGGAAATTGTAGTTACACCTAAAATAAAAATAAATAAAAAAAATTATACATTACATGTGGTGGATTTAATATTACAGCATTTGATCGTTGTTTGTAATCACCTAGTTTTATTCAATTTTCCTGGTGTATTAACCGACCATTTCAGTTATCCATGCCGGATAATGGAGACTATACTGTAGGTGATTGTTATCAACCTAGTGGCAACAAACACAATGTAGTGGGGTAACTCCGCTTAAGTGCGAGCTTCATAACAGAAGTGACCTACTAACAGACAGATAAGCAGGGAAAAACCTCTCTCACGACTTCAGGGAAACCGTCGAAGGCACCACTTGATTTATGCCGCACGGGAGAAGTGACACAGCGGAAATACATTGTTACTTATAGACCACAAAGATGCAGAATTTTAATTTTTAATGAAATCATTTCTTATGGGACATGGAAATGTTGAATGATTAAAGCTATAGAGGTTAGTATTACTTGAACAAACTTTTGGATTAATTGGTACCTTTTCCTTTTTTTTTTTTTTTTTGCTATCAAAGCTATTGCCTATCTCCTGCTATAAAAATTGAAATATTTGTGCAAAACATTTTAATGCTTTCTAAATATAAATTAGCACGGCATTTTAATTATGACTGTTGGTATTTTTTAAAAAATTGAACATGCATTCAGAATAATGTAAAAATTAATAAACGATTCTACTAAAATTTTTGTTAATCTATTTTTGTTTTTATAGAAAAACGTACACTAATTTTATGAAGTCGCCAGAATCTCTCAAAAAGTTTCCAGGCTTTTACATAAAAATGTAGAAGAAGGTAAGTTTTGACCGCAGACCAACATACTAAAAGTTAAAAACCGAGAAAAAAAAGTTTGAAGTTTTAGATGTCTAAAAGTTAAAGAACAAGAGAATGGACTTTAAAGTACAGGCATTTAAAAGGCTCCTAAAACAAATGTTCCAAAGGGCATAGACTATTACTGATTAAGTTTCTTACGTTTTCTTTTGAAATGTATACATTTACCTTATATATGTAAAATGTCAGTAGGTCATTTAGGGGAGTATGAAAGGCATAACCTTGTAATATCAAATTTACATAATTCAGTTACCATTTTCTCAAGGACTATTCATGCTAACGAAAAGAAACTTTTACAGCATAAAATAATTTTAATTTTAATTTAAATTTGCTGAACTATTTTCACAGCTATGACTTTGAAGCAAATTAAAAATTATTTTCCACTGTTTACTTTTTTTCTATTTTTTCTCCAACATTTAATTTTTTTACGTTGTCACATCTTGTCCTAGCTCTACAACTGTATATCCACATCATCAAAATAATATGATTAAGTGCTAAAAGTTGCAAAGTGATGGTTTATATAGATCCGAAAACGTGGAAACTTATGCAAAAAGAATAATTTTTCAATAATTGCAGCTAAAAATCATTTTTCCAGAAAAACTAACGATTCGAGGAAAACACCGGGTAAAACTCTCTAACAGTGGAAAACAAAGAATAATGCCATGGAAACAAACGCTTTAAATGTATGAAATATAACTTTTTCTATCATTCAAGGTAAACCACAGCCTTCTACAGCAATTAGTTTCTGAGATATTGAGTTTTAGTTCAACAAGTGCTCCTGAAATACAAAAAAAAAAAAAAAAAAAAAAAAAAAAAAAAAAAAAAAAAACATGACTCCTGCAATGATATAATTAAACATTTATTAAAATGATTTATAACCAAGGAACATTAATGAAAATCATATCAAAATAAACAGAAAATTCCAAATATTAAAACAGTACAAAAAATAAAACAAAACAAATTACCCCTTCTCCTTTTCCTCTATTACTCGATTTAAACTTAGTAACATAACATTTGATGTATTTAATTGCAGGAATTTTTTCTTTCATGCCAAGATAAATTTACTGGATCTTTCTATCTGAACAAGTACGCTGGGGTGCTCTTTGGAAGCAACAATGTTTACGCCATTGGTCCTATTTCTTCATTAAGAACTGGCATATTGTGGTCACTCCCCCTCCCGTACTTATAAAGCATGCTGATGTATAACTTTAGAAGCTTATTCGTTTCTTTTACTTGAAATAGAAAATAGGAAAACAATCGGTTGTGACGCAATTAGCAGCAATGTTTTGAAAGCATAAAGCACATATAACTGATACTCTGTTAGTTATCTGCATATTTCTTGAAATGCTAAATGCTAAAATATTTCATTGTTACTATCCTGTTAAAAAGTAATAAATACAAAAATGTATAAACACTTGAAGCAAAGAAAAAAAATATTGTTCTAACATAACAAAATTGAATTCACTCAAACAGAAAACGATGAGCACTAATCATCTTAGACTTTTACAGTTACAACAGTTGCTCAAAATGCCCACCATCGGCGCCGATACACATCTGAGTACGTTGAACTACTGATTGAGCAAGGTTTGCAAAAGTGTCCTCAGCGATTGCAGCCCAGCCGTTTCAATTTCTTCCCGAAGTGCTGCCAGTGTAACTGGTTTTATACGGATTACAACATCCTTAAGAGTTCCCCATAGGTAGAAGTCCAAGGGAGTTAGATCCGGAGAACGCGGTGTAAACTCAATCGGACCTCTTCGTCCTATCCAGTTCCTTGGAAGATTGTCATCAAAGTACGCACATACGCACATACATGGTAATGTGGTGATCTGCCAGATCTATCCTTGTGAACATCGCATACTATACCACGAGTCTCAAATTTGTCTCGAATGCGTACAATTATTACTCGCGTTGCCTGTTCTGTGCACACGTCTCCATTGCCTTTGAACTTCAACAACATTCTCGGTTTTCCAATACACTTCAAAATTGCTTTCCGCTGTTCAAACGACAATCTTGTCTCCATTTTGTTGCAACAAGGCTATCATAATGTATGTGAGTCACATCTGTTTACAGAACATCATACTACACATTACTGTTGTGTTACGGACGTGTTCGAGAAAACAGTAAACAATGCGATCCAAATATATTGTTTTGTGCTGTAACTCTAAATACACAAACAACAGTCATCAAGCCCTGTTAACAGAAGCATTTTGAGTTATCAATTAAAATGAAGAAAACAGCAAGTTTCTATCTGTAAGTCTTTCAATTATTAATGAGTGAAGTCGGTTAAATAGCGTGTACGTCTGAGAATTGTAACAAAATATAATCCAACATTTTCAAATCTGTTTCATTTATGAATTACATTTTCCTTTTCTTTTCTCAGAGACAAAAGATCAATAAATAGATAATATGAATTAAGCTTAAGTCAATTAGAAAGCTAAAGAACCATCAAGTACAAAAATAGGTAACTGATAACTCACACCACCTGGACGCTGTTCCACAAAAGTATTGTCTAAGTGTATTAGTTGTTCTTCTAACTTTCTGTTCCACGGAAGAAAACAACACTTGTAAAGCATTAGTAAAAAGTTACAAGTGACGTCATGTAAGAGCAAGAGGGAAGAACAGTTGTTACCTTGAATTAGATTATGTCCACTCCTTAGGGATTTTTAATGCACAGAGCGGATCATTGTCATTCTTGCAAAATGGGTCTTGTTTATTTCTGACATAATGATCATTTTAATATTTTATTATGTTTTAATCGATATACAAGCGTAATACAGGTATTCCACTTTTTTTAATATTGTTTAACGCCCGTTTTTACTACTGAGGCACTACAGGTGGTGAACACCGATGATAAATGAGATGAAATGATAAATTGAGAAAGGATTTTTTTCTAAAGGAAGGAAATGTTTCAGGCCTAAGTTTATGGTACCTCCCCGGCAATTTTATGAGGACAGAGCAAAACCTGGGAAAAACTCCAGTCAGGGAGGACGGCCTGGCGAGATTTGAATCTCGACATCCCTCACAAGTCTGCGCCTTAACGACCTCGGCCACTCGTTCCACTTTGAAACGAAGATCCCACAAGGCAACATTTAGTAGCATCAATGTCAGTCGTCGAGAGATGGCTAAAGAACCGAGCTTCCCAATTGCTCTCGGTCATTAATTTTATTAGTCCATTTGATCCTTTATATTTATTTATTGGTTTATATTGCTTGACAGACACGTTCTCATAAGCAAGAAACTGGGAAAATAGTTCCAAAAGAGAGTGGTCTGTAGCAAGAACCTTAAAAATACATTAACTAAGATGCTGATCTGAAATATGCATTTGAAACAGGAAAAACCAATATCAGTCATAAGCCGTACTTAACCTAACTTTATTATTATACACCAATATTTATTCTTTCTTTATACAAATTCCTACTCATCATTATCATCCTTTTCGCACATTTGAGTCAATTGGCTCTCAAAATCATGAAAAAGATAATACTTTTGTGTTACTATTTGAAGTTACCAATGTTCCTACACTTGTAGAGAAATTCGTACAAACTATCATGCCCGACTTACACTAATACCTTTGTGGAACAGAACAACGAAAAATCACTTGTACATTTATATGTATTGAGTTGTAATGTACAAGAGTAGCAGAAATCTTTGTGGAACAGAATTTTACTATTAACTGCAAGTTACATGTCCATACATTTGTAATGTGTTTTGTAATGCTACTATCACGGTTAACACGCTATGATGGAAGAATTGTGATGCTTAGAACTAAAGCCAACACTCACTATTTAAGACTAACTTAACTATTTACTTGTAACCTCCAAAAGTTTGTATTATTCAAATCTAATTTGCAGGTTACATATTTGCCGGGGAGGTACCTAAACTTAGGCCTGGAACGCTTCCTTCCTTAAAAAAAAAAAATATCCTTTCCCAATTTATCATTTCATCTCATGTATCACCAGTGTCCACCGCCTGTGGTGCCTCAGTAGTGAAAACGGGCGTTAAACACTACTCAAAAAAAAAAAAAAAAAAAGGTTGCATATTTAAGCAATTCGTCAGTATAGCTCAGTTGGCTAGAGACTGGATGATCTGGAACTCGATCTCAAGCAGTGGAAATTTTCTCAGCATGTCGTATCTACATAGGCCTGCCATTCATAAGTTGCTAAAAGTTTCTGTTGTCAAATCTAATCTAGGGGTAGCCGAGCATAGCGCTGGCCAAACTAGCCTTGGGCTTAAGTGTGCAATGTCTTACCGTCACGTGTCAAGCCCATTCTTATTGATGGAAAGAATCATGACGAACAAAATGGTGACATCACAACGTCAGACCTATGGGGTGACAATAGCCTGTGGAGGATTCAATATAGCTTCGTTCGGCATCATAACAAAAATGTATCCTGAATTATTTTCATTTTAAATCATGATTTTGGCGTATTTTTAATACACGCGTATTACATTTTGCTGCTTTTATTGCGTTTAACCTTGAAAGCAGTTTAAAAATGAAAGCTGGACCCTGTTTCTTTAAGGTGCGGATTGAAGATATGTTGAATCCTCCACAGGCTGTCATGTGACCAATTATGCATTTTATCCGTCAATGGACATCTGTTTTCAAGTTGATTTGTATTTATTAAACATTTATCCTCTAGGTTATGGTAAGTTAGACGAACTTTTTGCAATAACAAATACTCTTCGTCGAGTTCCAAGTTCTACTGCGATTCATAGCGAACATTGACGAGGAATCTAGGCAGAAACAACAGGCAGTTCTTCAAGCCCGAGTTTCCTTTCTGCACGGTCTATATTCAAAGTCCGAATTGTTATGGTATCTCGAGTGGCGCCGACATTCTTGTAGTTGACAGGTAATACATAGTTAACATTCTAAGTTTAGTAATGAGTCCGCTCTGTTGAGAATCTTTCTTCAAGCTCTGCAACCGTAACTAGATTTTACTCTACTCTTCCGTTTTCAACATTTATTTTTGGATCATAATTTAGGTACAAGACCTGATAATCATAATTTGCTTATTATACCTTAGCACAAGACTTTTTTTTGTATATTTCGTAATCGACAATCTGATACCAGAAATTGAATTTCCGAACGAGGTCAGCGGTTGTCGGACAATACCAGATTTTAGAGAGATAGCGAAACTACCGAGGGCGCCAAAAATGTATACACACTTTCACAGTAGATGTCTATTTAATATATTTCAAAGTTGGATCGAAAAACAACAGTAATGTGTAGTATGATGTTCTGTAAACAGATGTGACTCACATTACGTTATGCCAGCGTTACTACAACAAAATGGAGTCAAGATTATCGTTTGAACAACGGAAAGCAATTTTGAAGTAATATTGGAAAACCGAGAATGTTGTTGAAGTTCAAAGGTAATGGAGACGTGTGTACAGAACAGAACGTCAACGCGAGTAACAATTGCCCGCATTCGAGACAAATTTGAAACTCATCCTACCGTATACCGTATAAAACCAGCTACATTGGCAGCACTTTGGGAAAGAAATTGAAACGGCATGTGCTACAATCGCTAAGGACACTTTCGCAAACGTTGCTCAATCAGTAGTTCAACGTACTCAGAAGTGTATCGACGCCGATGATGGGCATTTTGAGCAACTGTTGTAACTGTAAAAGTTTAAGATGATTAGTGCTCATCATTTTCTGTTTGAGTGAATTCAGTATTTTTATGTTAACACAGTTTTTCTTTGCTTGAAGTGTGTATACATTTTTGGCACCCTTTGTATACTTTTATTTAAATGTATTTGATTTTAATTCTGAATACCATATAGCAATAGTTAATATCTTAATTCACATTATATACTTTAATTTCAGTTATAAATAACTTATATAATCAATATATTATTGCTTTATTATGTGTTTTATGAGGTATATTTTACATTTAATTATTTTTGACTATTTGTATATTAACTGTATTTCGCCTTCGATTTTTATATATGTATTCATTTGTATTGTGCTGCTTATTAATTGACTACATATCATTAGAATCGGTTGTGTAAATAACATAATGTGATATTAAAACTGTAATGTATCAATGTATTGCTTGCTGTATGGTTTCTCAAATATTTCAGGTCTAAAACTATTTAATGTATGAAAGCTACAAGGGAAATACAAGCAAAGTCCACTTTTTTACAGAAATGTAATTTGAAGCTTAAAAACTATACAAAATTAAGCACATT
The DNA here is from genome assembly GCA_030762175.1 of Metallyticus violacea. NCBI lineage: Eukaryota > Metazoa > Arthropoda > Insecta > Mantodea > Metallyticidae > Metallyticus > Metallyticus violacea. Next base: position 3,210,967 of record CM060841.1, on the reverse strand, counting down.
AGACATATGAAAATATTTTTTTCTACAATAATTCTTAAGGTGGTTTTCTAACAGAACCGTCTTTTGAAATCAATGTCATGTGTTATTTATTCATGTTAATTAACAATGAAAAGTAAAGTACACATACTTGTAAATAAAAACAGAGTACACTAATTATATTATGGAATGTACCAAATTAAACCAGATATTTGCTGAGGAGAATATAAACATTAACGAAAGGCTATTGAAAATAATCACTCAAACAAAATTATTCATTGTCTATCACAGGACATCTTGAAAAATAGAGCTGAGTATTTTTGGAACAGAATCAGTTCAGGAATTGTAGGTCAGCATATTTTGTCTTGGAAAACTGAATTAAACTTGAACAGGAAGGGCAGGCTGCTATCAGTCTGCGTGCGGTTGTTCGACTGGTTACAGTTCTAGAAAAGGTTTGGTCAGCTATAATTTCGTGTATTTCTCTCATCTTGATTAGACATGTGTTGTTTATTAAGAAATTAAGACTACCATTAAAAATATCCTGGAAATACTGAATGTATTGTTGGAAGATGTTTCACACGTCAACTTCGATGTACTCATTCCAATCACTGGGTGTTTCATTTACCACATTCCGTATAACTGTGAAAAGCCACTTTTACTGATTGCAATGTTGTACTTATGAACCACAGCATGAATGGGGCGAATAATAGTATAATTTTATTTTGCAAATTTTGAATTGATGGATCCAAGTGATGGAAACAAAAGTCAAACAATATTGATACAAGTTCATCACCTCCCTTACTTACTATGGTTTCACTGTTGGTGTTTTACAGAGAACTCTTGATTGTTTTTCCCTGGACACTCTTTTTTCTATGTTGATGTTTATGGATTACATGTGTTTGTTTTCCTGTTTGAATGTGTTGGAATGTAATAGTACATATCTACAACCCATTGGCACCATCTCAAAATTTGCCAAAAGTGAACTTTGATTGTTTTTTCCCTGTACCCTTCATATGTTCTTATAAAGTATGCTATTGAAACATAGTTAATAGTAGGGATAAATTATTTCGACATTTTAAATTAATTCTATTTAAACATTATGTATACTGGTAAATAATGCAAAGGTGCAATTTTTTTTCTATGGCAGCAATTATTTTTTATTCTTGATGAAATATTACTCTGCGCAGTTTCCTTTGATAAATGGGTATTATGATGGGCGTTTTAAATTTTGTACGTGTGTGCGTATAAATTGCGGTAAATGAAAAATATGAAGGTTACAAGACACGTATCCACGTGGGCACACTTTGTGTGACGCTTACTTTCCATTGCTAAAATTCGATAACATTTTTACTCGTATCGCCTTGTTTACGGCCAAGTGCAAGGCCAGAACAAAATGGGGCTTGAGGGTTTTAAGATAAATGTATTTAAGGCGCTCTTGGTGCATGAGAGTGTTGTGAACAAAGCGAAACGGCATTTTCAAGCACCATTGCCACAATGTTCTCACATACGATGTGAAAGGAGATCTAATGGGATGTGGAATATTTACTTGACTTTATGATTGCAAATCTATTCACCGTGCTTAGGTTAGTGATTGAAGTTCGGAAGACGAAAGCGATAAATGTTTCTAATATAAAAGAAAATTGTATAAATTATCTTTTCAACGAAGGAAACTGCAGCAAATAAGGCTTAATTTTTTCACTTGATACTAAAATGCTTAGAACAAGATAATTTAATTGTTATATATATATATATATATATATATATATATATATAAAACGAGAAATTGTTACGAAATTTATTAACGTTCTCTAAACGAGAGGCCTTCATCGCCGGAATTTACTGGTGTGCTAGTTTTCAAGAAAATTTCTACATATTTTATCACATGCTTCTCTACCAGTTTAACGTTTTCATGTTCATATCTCTTACATTTTTATTTACTTCTACGTGCTAATTGTTCCACATAATGCAGAATTTTTAACTTTGACCAAATAAAAGTATTAACATATTAATTTCATGTTAAAAAGTTGAATTGTCAATATAGAGTTTTTGTACTGCCCTAGTTGTTTCTAAAAGAAATTCCTAAAAAGTGTTAATACTTCATTTCAATGAGTAATATAAAAGTATTTTTAAAATGAATAACATTTTATTTCGTTCACAATTTCTAATTACATATTGAAATGTTGAGGAAAACGGGATTAGAATTGCATTGTGGAGAGCGTTTTGAACGACTAAATAAATAAATAAATAAATTCAAAAAACAGGCATTTTAAAATGTAACTAACCTTTTTACATACCTCTCATATTAAAAATGCAACATATTTGTCTTTTTTTTTTAAGAAAGTAGAACGTTTTTTAGATTTTTTAGCTCAATTTCTCGGATATTTTGACCAAATTTCACCTGTATGCACCCCTAAAAACAGATAGGATTTACAAACATCTGATGTACGAATTTTCCTTACAGATGGGAAACAAGGTGAAGGTACAGAGATAGCCCTTGCGGAGGAAGAAATCCGAGCACTTTGTATGGCGGCCAGAGAAGTGTTCATGTCTCAGCCTATGTTGCTGGAACTTGAGGCCCCTGTTAGGATTTGTGGTGCGTACTTGGACAGTTATATAGTAACCGTAGATGTAATTTTCCTGCAGAAACCTGGTGTGTGGTTGATCTGAGGAAATAAACCATCTCTTACAGAAATGGTGGCAAATCGGTTTGAGAATGTCAAGTGAACAAAACACCACCTGTCTGCAGAAGAAGCTAGGAAACAGTTCGCTTTGAGAGGTGAAATAGGGCAGTTCAATTTAGATTGTGAGAAATATAACTTGTCAAGTAGAACAGTAAAGCTCAATTTGCTTAGAAGATATCAATGATGTGATTTGTTTGGTGGAAGATGGAACAAGTGTAATTTTGTGTGGACAAAGAGATCGTGAGAAATTGTAGATTAAAAACAGTCATAAATAATAATTTTTAGTGCAAGTAGCAGACACCAATCACTGCAACCTAGCTAGATTATATGTATATGCAAACGATTAGAGAATTTGTTAGTTACGGCGTCAGGAAATATTTAAAACTCCCCCAGCTCCTTGCTAATAATATGGAAGTGTCGCCAAAGGAAAGTGAATAACAAAATGAACAGTGAAGTGTGAACAGTTTTGTCATTTGTGAAGCCTCAATCCGCATCTTCTTCCTCCCCTGGAAACTTTCCAGGAAAAGCCTTGAAATAATTTCAATATCCCTTAGAGAACATCTCTCCGATAGCGGCAGCAGGAGGGTTCAACGCAGACTTTAAAGCGATGGCAGTGACATCCTACATCAACAGTAAACATCAGATCCACTTCACTTTTAATAAACATTAATTAATCAATTCCCCCATCACATCCATAAACCCGCCGCAATGTTCATTTCAAATACGCTATGAAAATTCTTTGGTCACGTCATAATGTTCATCCAAAATGTTTAACTAAAGCAGTTTATGCCAATTTTCATTACTCAAGGAAGTTTTTGTACCAAATTAATTAACGAGAATATTTAATTTGAATATTCCTTCCTTTGATTTCCTCGGTGGCTTGTGATCTGGAAAAACTCCAAGTCCGCTATCATGTTTTCATTTCAGCCTTCGTACTGTGCTTCCTGGTATTAATATCCTGACGGAAGCGCTCTCCATGCTCCTAACTGCTCAAAATGTTGAACGGAGAAATATAAAATGGTTCTTTACGCCCCATTTCCAAATTTAGATCAAATAGAAATTTTCTCATTTGGCACTACAGCCGCAGGTCAGCTTTGGCCTGCCACGGCGACCTCTGCATCCTTTACCTCCGTCTTACAACTTGATAGAGGGCAGTATTGCAGGGGGGGGGGCATGTAATCAGAATGCCGGCACCCCTCAGGTCGCCTATCACGCGGCTTTCGTGATCGAAGAACGCCACCTCTCCATCAGGCAATTGTCCTCACAAGGCTGGGTGGACCAGTAACTTACAAAAATTCCTAAGTAGGTACTGGGAATCGAACCTGGGCCTCCCGGGCAGCAGTCAGCAACGCTAACCACTAGACCACGGAGGTGGTCATATCAAAAAGTTACTGAAGGAAATGTTTTATTTATTTGCTAAATTCTGGTACATTTATTTTGCAAAAGTAGGGGTTAGTGGTTTGACTTTGAGATGCTAGTTGCATTATTGAAACTTTGGAAGTTTCTTCTTCGACCTTTGTTCCACTCTCTGAGGTTTTCAGCACTGTACTCGATACTTGCAGTGTCTAAGGTTTGCCTATTCATCTAATTTAATTGCAAAATATGGTGTATATGTTTACAGGGATGGAAGAAAATCCATGCTTTTACTTATATGGGGTAATTCTGGGATGAATATGACAAAAAATGAAGTGTACTTTGAGAAAGTGTTACTACTTGGCTACTTTTTTTTTAAACAATTTGTTCAAGTAATTCTTTTTGACACATCTTTTACAGTCATAAGTACCACATTGAGCCGATTATAAGATTTGCAAACTTGTTAACGTCTCTACATAGCGCTATAGATCAAACAATAAAATACGTATTATTGTTTTTAATATTAGATGTTTCATGGTTTTGTTACCTGTATCACGACAGTCAGAGCAGTAGCTCCCGGCGAAGCAAATGTAAAATTCTCGTAACTGATTCAAGTTCTCACAATTACAGCTACATTTATAATGAAAATAAACACATACGCTATGACAGGCGATGTTGGAAATGTTGTCCACACATTTCTGACATCCTTTTTAGAAAATTATTATTCACACTCATATGTTCATATTCAGAAATTGAATAAATTTAAAACTTAAAAGCACACAAGGCTAATGTTGTCCAAGAAATACAGCAGCTGATCCTGACATTTGAAATTGGATACTACGCAATGTTAGTCACAGAGTAATTGATTCATGCTTAATATTCCTTACACAACTTTTGTCACCATGCTAAAGGGTTTCGTGTATAAAATCGGGGTTTTCCTTATTCCATTATCTGTTATTTTGCATCGAAATATAATCACGTAAGTGGATAAATGCTTCAGTAAAGAATATTAAGCATGCCAACCAATTACAAAACTTTACCCAAATATCAGAATTACCCTGTTGTAATTCGTGGACAAATATAAAATAAAAAATAAACTTGCAATACTCCGCCCTGGAACCTTGTTACCTATAGCATTTCCATAGTTTATCATTTATTAACTTTTCATTTTCCCACAATACATAATAATTTTACAGCTGAAATGTATGATTATATAATCAAATCAAAACTACATTTTAAAAATTAAACATTTCACCACTAGGAAAAAAAGTTAAATTAAATAAAATTACAAATCTACTGGAAACCAATAAACATAACCGATAGCTGATACCCAAACTAAACATGTTCCGTTGGAAACCGATACCAGCACCTGCATCATACAATTATATTTGCTTATATCTTCCATCTCACTTAAAATTCTTCTCTAATCTTCCTTCTTCTATCTTCTTCCCGGTCCCATAACTTAATCTTCCATCTCACTCAATCTTCTTCTGTAATCTTCCTTCTTCTATCTTCTTCCCGGTCCCATAATTTAATCTTCCATCTCACTTAATCTTCTTCTATATACTACTACCGTCCCATCTCTTCTTCTTCTTCTTCTTTTTTTCTTCTTCTTCATAATCATTGCTGTTTTCTTCTCTGTTTTCTTCTTCCTCTTATCTGTTATTTGAGTCTTCTGCTTTCCTTCTCTTTCTTCTATACTCGTCCAAATTCCTTTTGAAATTTGCACACTTTTTCATGTCGACCTTCCTCTCATTCCTTCATTTCTTTACTCCAGGTTATAGTTCAAAATTATTCCGGTCTGTTATAAATTTAGATATCTTCCTCTCCTTCTCTTCCTTGTCTTCATCCTCTCCTGTACCGTCCTCTTCCTGATTATTTAATATACGTGTTCATGTGTGTCATCTATTCTTGTTAGGTTAATTGTGTTTTGGGCAACAGTGATCTTGTATACTTTCAAGTTCATGTTCTAAAAAGATGCCTGTGGATGTGGCAGGGCAACATCTGCTATCATAAAGTACGTGCTTATTTTCATTGTAATTGTGGGAACTTGAATCAGTTGCGCGGATACTGTACCTGCTTCGCCGGGAGTTACCGCGCTAACCGCCGACCCGCCAGCTGCCGTGAAGCAGGTGACAAACCATGAAAGACACAACAGATCTTCAACGTTGTACTGCGTAAGTTTCAGCACCTATTTTCAACTCTTTGTTTATATTTGAATGGAAAACAAAGGACGTCGGTTGTAAGATGGCATAATTTAGCAAAGCAGAATATCTTGAAACAATACAGACGTTCGTAACTGAGCTTAGCGGTATGAATCTGTTGAGAAAGCTTCCCACGCAAAAGAGCACCTCTGTCAGCGGGTAAGTAATTATAAATAGCTCCATTAATTAACCCGGTCTCAAGCTCTTAATATTGTGTTATGTCAATTATTCCTTCTTTTTATCGCAAGCCAGCAGAACCTGTTAGCGACTAGTCATTTTGTTATTGCGAAATAAATTAAAAACTTTGTTTGAATTTTTCTCCTTTTGTTTAAGACTGGTTTTTCTTGCGTACAATTATGGCTAGCTAACTACTCTGGCATTGAAGTCCTCTAAAAGAATACTTTTTTTTTCTGTGGCTTGTCTCTCTTTGTTCACAATTGTAAAACCTCTTAATGTCTTCTTATTTGCCTTCTTCCAGTATCATTGTTGCGTTTTCTTTCTCATATTTAAATCTCCATTATAATAAACTTTTTTGCTTTTGCTCTTCTACGTAATAAATAACACCATTTTCATATAAAACATTGTATTCTGTTTTAGAACCTTTTGATTTCTTATTTAAATTAAAATATACTTTTATTTCAAAAATCGTATAATTTGCCAATTCTGCTTCTTTCATAATATGACTTTTAGCTTTCCAGGTTCCTATATGAAGTCAGTCCTGTGTGCCCAATCTCTTCTCCTTTATTCCTTACTGAAATTTAGTATGTTTTTCCTTTTCTGCGGGAAAGTTACGGATCTTTAGCACAACCTTCCATAGAGGGGTCAAGTTTGATTTTGGAGTAGTTTCACCGTTACAGGCTGCTTCCACTGTAGCTAAGGGATTCTCTCTATTTTTCATGTAACACGGACACCCTTTCTAGATGCCATTGGGTATATATAATAACAGTAATAAGCTGTGGGTTAGCTTAATTAGAATATGCAACAGGTGCTTAAAATTAATACCGCCAGGCCGAATACAAGCAAGTCCTTCGGTATTCCATTATTTTCCACTTGAGCGAATTTGGTTATAGTCAACAATGTTACTAATATATGAAGTTTTTTCAAAAGTAAGAAATACTTTAACTGCTCGTATTTTCTTAATTTTCTTTACAGTAGGTAAAATTCTGGTATTGGCTTACTACACAAAAAATAGGCTATGGCAACGAGCGTGGTTGTTCTTGATTGTTGTGATTGAATTATTTATTTTCAACTCAAGTAAAGGTATGTTTTATTCATTTCTATTTCTGGAAAGAAATGGTATTACGTTTGTAAACTGGTATCTAACTTATTTTATATTATTGTGAACCTGGACGCAATTTTTCAGTAGCCTGTCGGTAGTTACTAACCCAAAAAGGTTTCAAAATTGAGTTCCTTCTTTCCAGAGTCGTAGGCGTCTAAAGGAAAGAGTGTTACTAAATAACATTGAATAGCTGATGAGTCGAAGCACTCCATCACACACATGTACCAGACATTCAAGAACACGAACTCAGAGCTGATGAAGAAGAAGAAGAAGAAGAATGTACATACATAAGATCAGGATGGATGTGTGCACTGTGTGGTGATATAAAAATACATTTCTTGTGTAATAAGGCAATGCCAAAGTGTTTGAGATTGTGTGGAAAACGAAGAAAATACGATCAATTACAGTAACTTCTTACTTTTGAAAAACCATGTACATCAAGTTGATTTATTATTATTATTATTATTATTATTATTATTATTATTATTATTCAAAACGATTGCTGTTTTTAAACCATTTGTCTCTTTTGTCAATATTTAAAAACTTAAATTTCCTCATTAAATAACGATTAACAGATAATTACACTATTACTACTACTATTACTACTACAATTAATAATAATAATAATAATAATAATAATAATAAACTAATTTTCCAAGTGTACCTATTGGCATGTTTATTTCAGGTGACATCCATGGGCAATATTCCGACTTACTCCGCTTGTTCGAAATGACAGATAATAAGGAAGGTGAAGAGCATGGGTTCCCGCCTGCCTACAACTATCTCTTCCTGGGTGATTACGTAGACCGTGGTAAACAGAGTCTGGAAACCATCTGCCTTCTCTTCGCTTACAAGGTTCTGTTTCCGGAAAACTTCTTCCTACTGCGTGGAAACCACGAGGATGCCAACATTAACCGTATTTACGGTTTCTATGATGAATGTAAGCGATTCCTCTTGTGTTTCCTCTTCTATTTCGTTGGCTTCTGACAGGGACCTTTGATTTAAGATTACAGTATTATACAGGCTGGTTATAAAGTCTAAAACCACAGGGCTGTTTTCTGGGTAGAGGTGAGCTATGGTGACAAAAGCTGGACAAGTGGTGATTATCGCTTTTATGGTTGCAGAGAAAAATGGCATTCAAGTCATTAGGAGAGGTCACAAAGACATAATGCAATTGGAAAATTGGCGAATAAATTTAGTGCAACAAGACTGGATTGAAATTAGGTTCCCAAGAGCATGGTGCAACATTTTTTGAAAACTGAAAAATTGAAGCCCTTGTATCAACTAACGGAGAGTACCCCATTTCAAACGCATATAAGAAGCTTTTAAATTACAGGTGTATGATGTGGAAATTCGGGGTCTAAAGGAAAATCACTACAATGACTGCTGTAGATTCTTATATGTTGTAGGAAATTCAAAGAAACACAGTACAACATAGACGATGAGTCAAAAATTGATGGTGGACATGTGGAGCAAGTTTTGCATTCATTTTAGAAAACCTGGCCCCTCGGACATAACCAGCTATCAACAGTATCGAAATAAATCTAGAAAGTTTTGAGTATTTGTGAACAAGGGGTTTAGATCACCGCGAACGTTCTTACCTTTGTTGCTTAGCAGTATAAGAAGTGGCATTGAAGCTACTTAACATTCCAGCATCCTTAGTCCAAATTGAATTTTTTTTATTGGTCTTTTGTCCATATATCACAAGAAATCAACTCTGCTTCGAACGTTCCAAGGAGCTTCTTCACAGATATTACACACTTGAGTTACGAGGTCATAACAGTGATGAATATCAGTGTGATTACGGCAGTATGAGAGTGCCTTGTTTCAAATATTTAAAATGCATAACATTATTTTCAGTGAATACTAAAATAAAACAAAGTGTTAAAGGGGTACTATCTGTGTTGGAAATAAAATCAACTACATTATAAAACAAGCAGTCAAATGCTATCATCAGTTTTATCTTTATGGACAGTGGAACGTTTTTCTTTCTTACTTACCGAAGATGACAATAAATGTATACACACTTTCACAGTAGGTAGCTATTTAATATACTTCAAAGCTGAACCGAAAAACAACAGTAATGTGTAGTGTGATGTTCTGTAAACAGATGTGACACACATACATTATGATAGCATTGCTACGTGACAGGTAAATCAACAATGAACAAATGAAGTCTAGATTATCGTATGATGTTCTGTAAACAGATGTGACTCATTACGTTATTCTAGCGTTTCTACAACAAAATGGAGCCAAGATTGTCGTTTGAACAGCGGAAAGCAATTTTGAAGTGAATTTGGAAAACCGAGAATGTTGTTGAAGTTCAAAGCAATGGAGATATGTATACAGAACAGAACCGCCAAACGCGAGCTACAATTCCATCTTACCCGCCATTCTTACACTCTATGGAAATGAGAAATTTTACTTTCAACAAGATGGTACACCACCACATTACCACCGAGAGGTACATGCGTTCCTTGATGACAATCTTCCGAGGACGAGGAGGTCCGATTAAGTTTCCACAGCGTTCTCCGGATCTAACTCCTTCGCCTTTTACCTATGGGGAACACTTAAAGGATGTATACCGTAGAAAACCAGCTACACTGCCAGCACTTCGGGAAGAAATTGAAACGGCATGTACTGCAATCGCTGAAGACACTTTCGCAAATGTTACTCAATCAGTAGTTCAACATACTCAGAAGTGTATCGACGCCGATGGTGGGCATTTTGAGCAACTGTTGTAACTGTAAAAGTGTAAGATGATTAGTGCTCATCATTTTCTGTTTGTGTGAATTCAGTTTTTTTATGTTAACACAGTTTTTCTTTGCTTGAAGTGTGTATACATTTTTGGCACCCTCTGTATATACACAAGAAAGTACACTAGAGAAACTCTTACTAAAATTATAAGTCAAATTCAAATAAACATTACGTAAGTATTGCTGGTATTATGAGACACACACACAAACAATTTTCTCAACTTTTTGAAAATACAGTATGGAATGTTTATACAAATCTGAAATACATAAAACTAAGGTTCAAAATGTATAATTAAAGTAGGTTTTCTATTGTTAATAGATGACAGAAAACCAGTTTTCTACTCCAGGTAAATTACGCGTATTTACATAACAAGGGAACTACCTGTATATGTGATGTGAGGACAACTGCCTCTTTCTAATCTGTTTCAGGCAAACGGAGGTATAACGTGAAATTGTGGAAGACATTCACGGATTGCTTCAATTGTTTACCTGTGGCCGCCGTTATTGAGGGACGCATCTTCTGCTGTCATGGGGGCCTGAGCCCTGATCTGCATTCAGTGGATGAGATACGTCTTTTGCCGCGCCCTGCCGATGTTCCTGACACCGGACTCCTCTGCGACATCCTGTGGTCCGACCCCGATAAGGCATGACAGACGATGATTTATTTCTAAACAGGTGGTGGTTCTCATTAGATGTACAGATCGAGATACCAGACTCGAGTCAGCACAGAGTGCATTGTTACTTTAGCTATGATCGAAACTGATTACAATTGTTTTTTTTTACTTAAATTATTGCATTAATAACATAGTAAGGGTATCAGCGCTTTTAGAATGCAAATCAAAAGTTATAATTAACCTTGGCTTTACTTTAAAGCGCATAAACACAAAACGCAAGTGCATAATTAAAAATACAGAAACATTAGAAATTTTGGTAAAAATACCGGAAACACCGCTGAGAACAATGGAAATGCTGTACAGGGCGGTTGTGACGTACGGGGCCGAAATCTGGGGATGGGGAAACCACCGAGGAACTTAATCAGGTACAAACACAGTTTCTAAAACGGTTGCTACAAGTAGGGAAGGGTACAGCAAATTGTGGGGTTCTTAAAGAGCTTAGTACTTCTAACAAAAGTGTAAATTTAATTTAGAACAATTGAGTACTGGTTAAGAATTATACGAGCGGGGAGGGATGAAGCTCTTTTTCGAGCAGTTTCTCTGAGGAAGCAAATAAGAGAAGGGTGGGATAGAGTTGGACATAAAAAATAAGGAAAGGCTTAGACAAAATTGAACTAGGTATATTTGGCTAAAGGGAGAGGACATTACATGAAATAGCTGGAAAATATTTAACAGACTTTTACGACAAGGCAAAATACTGAGACTCAGTGCGCAGTATTTGTTAACCTGCAGATAGGAGGTGTTTCTGCTGTATAAAGTACATCAGCGTTTACTGAGGTCACTCTTAAGTGAATTGATTTATAGAATCCCCTTAATTATTGGTAGCATGGTTAAAACAGTTTCCCTACGCGGAGAATACTTGCTTGGATAGGCAAGTAGAGTAAGTTCTCTCCAGGCTAATGATATCGTACAGAGTACTCAGGCACATTACAGGATGACCATCTTCTGGGACAAGCGGTAGTGATAAATTGTAGAAACAAATATACATTTCAGAGATATTAAAGAACTAAATTTTATCATGATGAAATAGAACACTCGTCAGGGCAATTGCAGCAGCGTACAATAAAAAAGAAAGTGCACAACGGATGTGTTAAGAATCGTTAGTATAAATTGGCACTGTCACGGATCAAGGTTACATGGGAAAGCGACCTTGCAAAGGCTGCTGTATCTTAGAACTCGTTCTACTTGTTCATTTAGGACACGACAGGTTGGTGCACCAATGATCGCGGTGTTTCCTTCACATTTGGCAGCGACGTCATATCCACTTTTCTGAAACAACACGACTTCGATCTCATATGCAGAGCGCACCAGGTAAGCTGTGGTTTTCTTCTTCTTTGGTTCAAGTAAAACAGGCGTCGGTGTTACTAACAGATATCTCAGTTCAGTATGGCGAAACTTTTAGCAACTGCAGTTGTTTCATCCTAAGAATAGATTTATAAGATACATGCGAAAAAAACTTAAAATTGTGTTTGCATTTGCAGACTACTTAAAATCACGTAAATTAATGACACAAAAATTATTATTATTATTATTATTATTATTATTATTATTAGTAGTAGTAGTAGTAGTAGTAGTAGTAGTAGTAGTAGTAGTAGTAGTAGTAGTAGTAGTAGTGACCACCTCCTTGGTCTAGTGGTTAGCGTTGCTGACCGCTGACCGGGAGACCCGGGTTCGATTTTCGGCACCTAATTCGGAATTTTACTAAGATAGGGATGTCTGGAATGGGGTCCACCCAGCCTCTTCAGGACAATTGGGAAGGTGCCTGATGAAGAAATAGCGATTTTCGATCTAGAAAGCCGCGATATGGCGATCAGCGGGATGCGGTGTGCTGATCACATGCCCCCTACAATACTGCACTCTACCGATGATATCATGTGATGGAGGTAAAAGACGCAGCGGTTGTCGCGGTAAACCGAAGGCCCACGTGGGCTGTAAAAAGGCTTCACAATGTAGTAGTAGTCTTTAATAATTATATGTTTCATGCTTAATGAAGACATCTTGGGCACGTTTGTTTGTGCGTCTTGGACGTTAGTGCTGCGACTTGCGGACATTTTTTTAGATACAATATTTAACATATAGCACCGTTTATCTATCCAGAAGAACTGGTAAGCTGGTAACGCCGTGCTATGGCGGAAAAATTGCGGAAGTTTGTGTTGTCTATTAGTGGTACCTACTGCATGTATAAAATTAAATTATCACATTCTTTGTAGCAGCATCAAGCAAAGGAAACTAAGTTTGGATCTTAGAGAAGGTTTGAAGGTGTTGGATACTGCCATTAAACTTGGGAATGCATCAGGTAAGCAAGGAGCAGTAAAACAGAAATTAGCAAGCTGCTGATCTGAAGGAGCAAAGTACTTTAAGGATGATGTGGGCGTTCATCCTGGAAAGTACATTTTCTATGCATACAGGAGAAAAACGTTGGACCATGAAAACAAAGGAAATGTTGTTGTGTCACAAAGTTTCACACACTCATTTTGAAATAACTAACAAATTACGATCTTTGCTGTTGAATATATTTAGAATATATCTTCTTGTAATGTTGTTTGTTTATTTTTTTCTCATGGTATCTGCTATTAATTAGTTCGCAAAATCTTAAGTTTTTAGTGCTCATGTACTAGGGTAGGCCCATAAGTTTCCAATGTAACCATTTTCTAGGTATGATAAATACAAAACTATATATCACTTTTCAATATAGCTACCATTTATAGCAATACACTTCTCACGTATTTGAATTAACATTTCACCCCCCCCCCCAAATAGTCAGAAGTCTTGTCTGCAAAATAGTCATAAACAGCATCCACACTTCTTCGTCACACTTAAATTTCCTACCTGGAAGGTCCTTGAGTTTTGAGAAAAGGAAATAGTCACTCGAAGCTAGATCTAGGCTGTAGGGTGGATGGTCGATCTCCTTGAAGTCACATTTTTTCACAGCTTCCTTTGCAACAAGAGCTGTGTGCACAGGCATACTGTTGTGAAGAAGGCGCACACCATCACTCAGATTTCCTCGCTTTTTCTCTTTGATAGAAGCACGTAGTCTGTGCAGTAGGTCAGCATAGTACTCCCCATTTACTGTCGTGTTCCTCTCCTTGAAGTCAACGAACAGTATTCCTTCGCAGTCCCAAAAGATTGTGACCATGATCTTGTTGGTTGACTGAATGACCTTGGTGTTTAGAGGCGGCGCTTCGCCAGGTTTACGCCACTCCATTGATTCTCTTTCGGACAAGCGATAATAGTAGAGGACTATAGTTTCATCTCCTGTAACAATGGTTTACAGAACTTCTCTCCCGTTACTACGGAAGAACTCCAAAAATGTCTGACAACAGATGACTCGTTGCTGCTTTTGGACTAAGGAAAGAAGTCTAGGCACCCATCTTGCACTAACCTTATTCATGTTTAAATGTTCACGAATAATTCGAAGGACTGTTGTTTTAGAAAGGCCCAACCTTACTGCCATTTCTGTAACTTCGAGTCGCCGGTATTCCATAATTTCTCCTTCTACAAGGGCGATGTTTTCAGGAGTGAGCACCTCCAAGGGCCGACCTGCACGCTCTTCATCTTCAATCCTTTCTCGACCCATTATAAAACGTTTCTTTTATGGTAGAGTATAAGGGAGATGCTTCCCCATATACACCGTCCAATCGCTGTTTAATTTAATTTAATTTGGAGTAAGTCCTTCTTTTGTGAAGACTTAATAACAGCTCGAAATTCTATTTTGAACATGCCACAATGCACACATAGCCTTCTTTATGCAACTTTATCTGAACAACTGATCGCAGAGGAGCGGAATTTACAGCTGCATATATTTACTTAACAGACAAGGCATGACACCAGATAAGGATTTTGTGGTGATACTCCTTATTGGCGAGGCCAGAAACTTATGGACATACCGTCGTATGTTTCTGTTGTTTACAATTATTCACTTTTGCTGAATGAGCTATATAAGCACCGACCAATAGCGGGGCATTTGCTCCTCCCGAGGTTGATAGATACATGATTGCTGTGATTTGGATGACTGCTATGTGGCAAGTTCGTTTATTGCATCATATGTTATGACTAGAGTCTAGCTTTTGAACACCGAGAAGCTTAAGGAAATCTTCAACAGTGTAACTGTGCATGGAGTATTGTTAGGCGCAGTATCTAAGCTGAAAGTTCTACTGTATAAAGAAGTCTGCTAGTGTAGTAGAGGGGAAACGGTTTTGCTGTGGTTTTAACTGCTTTGACGTCCAAACCAAAGGCTCTATGACTAACGAACATGTGTATTCAAAGTGACCAGACGCAGGAGCGCAACGATTTTGCGCATATTTGTCATTCGCATGTGTTGCAAATAATTTTGAGGAGTCAACTTTTAACAAATATTTTAATTTCTGGGGTAAGTTAAAAGAACTCTTGTATAGATCTGATTAATGTGTAACAGGAAAATACTTTCATTTTTCAGCGGGAACCAACAAGCTTTGTGTAGCCCTTTTTTTTTTATAGAGACGCAAAAAATTGTAACGTATAACTTTTTCTAATCGATAATAAATATTTTTAGTTTATAAATTGTTCAGGAAAAGCTTTATTTTTTGATTGCATTATCAACACTGTATATTATGAACACCTAAGTGAGTAGTTCAAAATGTAGAGAAGGAGAAGAGCAGAGATCAATAGAGGTGTTTTTATTATATGGTAACAAATAGATTACAATTACTAAACTCTAAAAACATAGTATGTTAAAATTCACAGTTCATTCTTTACAGAATGACTCTCATAAAACCGAACTCAAACTTTTTGTTATAAATCTGTAACATTCATTAGTTTTTCATTAATATATATTCACTTATATTGAACCATCACATGACAGCAAGTGGCTGCCGCTTTCAGTCAGGCACATCTCAGCGCGTAGCTAAGTACATAATTGCTTTGAACCTCATTCCTAATGGTATCCTTTAAGCTGTTAGTCGCACGAAGTTAATTATAGCACACTCTTTTCTTAAGATAACTCCACAAAAAGATGTCCGGACTGGTACCATCGGCCACGGATTCTTGGGGATGACACGATGCTCTAGAAACTCTCGACTGTCGGTAATGTGTGGCAAGTCGCTCAACCGTGTTGAAAGTAACTCCTCATTATAACATTTTCAAGTATTCAGCGGTATTCAGTAATCGCAACAGTTGTGGGGTATCAAATTCCCACTTTCTGCTGATGAAAGGAGGAGGAGTTCGTGATCCACATGAGGTAACCTAATTTTTGGAATTTTGTGAACCGGTTATTCAATTCCACTCACTCTTTCACCCCTGCTGCCATTGCCATCTAGCAGAAACTTCCTGCACTTGATGTGTTCAATTTAAGCTTAAATACAGAGTGGCGCACGAAATGTCACATTGTTTATATAGCTTTTAATAAACAAAACATGTCAATTTTTTTCTTTTTTAAATTAATCATCAGAATGTGTATGCTCAGCGAGCGTGCAGCACATGTTCAAACACGTGCCACTTCTTCGAGACGAACTGTGACGTTTCCGACCACTGTACGACACCAAGACTTCTGTTACTTTGTGATAGACGCTCGCAGTTGCATTAGATTGCGTGTTTGTTGCGGTAGACTGTCTCCTTTAAATGTCCCCATAGGAAATAATCACAGGGATTAATATCCGGGCTGTTTGGCGGCCATATTGAACCGCACTGGAAACGTTCTGGAGATCGATGGGACAGCACGCCGAGCCCGAAATGTTGGTGCAGATCCAGATCCAGATTAACGTTTGCTGTATAAGTACGAGCCCCATCTTGCATGAACCATTGGTAACCCTGTTGCATAAAGTTGCGGAAGATAATTATTCTGCAACATGTCCATGTAGCGCGCACTGTTAACTGTGCCGTTGAAAAAGATTGGCCTAATGATTCCATGGCTGGAAATGGCACCCCATACACGAACTTTTTCTCCTTGATTTTCAATCTCGTGTACAACGCCAGGAGGTTCTCGAGCCCAAAATCTGATATTCTGCCTATTGACGCTACCGTTCAAATGAACGTAGACGTCATCAGAAAATCACGTGTTATGAATCACAACATCATCATTTGCAAGAGCCGAAGTCGCAACTGTAATCGCCGTACCTTGTCATTTTCCGTCTGTCATTTTGTATGGGAATAAGTTAATGTCAACATGAAGTATTTTTTAAAGAGAACGACGTGAGATGCTCCAAATCGGCTGAAGCTCGTCTCGTGAATTTCCTGGGACTTCGTGTCAAAGCCTCGATATTCTCTGGAGTATGAACTGTGTTGACACGAGGTCGCTTTTGCTCTAAACTACTGCCGTCAGTTTCAAATTGTGTGGTTAGTCTATACACCGTCTGTCTACAGGGGGCCCACCTCGTACGCAAATGAACACGAAAACGTCGTTGCGTCTTTGCTACACTCTTCGATTCCACGTAAAATAACACAGACACAGTATTCACTTTCTATTCTAGCGTCAACTGGCCACCATTTTACTAAACTGAAACAGTGAAGTCACGCATGCGTGATATTGACAACTGCTCTCTTTTGTTGAACCATGCACGAACTACGGCTAATCATTACAACATTCCAACGTTGCCAACCTGCAAATAACATATTTATTACACAATTTCCAATGTATGACATTTCGTGCGCCACTCTGTATATATCTTGAAAATTTCATAGATTTCTATTTGAAAACATTGCATGCAAAAACCAGTTATTTTAAGTTCGTCATATGCCGACTTGAAATTACAATGTACTCGCTTTTGATCTCGCAAGCGATTGTGAACTTTATGCCTAACTTGAAATAACCGGTTTTGCACGCAAAACTTCCCTTTAGATTTATAATAAAAACTTTGGGATCGGTTCTAAACGATTCCGCTGTATAAGAAGACATTTGGATAAAGTGTTGCATATTTTACAACGTTTTTAACGTGTTTACCTGCAGGTAGTTGAAGATGGCTATGAGTTTTTCGCGTGCCGACAGCTAGTTACACTTTTCTCGGCACCGAATTACTGCGGCGAGTTCGACAACGCTGCTGCCATCATGTCAGTCAATGAGGATCTCATGTGCTACTTTCACGTTCTCAAGGTATGTAATGCTGATATCTCTACTGTTTGTTTTCGCATTATCTGATTCACACTTTTGACCAGTTAACAAGCCTCTAAGCCATAGATGATCCTGAGGAAAATCTGGTTCGAACCGTTCAGTTTCACGTCCCTCGAAGAAAGTGCTTAACTTTCAAAAGACGCTAATGCATCATCTCACGCATGCGCATAGCGTCGCTTTTTAATTATAAATACCTCTATATTGCTATGTCTACTATGTTGAGAACATAATACTATTTAAAAATATATAGTTCCAAATTCCCTATGCCACAATATATTTTACTTAATTTATATCGGTAATAATTTCATCCATTAAATACATAATAAAACATTGAATCCTTTTAATTTTAGAAACTCAAAAGCGTTTTCTAGAAATGCTAGTATTAATGTTAAAGTTTTTTATATTATCTAATAAAAATAAACGTTATATTGCAGCCCAGAAGAAAGAAACTGTATTTGTATCAAGGACCTCCCGTTACTCCAAGTGAGGAAGAAAGCACCAACTACAATTTAGACCTTGTTATCGAAAAGAACCACAACAAGGCAACCAGAACACTGTCATGGGGTTACGAATCAAAGGAAAACGGCCTAGTCCTGGAGGTACCATCAGCAGACGTAGAGCTAAATTCTAATTCACCCCTTCCAGATGATACCAAAGTTGTTTTGGTGAACCTTACAGACCCAGAGCAACAGTCAGAACATATCCAAAGTGCAGAAATGCTCGAAACGAATAACTTTTCGCCTAGAGATGGAATTGGAGGACAAAATATAACGAGTACGTCATTGCAAAATTTAAATGAACGATTAAAAGTGTACAGCCAAACACAACCCGAATTAGATCTTTTGAAAGAACTGCAGCTTAATGACATCGAGCGAATTCGTAATGTACCGAAACAGAAAATAGAAACAGTAGCTAAAGACAAGCCAAAGTTCAAAAGAAAACGAAAAAACAGTCAGCAGTATGACCTTGTAAATGAAGAAGAGACAAAAGAAAAATGCAGTATTTCATAGAGGCTCTTCATATGATGATTTTTATCATTGATATATTGTGAATCATTGCAGAAATTTGTTCCTATAAAAGCTAGAATTTGTATTTATTCTTAAACTACAAACAAAAGACGTTAGTTACAAAGTCATTGCTCACGGCCAGCCGGGCTACATTAGAATCGGAAGGGTAGGCAACAAATGTCGATTGTATTTAGAAACACTTAGAATA
Source organism: Metallyticus violacea (assembly GCA_030762175.1). Classification (NCBI taxonomy): domain Eukaryota; kingdom Metazoa; phylum Arthropoda; class Insecta; order Mantodea; family Metallyticidae; genus Metallyticus; species Metallyticus violacea. The sequence goes on along the minus strand of CM060841.1, from coordinate 3,191,748 downwards.
ACGGTTTAATAAATTGTAAAGCACTCAAAAGTTGTGTATTTACCCATGTCACGCAAGGAGTTGCAGAAACTGCGTGCCTTCATTTTTCACACGCATTTCTGGCATCTAACTTACGAAATGACACAATTTCCTTCTTATTATTTTTTTTGAAAACATAGAACTTAAGCTTTAGCCCAAATAACTTGGTAACCCTTGTACGGAGCCGTAAGAAATTTCCGTTTGCTGAGAAAAACGGCTAAGATATTTTAGGGGAATTTTCCAGACTGTGTCCAATGTTATCAATTGTTTCTCCTGTGAGCACTCTCTTTTTCTCCTCTAATCTTGAATACTCCCATTTTCGTGAAATTATAAGGCAAACTATAGATCACATTACGAATTCTCTTAAAAGTACCTTCTGACGTCATGAGCGGACTAGGTATTTTTTTAATAGTGTTTAATGCCTGTTTTAATTGCTGAGGCATCACAAGCAGTAGACACTGATATATGAGGTGAAATGATAATCTGGTAACGATTTTGTTTGTTTGTTTTAAGGAGTGAAGCCTTCCGGGCCTAAGCTTAGGGTACCTCCTTGGCATTTGCCATTTATGTGGACTGAGGGAAACCTGGAAAAAACCTCAGCTCTTTAACGACCTCGGTCATCCGAGGCTAGGTATGAACACACTGAAAAACAAAACTTTATGGAATGTTTCTTTCAAACAAACATTGAGTTACACGAGATTCAAGGCCAACGTAGCAGTTCGGTTAACATCACCTGCCTCGACTAGCCTTGAGCAATGACTTATCGGCTCATACATTTTTCTTCTACGCAAATAGATATATTTTTGAATCACTAAAATAAATCTATTACAAAGATAATTTTATTACAATGTAAGAATAACCATTTAATACAACTTTAAACATGCTAAGAAAAAACACAAAACATAATTTATATTATAAATTAGGTAAATAGAGCAAAATTTTAGAACAGATTAAGTATTCCAAAAGTTTATTATAACTTTTGCAAGTAAATGTAATTTTCCAAAACTAATAACACACTTTAATGAAATGTTAATGCAAACTTTCTTAATAGCGCCATCAGCGAATCGGTCCTGGTGGTGTAGTGGTAACCATACGTGCCTCCTAAACCCAAGATCGCGGGTTCGAACCCGGCCAGGACCGATGGATTTTTTCGGGGCGTAAAAATCCTAAGTATGGCTTCCTTCGGAAGGGAAGTAAAGCCGTGGGTCCCGTGTCGTACATTTACGGCACGAAAAAGAACCTCAAGCCTGAAAGAGAGGCCTCTGAGCAAAATTAGTCGGCCGTGTTTCACGCCCTGAGTTGAATGGGACGCTGATGACCTGCGATGTTAAAGAGCGTCCTTAAATAAATCAATCAAAAAAAAAAAAAAAGCCATCAGCTATACGAGGCTCGATAAACGTAGTTGGTAGCATGCGCCACTGAACAAAGCACTCAGCGGCTAAGTAATTGTAGAAATGTTCTGGGAAGTAGCCTTATTTACTACTGGGATGTCTGATTTAGTAAACATCATTTGAGCAAAACAAATTGACAGAGTGTAGATAACTTGTACAAAATGGATTTAAAATTAAAATAGATCTTGGGTCTGTGAGGCAACTACGGATATCAGTAGACTACCAGGATCGCCATATTTGCTTTTATGGTGGTATAAAATCGGTGTCTTAAATGTCATGATGGCGTCACACCTTTAATTTGTAAAAATATTTGGTATTCATAGAAATATTGTTTTAAGTTGAAATATCAAAGAGATTTCTCGTAAATTTCTTATTCAATTCTAACCGACATTATTAGTTATTTAAAGTTATTTTATAATAATTCTGTAAGCATTAAAATTCATCAGAGGCTGTACGACAATATAATACCGACGTTCATTTTTTTTTTTTTTCTGAACGAGGTTAGTGCTTCAGTTAACAAACATAAAAGAAAGTAACAGACGTTACAGTTGACGTCATCAACGTCCATAAGATCCGTCACTTGACAACTTTCACTTTAAATATGCTGACGCCCACGCTCTCTTGCATATTGCAGCTGTCAACAGGTGCGGCCTCGCAGAAACAGGCGCACAGTGTGGACTATTCTGAGAACCAACATTTACTTTTAACTTGTACGGGAATGTACTTGTAGTTCAATTAAATATTTTTATTTCATTTCTAAATTTCCCTTTAATCGTTTAACAAGATCATTTCACTTATGTGACGTCATCTTTAAATGAACCAATGAATTGAAACAAAAATTTGAATTCTGACCAATCACAATCGGATATCGCAGTTAAATTATCGAAACAACTTATCAAATCTGTTTTATCATGTGACGTGCATTCGTCTTGTGGCAGTGTGGCCACCTCTATAGCTCCACTATATAATTCCTGAGCACGCATCTCTGACCACGTTTCTGTTTTGATTAATTGTAAATTTAACTAACTTATTGTGTATGCATTCAAACAATTATTTTTGCATATTCAGCCAAACAGTCTGAATCATTTTATAAAGTATGTAACAATATTTGCCTAAGCAACGACAAATCTTAATAAATAGTTGCTCAGAATGGTTAAATATTTTCTCTGTTTTGTTTTTCTCAATTAGTATTAGTAAATCTAACATAGCGACTGTAATAGTGAACTTACGCTATTTCGTTTTCACGGTTTCTAAATAGGTAGGCATTCATAAATAAGTATAACACTTTGTACAGTTGTTAATGCGAATTTCAAATATATATTATTCTTATTCTATTCATAAAATAGTCCCAAACCCGTATTTGGTTCTTCTCTATTGGCATTATTGACAATCGACATTCGTCTGTTGCAAGTTGTCTTGAAAAGGTTAATTATTCATAATACAAATGTATAATTATTAAAATATTGTAAGCCAAGTTTATGGGAATTATATTAAATCTTATTTTATTCCTGAAATTATCACAAGTAATATCAGAGAGGGTCTGATATTACCGATAAATTCACGAACGCAGTAAGTGAATTGATCTGGAAAGCTCAGACCCTCGAGTGATATTTATTAGGACTATTTCACGAATAAAACAAGAATTTAAATATAATTACTCTAAACTTGTCATACAAAACTGCAATAAGTGTATATTTGTACTTAACCTTTTCAAGCAATCTTGCGACAGAAGAATGCCGATTGTCAGTAATGCCAACAGAGAAGAACAAAATACGGGTTTGGGACTATTTCATGAATAGAATGAGAATAAAAGTTGTGTGTGTGTGCGAGAGAGAGAGAAAGAGAGAGAGAGAGAGAGACTCACGCACAGAATGATAAAACGCTATACTTATGACTATTTATTCTATTCACAAACCGTGAGACCGAAATGCACGAAAGTCAACTATTACAATCGTTATCGTTCGATTTTCTAATACAAACTGATAGATACAAAACAAAAAACATAGCATTTAGTGAGTCTTTGTATATTATGGTTTGGAATTCCTAATGATAAATCAATTTGCACATTTGACGCATCACCAAAACGCTTTGAAAAGCCCTCCATTTTGCAACTATTTAAGCTTTCACGGCCAGCGTTAATCCAATAAAATGAGATTTCCTCCATTTTGCGTTATGATTGTCAATTGTCCATGCTTTTGTTGCTATCAATAGCTCCCTACCTCCTCTAGCGAAAGTGTTGATAATTTCTTTCGATAATTTCACTCCGTAATCTGACTATGATTGGTCAAACTTCAAAATTTTGATTCGTTTCATTGATCGATTTTAATGAGTGAAATAATCCTAATAAATATCACAAGAGGGGTCTGAGATTGCCGATAAACTCTGAACGTATTGTGATAATTTTACACAGTTCTGCCAATTATTTCTTTATGCACACATTTTTATTGAACAGAATAAATATTTCAGTTAGTTGTAGAATGAAAAGCACTGTTAACAGCCTGTTTTTGGGCTCCGGACTGGCCCACTAATGTTTTGTTCTTTCTGATATCATATATATATATATATATATATATATATAATTTTGAAACAATTTATTAAAAACAAATTACTATTACAAATGCCCAGTAATTTTTTTAGTTTTATACCGCTCAAATTCAAACAACAATAAGAACAATCCTGCTTGTTAGAGTACGGTAGAAAATAAAATATGTAATAATAATTGAACCCGTTTTAAAAAATAATTATCTTAGGGGTGTCATTTTAAATTTCGAAGTGGAGTGACTGAGGATGGTTTTAAATTACTTCCTCAATATTTAAATTGACCTTGGGTAAGAATGAAGTACCGAAAATTCCTCCTCTGTCCCTACCAATCCAACTGGAAAGTGGAAATTCAAAAGTATCTAAAACTGCAATGCTATTGTCTTTTGGATATGAAAACAGAGTCGAAACGTTGGAGAAATGAGAATCGAAACTTTAGGTCACAAGGCCTAATCCCTCAAGATAATAATGAGGAACAAAGGGACCTAAAAACCCACAATTTACGACCGGAAGCTAAGCTATGGACCTTCAGAATTCTGTGCTAAATTTTCTTTTCTTAGTGATTTACAGGAAATATAACATGGAGGAGGTCCGGCAAGTGCTTATTTAGTTTTCTCTAACGGAAATGACCCCTAACAGGCATATCAAAGCAAAGGACCGCGAAGGAAGCGAGAGTCTTCTGTTGCTGGTTATCCAGGAAATATTAAATCGTTTCTAGGTCACACTGCAGAATCCGTTTTGGTTTCACCTTCACACGTACATGGTAATACCCGGCTGAATCACAGAATACTAAGCGAGAAATGGAAAGTTTTTTGCATTGCATTGACGATACACTATCTAAGCCCATGGTATGCGAACATTTATCTAGAGAAGTTAGCTACAATTTTTTTTTGATTGGTTTATTTATGGACGCTCTTTAACATCTCAGGTCATCAGCGTCCCATTCAATTCAGGGCGTGAAACGGCCGACAAACTTTGCTCAGAGGACTCTCTTTCAGGCTTAAGGTTCTTTTTCGTGCCGCAAATATACGACACGGGACCCACGGCTTTACTTCCCTTCCGAAGGAAGCCATACTTAGGATTTTTACACCCAAAAAAATCCATCGGTCCTGGCCGGGTTCGAACCCGCGTTTTGGGTTTAGGAGGCCTGTATGGTAACCACTACACCACCAGGACCGACCTTAGCTACAATGGATCATGACGCATTTCATTTGTTTATTAGCTGGCTTTGAGCAAAGCAATTAAACATCTGAATGTCATGAACATATGTGCAAAGAAAATGGCAAAGAAATATAATCTGAGTGTTAAACGAGTTAAAATAGTTTTGACGTATGATGCTACTTTAGTTTAGTGCAGGACAATTATTCGGCGGACAAATGCCGTTCTTGTGTACGGTAAACAATTTAGGAAAAGTTATTAACTATAGCATTTTTTTATTCACATTCATGCATATTTTCTCAACAACGCAATCGACTGGTATTCCCTTTTTAGAGAAATTTTTACTACCATTGTGCAGGTGTAGATTGGTGAAGATGACCGTATTATTGAGGTGAACTTTTATCATTGTTGTAGCCTGAAGTATATTAAGGTAATCTATGGTATTTCTTCGATTCTGTGACACGTTTACGACAAGTTGCAGATTAGTTTAGGTTAGCGAGCTCTGTATGAGAATGTTTCCGGAATGAGATAATCTATGAAAATTCCTGTGTTTTGTTTCAGGTTAAAATAGGTCCAGATTAGCTCTCTCTCTCTCTCTCTCTCTCTCTCTCTCTCTCTCTGTCTAAGTACTTTGGTCGGTACTGGTGGTCTAGTGGTAACCATACTCTCTTCGTATACCCAAGATCGCGGGTTCAATCCCTGCCAGGGTCGATAGATTTCTTCGAAAGTAAAAATCCAAGTATTCTTTGGAAGGTAAGTCGTCGGTCCCTTGTCGTGGATTTACGGCACACAAAAGTACCTCAAGCCTGAAAGAGGAGACCTCTCAGCAAAATTTATTGGCCGATTCACGCCCTGAATTGTATGGGACGCTGATGACCTGAGAAGTTAAAGAGTGTCCGTAAATAAACCGAATCGACAATCTTATGTACTTTTCTTAAATCTGTTAATTCTTTCTCAACGCTTATGCATTTGTTTAATTCGAAATACCTGCAACTAGCTAAGTTAAATAATTTAAGTCTTAATAACAGTATCTAACTTAGAAGAAATTTAAATCCACAATCCCATCCTTTTTCCTATTATGCGCCTGTGTTTACATGAGCATTAAGCCTTTCTTCGTAATGAAGACAAATTTACACTTTTTAATAGAAAAAAATGTTTAATAGTAAACAGAAACGCAAGTCCAACAATGAACCTTGGATCTAAAAATTACAACTTAATCTCGCAATCGAAAGTGTTTCGAACATGTTACGATTAGAAGTTGAAATACATTATGTGATCTTATGGTTTGTCTTTTTTGTCTTTGTGGGGCATTGAAAGAAACAGTACATTCAGCTAAACCTAATACACTGGAGGAACTAAAAACAAGCATTCGAAAGGAAGTTGGGTTCATTAGTGATGATGTGTGTCAGTAATTCTCTAAAAACTGCCGATGTGTGTCAGGAAAAATGGGCAGCATTTCCAACTCCTACTGTAAGGAGGTTTGAATATCTAATTCTGTATTTAAGTTTTGAAATGGTGAAGCGCTTGAGCGCCGCGAGTCTACGCAAGAAAATGCCGGCGGTTATGTGGGGTCCAATTGCTGACTGGCTGAACTATGTATCGGGACTTTTAAACTGCTCTCGCTGTTATATGTGCTTTAAGTATCACAGCTGAAGGATCTACAACAAACTGCCAATCTCTGTCTCAGAACTGCTCGATGGACAGGAGCAAGGCTTTCAATTGCAAGGTGATCTGATCAACTCTGTAAAGCCTTTTTACAGCCCCATGTGGGCCTGGGCTTTACCGCGACGACCGCTGAGTCTTCTACATCACATGATTTCATTAGTAGAGTGCAGTATTGCAGGGGGGTATGTGATCAACACACCGCATCCCGCTAATCGCGGCTTACTAAGTCGGAGATCGCCACCTCTCTATCAGGTAGCTTTCCAATTGTCCTCACGAGGCTGAGTGGACCCCGTTTTAGACCATTCTATGTTACAAAAATTCCTAAGGAGATGAATCGAACCCCGGCCTCCCGGGCATCGTCAGCAACGCTAACCACTAGACCAAGGAGGTGGTCGATCTGATTAACACAGAAAAGATGGTCTTCACCATTTGACACTTTATAAAACAACGTCTTTGAAGAAAACACTGGAATCGGAAAAATAGAGTTCTACAGATAGCCAAAAAGAAAGAAGAAAAGCCAAGGTAAACTGACAAAGAGGGGAAAGAAAAACACGCTGACGAAAAGACGATGAGAAGGATTTGGAAAATCACAGCTATCATAAGAGCATGTCTCTTGCGGTTTTGCGGTTTCGGAAACGTGGACTTAAATCATCTAAAGAAAGAATGGTCACTCCCTCAAGTTTGTGTTGAGGCTTAACAAAGGAAAAATAAACAAAACCGCAATAAAACTAATCACTGGCTCAAACATAACACCCTTCAGTCAAAAACGACCAAGATTAATGCAACCTAAAAATAAAGCGTAACCCGCATGTTCAATTTCTTGTGGGGAAGGTAGTTGATTGCCTGCAGAGCAATGTCCTAGCAAAGTCTGTGACGCCAACATGCGCCTCTTCTGTTGCCTTGGTGATTCACCTTACCATTTGCCAGATGCTGGAGTGTTTCCCACCTGAACTGGGAATAGTAAATCCTGTTGCAGTGTTGGGAAGGATGTAATCATGATTGGAGCAGTTCAAGCAACTTGAGTTTAATTAATGCTCGTTCGAGACAGCTGTTGCAGTCATTCCATAAATAAGAAACTGAAACAACCGCTCGTTTTCATTTTGATATTACAACTGTGCTGATTTTGTAAAACTTAAATTTGTTGTAATGTTACATTTTTGTTGTGATTTAAAACAGTAGCGAATGAGACGTTTATGTTACTTTTTAACCCAAATTGTAGTGGATTTCAAGTATTGGGAAAACAGAGTGGTGAGGCTGAAACTTAGACAAATTCCCAAACATTTACGACGCAAGTTTATATTTTATATGATATTTAAAACGTTAATTTTTAAATATTAAAATCATGTAATTAACTAGGACGTTTTTTTAACAAATGTGAAAGGTTTTTTTAACAAGTTCAGACATGTTCAGTTCCGCCCACAGCAAACTGGAGGTGACAAGTAATGTACAATATGCTGCTCAGAAATTCTGTTTTCGTCTTGACAAATCTTCAGGTGAGACCTATGCAATATTACAGAAACATACAGCAAAACGAAAGAAATGTTATGAAGTTTAACTTTAAATTCTGTTTTAAAATAAACACAATACATTATGCTTAAAACAATATCTTATTTTTTCATATAAGAACATGTTTAAAATATATTAATGAATTAAAACAAAGAATAGAATTCACAGTATTGATTTTCCAACAGTGAGCATTATAACAGAAAGCACAGAACTGTCTCAGCGTTATTGTCGGTCTTTGAAGTCATGATGGAAACCATTTTTGACAAATCTTTCCAAATCACCTCCGCAGCCTTCAACTGTTTCTGATGATGGAAAATGCCTCCAATGAAGGTGTTTCTTCAATTTGGGGAAAAGGATAAAGTCACTCGGGGCTAAACCTTATGGGGAGGGTGAGGGACACTCTATATTGATTTTTGTGACATATTGAGCAAAAATTATTTAGATGTGCCATGCATTATCACAGCGTTGTTGGAAATGTGACCTTTAGCGTGTGACATGACTTTGCAGACATCTCTGTAGTGTTCCTAATTGCGTATGCAGGTACGACATGCTAGTAAACCATTCCTTAAGTATTGAAAAATGAGATGACCATTTTTCCAGCAGAAGCAACCACTTTTGCTTTTTTTGTTTTGGTTATTACACAAATTTCCACACAGAGCTTTGCTGTTTGCACTCAGAATTGAAATGATGTAGTCAATTTTCAACAGCAGTGATTACCTTTGAAAGAAACTCCGCATCTTTCTGTAACATCATCTTCAACTGCATGTGGACATCCCTTAGTTTGGGAATCAGCAATTTTGAAAGCTACCGTGAAGAAACACCTCTCAGGTGCAACTTTTCATTTACGCCGTGATGTTTTCAGAACGTGTTTTTAATGTTACTGTAGCACAAAACCTCTCTCACAGTGACATCAGCGATAGAGTTTAATTGGATAACCAGGTTCATCTTCCTGTAAAAGTGGCTATTTCCTTTCTTTAAACATTTTAAACCATCTTTGAGAACAAACTCCTCATAGGCCTCCTGTAATATCACATAAATCTCAGCTGAAGATTTGTTTAAATGAAGGAAAGTTCAGAGCAGCATATCGTTCATTACGTATCACCTCCAGTTTGCTGTGGGCGGAACTGAACATGTCTGAACTTGCACACCTTTCACAGTCGAGAACTGGGAGTGACATAATTGAAACTAATACCATGAGCTAAAACAATAAAGTAAAATTTCTAATCAAATCTTAAAAATTTAACTTCCAGTGTAAATGAAAATTATACCTAAAGATTAGTTTGATCATATTAACTTACTTTCTAAACACTCTACACGAGTAAATAACATACGTTTTTGACTACTTCCTCCTTTAATTTTATTACATAATATAGAAAAACTAAATACTTAAATCCATTATAAAATCACGATTTTTCTAATAACAAAGGTACATTACCCATTAAGCTAACAAAATATTGTAAAGTTCAATTTCATCACTAGAAATCATGCCTGTAAAATTATTGAACAGACCTCTTATTTCAATGATAATATAACGCGTATCTTATTCCTCTGTATTTATTCGGTGTACATAATCACAGTGGAGTTTAGGGGAATATTAGCAACTCATAAGGGATTCTATTATTCTGCAGGTGTACACACCGAATAAAAACTTCATTCAATCATATTATTTTAGTTGGTTATGGAATTATGCATAAAATGATCGAATATTAGTCATGGTTTTTTATGCATGCTAATTAAGTTTTGGTATGGAATAGTACAATTAAATAATAAGAAGAAGAACAAAATATTCAGGTATAAAATGAAAATCTGAAAACTGATAACAAATTACTAACCCGAAGACTACTTTTTGTATGCTTTTAAAGCATTGTATAATTTTAGGGATTTTTTTTTCTTCATTCTGAATGAATACGACGGAGTCCGCTGTTCTTTTGGTTTTTCTACTGAACACGCAAAACAGCTACTATTGAAAGAGACAGAGGAGTTAGCTGAACTCCAGGTTGATTGAACTGTGCAGCTTAAATTTTCAGATACAACACTATTTCAGTTCTTTATTTTGAAAAAGAAAATTGTAATGATAATGGTGATTATCAGGAAAAAGAAAAAGTTCTTGGAGCTATCAGAGGATTCCCCTTTTTAAAAAAGAAGAAGAAGAAGAAGAAGAAGAAGAAATATAGCGACATCTTGCTGTATAAGCGCAGATAAAAAGTTACAAGTGTGTGTGTTTGTATCTGCTGTTCAACCCTGAATTGAACAATTGTGTATAAGAAGGCAAGTCCACATTTCTCATTGAATTATAAACATTGAAGTTATCAATAAGCCTTTTAATTACTGTCTTTGAATAACTTTTTATACCTCCTCTGTGTTAAGAAATATAATTTGATGTAAAAAATGTAATACACATACAATGAGATTATTTCAGCTATGGGTCGCTTGATCGCGGTTGCTTACTGGGGAAATGCACCCGCCGCAAAAGAGAAAGGGGCGATAAGAGTTGCCGCGTGTAAGTTAGTATTTTAATAATAGTATTTATATTTATACTAAAAGCATTGGCCTGTATATAAGAAATGTTGTAAATGATGCCCCTCAGCGGCAATATATTGCCGGTATCTGTATAGGAAGTTCCTGTATTTAAATCTAACTTTTCTTCCGTAAGAACATGTATCCTGTCTCTTATAACTTTTTAACAACTTCGCTAGCATTTTCTTTACCTGGAATACTAATGTCGGGATGTTTTCTTGCGAATCGCCTTACAACATATCTGTAAGAGTCCATTATCACAAATATGTATCGTACATAAAGCCCGTTCTTCAAAACTTTATTATGTAGCAGCATAACTAACGAAGGACAATTAGCACATCATTAACCCGCAATGAAAAACAGTGACCAATATACAAAAGCACAACTACTCGCTGACAAATCTCCCTCAAACTAACTACAAGCTGCTACATGTAACTGCATGGTAGACCTTGACGAATTACTCCTTCCAGTACGCAGTCGCACTTTGCTTGCCCGTAACTCAATATGTTATGCTCACACTTTGCATTTTAATAATATTTTTGATATTTTTTGCCGCGTGAGAAACACAGGATTAGGAATTTATTTTTATACTTTAAATATAAGTATATAGCATATCTCGCTGTGCCTACCAGTACCATAGAATTTTCGTTGAAAGTTTCTTTCTGTGTTTACTTAGAGCGCACTATAGTGCTTTGCATACATCTTAGAAATTCCACCGGCCGGTAAGGTTCCAGAAGAAAAGAACGGGTGAATTAGCAGTGTGTTGCTTACAAAAGCTGACCATTCAGGATGTGAATACTATAAGTAGATTTATTCTGTTTCATTTCTGACGAACTGCTCTGGCTCGTATATTTGAACCACATTTTGTCAAGAACACAAAACAAGTTCACGATTATTAGTGATTAGACAAATGAAAATTCTTCTTATAAGAGTTCTATAACTCACTTATAACACCGCCACGGGTGGCCGAGGTCGTTAAATCGCGGACTCGTGAGCGGGAGTTCTGGGGTTCGATTACCACTTCCCCGAGTGAGGTTTTTTTCCAGTTTTTATCTCACTCCTCATAGATAGTAAATGCAGGGGAGGTATCATAAACTTAGGCCTGGAACGTTTCCTTTCTTGAAAAAAAATCCCTTCCCAATATATCATTTCATCTGATGTTACATCAGTGTCCGCCGCCTTTAGTGCCTCAGTAGTAAAAATGGGCGTTAAACACTATTAAAAAAAGTACATTAATGTTTTAGATTATGTTCACAGTTGCCTCCATTAATAGAATATATTGTCTTTCCACAATCATTTGCTATTTTGGTCGCCTTTCATGCCCTCAATCTAATCCACGTTTGATTCAATCTATTTTCAGAATTCGATATCTCTGCCCATTTGATTTTGAGTTCGTTACCCAAACTTAATAATATTTTATGTCTGAATTCTGCCTCTATATTCTTTTGGTTAATTGAATCGTTTATTTCAGAAATCAGTCAAGCCCTCCCTCCCCTCCAAAAAATTAAAGAAGCTACTGGCGAAATAAGTTTTTATGAGAATACGCGCACCTTTTAGTGCACAAATCAGTCAAACATCTTTTTCCTGTAATACTCAGGTAAGACACTGCATTTCTCGTTTAGGTCAGAATGCAGTCAAGGGACTCCGGTTGGCTGGTTTACTGTTGGTACATTTTATATTTTGTTACCCAATATGGTAAAGAAACTAGTACTTTATGGTCACTATAGCAAGAGTCAGACAGTTTTAGATGGATCTTAATGACAAAGGGCGATTTGGCAGTATTACCCACAACTCCTCTGTCCGTATTCAATGTATGGCAGAGACTTTGAGACTGTAAAGTTCAGCGATTATAATAAGAAGATGGGTTTAATTAAATATGTAGAATGGAGTGAAATGTTTGGAAAAAGGAAATTGATTTGATTGGCTATATGCATTCTCAGGGGCAAATGATAATTTCTTCCTCTCCGACGTTTGGTTTCCGGTGACTAATATTTTGCCACGGGTGTTGAGACTCTGCTGCTGGATACTTTTATGGTCCTTTGACCACAGGGGAAGAAGTGTATGGAAATTAATAATATTTCTCATTATGGCAGATGAAACACAATTTATTGTTCATAAACTATTCCACATAAAACGTACTGCTGTTATTTTCTGGAGAATATGTGCCACTTTCGCACTAGCTATGGCGATCACTCTGACGTTAACGCACCTCTAAAACTCTGATCCTGAACTCCAAAAAACTCAACTAATTCTGAGACACATCTGCCTACTCCTCACTGATAGTTTTCCACTAACGACATCTTCTGCTGAACTAAACCAAACAGATAATTGAACTGCTAGTGCCTACTCTTCCACACTGACTTAGAATGGAACAGAGAATGACTTTTCTTTGAACCAACTGAACTAAACGGAGAGTGTCCCTCGGCCGCAAAATGGCAAGACTAAATAAGCATGGCAGTCTGCCGGTCTCACGAAGTTATCTTTATTCTTTGAAATATATTTTTAGATAAATCTAGAATGTTTTCTCCCATCTTCGCCTCTCTATTGGGTAATCTGTTCCTTCCGATTTTTTCGGCTATTTTATTGATTAGATGGCTTACGTGACTACTTGCATGTCACTCACATCTCTTACGTATTACACAGAACCGTTAAGATCTCCCTTCGATGATATTTCCTTGTCTTTTCACCCCCGTAATCTTCACATTCTTTATTATGCCTACCCTGTTTTACAATTTCATAACAGCATAAAAATAAACTTCTTACTCAAGGATTCTCCTTTGAAATTTCTCCAGAAAACATCGGTACTGCTTGGGTCATCTTTTTCAAAATATTATTACAACGGGCAACAGAAATTCCAAGGTCCAATTTCATGGCGGGGATAGCTTTCTGTACTCTTTTAAGAAAATATCACAAATAATAATTCAACACTTGTATAGGACATAGAAATGAAACTACACTCATCCTTATAATAAAATTACTATAATCACTGTAATTATTTTTGTGGGTGGCAGCTCATAAACATTGTCTCAAAAGCATCTGCTGATAAAAGTTGATTGAATTTTCACTTCAAAGGAATATGTGGAGCTTACACTGAAAAAGTTCACAAAGTTACCTAGCAAGATATCAGAAGTTTCAAAACATGGTGACTTCATTCATACAAAAAGCTTACTAACTCAGGCGAAACCTCTGGTACTGGTGTTCCTTAAGACTAAAAGGAGAGCTTCAAGATATCGACATACAAACTGTTTTGTTACAAGAACACTTGTAGAAAAGTGATATTAATTCATTTATTGATGAAATCATTCAACCAACTTTCACTCTGTTGAAAACAGATCGTGCTGCTGGCTTACCCACTCAGATGACCTACCCTTCAGGAAAATTAAGGCTTACATGTAACAATATTCTATCATTCATAAGTTTATCACAAATATAAAATACATTTAGCCTAAATATTT